>CM067173.1:72627527-72647527 GCA_034093135.1 Erigeron breviscapus
AATGAAATTTACAAAGCATATGACAAGATATAAGCATGTAATTAAGAATGAAAAGCTTAGTTATTCATAAAAATGTATTTTTACCATAAACAGTTATTGAATGGATATATAACCTAAACTAAACACTGTTAAACTAAAATACAATTTACCATAACTGTATACTACTTGTAAGTTGTAACATAATGGTTGATGTCAAAGGTCCAAAGAAAATTAAAATGAACTCGTAAATAGCAGTTAAAGCTTTTTTCACGTAAGAATTCAATGACTCTTATAATTAGTTTTTTACTCGTATTTAATTTGGTAGGAAAACGATAAAATTAACGGGGTCATGTTGGAATTACTAATATCGTACGGGTTAAATCATACTCGTATTACATTTGGTAAATATGAGGTACTTTTTTCTTAAAAGTTTATAAGCTTTTAAAATATGAATAAGTTAGTTATATGTTAACCCTTTTGCTAACCTATTATGATGAATTTTAACTCCAATTTCATCTACATGTTTTTACCGGCTTCCTTTCTATACAAGGCATACGAAGATCCACTAATACCGTTGAATCAGGGGTCTAGCCGAAGGACCATTCACATCAACACTTAGCTGAACCTGGCTCTGTTACCAATTGTGGGAATTATATTCCCAACTCATTAAACTCAATATGAGCTTAAGTGGGTAGCCCACAACTTTATATACTAGTATATGCTTAGAGTTTATTCTTATTCAACAACAACTAGTAAAACTTAAGTTAGGTGCTTTTAGAGTTAAATAAGAGATAATTTGTTCATATATAAGACAGCTAGAAAATCGAAAATATAAATTTGTTTATAAATTAAATATGTCTTAATAACAATTAAGTTAGATGCTACTCGAAGCATATATGTTATCCCGGCAATGAAATTTACAAAGCATATGACAAGATATAAGCATGTAATTAAGAATGAAAAGCTTAGTTATTCATAAAAATGTATTTTTACCATAAACAGTTATTGAATGGATATATAACCTAAACTAAACACTGTTAAACTAAAATACAATTTACCATAACTGTATACTACTTGTAAGTTGTAACATAATGGTTGATGTCAAAGGTCCAAAGAAAATTAAAATGAACTCGTAAATAGCAGTTAAAGCTTTTTTCACGTAAGAACTTCTTAGTGATATTCGAGATGATCGTATTCTGGCTTTTTATATATATAAGATATAAACTAGCACGTTACTCGCGCAATGCGGCGGTTTTCGTGGCAGCGACGGTGTGGTGGTGGGGGACGGCTGTTAGTGGTAGTGGCGGCGTCGAGTGATGTTAGATATTGATGTAAAAGTAATTGATGTAAAGGGTTAATGTGGATATTTTAAAAGAAAAAGGGATGATAGTGTTATATACTCATTAAGGGTATTTTAGTCATTTTTCCTCATGTAACTTTCAACATGGGGGCTATTTTCTTTAGTATATAGTATAGATAAATAAATTATGGAGATCTTATCTTAATATATACTAAAAGGCAACTGATCTTACCTCAATTGACCAATCACAGTCCTCAATTTCTTAAAATTAATTAAATCAACACATGTCTAAATTAATTTACACTTTTTGGTTTTCCATCACTAATTTTACACTTTAACCCAAGTTAAAAATAATTAAATTTACACTTTTTGGTTTTCCATCACCTATTTACACTTTAACCCAATTTAAAAATAATTATTAACTTAATATTGTTGTTATTAGTAATTATAATCAGACTATAATTAGGATAATCAAAATCACAACACACGAAATAATTGAAAACTCATGAACCAACTGCTACTTTTATTGTTCTTAAGAACCATGGCTAACCAAAATAAAAATACTTTTTTGCAGGACATCAATGAGAACTCGATCAATTGTGTAATCAAAGTTAAGATATTGTTTATCTGGAAGAGTTTGTATAAAAGAAACCTTGTTACACCATCCAGCCTTGATATAATTTAGCATCAGTATTTACATTTGAATTTCTCAATTTGTTTAAAGTATATATATTTACATTTTAACGTATAAGTATTTTTTTTCCATATAGTAATTCTTATATTGATAATGTTGTAAAACTCGTGTATTTGACACGGGTTTAAAATCTAGTTCTTACCAAAATACGAAAGATATAAGTCCCACACGTTTTTACTTATTATCATGAACCGTCAATGTGCCTTGTATTACAATAATAACATTGTGCGTGGTTATGAACAATGAAGCACGCTGGCAGGTAGCTGCGCAGCTGCCTGCCAGCCTGCTTAATTTTTTTTTTTAACTAATTTTTTTTAATTAAATAAAACATATGTATTTAATATGACAAATTTTTATACAGATTTTTAAAGCTGTTTTGTATTTTGTCTATTTTTATTTGATTTGACTCATCCATATTTATTATAATGCTTTTTGTTTGTTTTGTTTTTTAAAATTCTTTTAAAAACTAAACAAATGTATTTAATATGACAAATGTAAGCAGGGTTATTATACTATTTTTTATGATTTTTTTACATTTCATTTTTGACGTGACAAACCGTATAACCGTTCGGATTTTGTCACATTATTTTCACTTTCGATTTTTTTAGTTTTATTCTTTGTTTTTTGTAGAGTTTTTTTTTGTATTTTTTTTTTTTGGTTTTTTCCACAACACTACAAACTTTTAGTTGTGGTTGTAATATTGCTTTAAAATAAATATAAGTGTGTCAAAGTTTTAGCAAACACATATATTTACACAACGTCAATAGGTTGGTGGCTCATTGGTAAAGTCTTAAACCTTGGGAAAATTCACCATGGTTCGAATCCTACTTTCTACATTTGTAGGAGTGGATTATTAGGTGGGTTTTCGAGAGTCCTGGGTTTCATCCCAGAAATGCGTGTTTCGAGCTCCGCATACTGCCCAGTTGGATGTCACTGTCGTGTCTTGATGCTGTGTTTTAGGGTTGAGAAAAATGATTTTTAATTATAAAAACTAACACTGGTTTTAAATTTATAAAAAGTTGTACAAGTAAATATCTCAAACTAAACACACATTTACGGGCAGAGAACCCGGTCAAGTGTAGTATAGTAAGTGATAAGTACAAGATCATTCGCAGGGGACGCTTGCACTACCTAGTTTTTTTACAAATCAGGCTCTCCCCTTTAAGTTATTTGTGTTAATATCTTCGACTAACATATAAAGTCAAAAACTTTGTGTCGGTCTAGTAATGGCGAGTGGCGACAATTATTGATAATAGTTGTGGCGTAAAGTAGTTTAGGTTGATATAAATTTAATAATTGATGTAATGATAGTAGTGGAAAACTAAAAATATTTTAGAAGATAAGGGTTTAATTTAAATTCATTCATTAAAAACAAATTAATAACTTTTTAAAATTCTTTTAAAAAGAATAATGGTTATAAATATACATCATTGCTCACTCAAGGCAACAACAACAACAATATGACCCCATCCCTGTATATCCGTATGAGGGAGTTCAGATGTAGAAAGTTTTGCCTTTATTAAGGGATGAAGAGACTGATTTCATAAAAAAATTTCAGTCAAACGAGATCATAGTAGGAAAAAGTAAAGAGTTTGGTAACTATATATTCGTTCGAGTATCACCTCACTACGTAATTATATATATATACTCTAAAATTTAATGTCGGCTGTTGAGGGAGAAGTACTGTAGCTAAAAGTACTCCCGTCAATGCATAAGGTACAACTAGCTCTTGCATAACCAAAATAATTAACGGTCTTAACGGTCGTTAGGTGTTGCTTGGCTAACTAACGGTAGTTACAAAAAGGTATTTAACGGAGTTTGTTTTCAAGTTTTAAGTTTTTTTCTTTTTCCCATCAAAGTTTTGCTTTTTTTACTTTTTGCCACATAACTTGTGGTTTTTAAGATTTTCCCATCAAAAGTTTATTTCTTTCTTATTTTTATCACATAACTTTTACTATTAAACTTTCGTCATGAAATTTTTTTTTTTTTACATTTTCCTTTTTACTTAAAACGTTTTTTTAGCTTTGTCACCAGAGTTTTATTTTTTTTCCCAGTCCAACGCCCTAGTAGAATTACTTGTATTAGCTATCAACCATATTCGCTATATAAAACCAAAGGAATGATCAAATTCATTCACACACACTCATCTTCATCACTCAACAGTCAACATATTTTTATAACAAAGCTCAATTATAACATTATATATATCAACTACTACAAACACAATTCTACTTTAAAAAAATGAATCTTTTGAAATGGGCATCCATTATTTTAATCATTTCACTTGTAAAACCTGCAATCTCAAATGGGGTTTCAACAAAGTTTCTTGAATTTGCAAAAAAAGATGAGCTTTTTAATTGGATGGTTGGGGTTAGAAGAAAGATACATGAGAACCCAGAACTGGGTTATCAAGAATTTGAAACAACTAAACTATTAAATATGAATTGGGGATTACATATAATGATAAACATGAAATTGCAGTTACAGGTGTTGTTGGTTTTATAGGGTCTGGTGATCCTCCTTTTGTTGCTTTAAGGGCTGATATGGATGCTCTTCCTTTGCAGGTTTTTTTTTTTTTTTTAAATGAATAACCAATCCATTATGGCCCCTGACATGTTTTGTTATGTGTTTTGACTTTTAAAGGTTGACTTTTTTTAGAAGTTTTAGTGTTGAAGTCAAAAGTGTTAAGAGTGCTTATTTTAGAGTGCTTATATGGTTAGGTATTATTTAAAAGTGTTTGTCTGCTTATTTAAATGTTTATGTGCTTAACTGCTTATTGCTTACTTATAGAGCAGATAAGCGATCCGAAACCCTCTTCGTGGAACTGCCTGTCGGACTATTTTACTTCTTTTGTTGATAAGTATGTTGTGTAGTTTGACTTTTGAGTGTTGATATTTTGATATATTTGAGTAGTGAAAGTCAAATGTGTTAAGACTAAGCTTGAACAGGTGAACCTGATTCGATATAGCTATCTTTGAGAGTGTATTAAGGGGTGTTTTGAATTGCTGATTTAAGTGTTTGGATGGTAAATGATTAGTGTTTGTTGCTCTTTCAAGCTGGATTCTAGAGTAAAAATAGCCTCAAAATGTCTGTGGAACCGTTTAACCCAAAAGTATGCGCCAATTGTGTATACATGTCAACACATACAGAGGACATAGGGCCGTAAAAGCTTGGCAAAAAGTTGAGCACAAATTCTAAGAAACTCAACACGACTGGTTATTCTCCATATTTGTAAGCGGACTTGATAAAGTTTGACTTGTCAAGCTCGAATAGAGTTTAGGTGAATTACTCATTAATCACCTGACTCGTTTGTAGCTGTTGATGAATCATGACATTTGTATTAAAAAGCTTGTGATTTTTGTGATTAGGAAATGGTAGAATGGGAACACAAGAGTAAAGTTCCGGGAAAGATGCATGCTTGTGGTCATGATGGTCATGTCACTATGCTTCTTGGGGCTGCGAAGATTCTCAAAACACATAGTCATATTTTGAAGGTATGCTAGTTTTTTTTTTTTTACTGCATCCTCCATTTTGGATATCCAGGGTATTTATATTGGATTGAATTGAATTTAAGAGGTGATTCGGTTTAACATACAGATCATGCATGTAACAACCTTTTAAACTAGCCCTGGGGCATTATCCTATATTCAAGTATGCTGGTCGATGGGCAAACTCATATTTGTGTCGCTGTTGTATAAATGGATACATGATGTTTAGGCATTTGTGTGTTCTTAGGAAATGGCAATCTGAGTTTATATGGAAACACTCAGTTGGGTTTTAATCTATTGATAACGGATATAATGGGTAAGTATAAAAAATAGAAACTGGTCAAATGTGATTTACTGGTTAAATGTCGCCTGATGTGTATTCAAATGCTTAGAGTTTCTGAAATAGTTATATTCAAAAGGAATAAATCATTATTTGATAGCCTTGTACTGATATTAAGTACAAGATTTATTTGTGAGAAGACAACTAAGTACCCGCTGACCCACATGTAAAACTACCCATTTTGACCCAAATCCTTTTGGACCCATTACTCAAATCATCTGAACCTCTTTTTCTTGCCACATTTAATATTCTTATATATATCAAAGATATGTGTCTATTTGTTGGCAGGGAACAGTAGTTCTGGTTTTTCAACCGGCTGAGGAAGGCGGTGGTGGGGCAAAGCAAGTATTGGATAGTGGATCTCTTGAGAATGTGGAAGCAATATTTGGTTTACATGTCCATCCCAAGCAACCATTTGGTCAAGTATTTTCCCGATCTGGCACCCTTTTGGCGGGCAGTGGGTTTTTCGAAGCCATCATAACCGGAAAAGGAGGTCATGCGGCCATTCCTCATCATTCAATCGACCCTGTATTAGCAGCTTCAAATGTTGTTGTCAGCTTACAACATCTTGTGTCAAGAGAAGCCGATCCTCTTGATTCTCAGGTAACTTTTGATCCTCTTATAATGATATGATAAAAATGTAGCAATTTTGACTCCAACACTTGACAATGGATTACGAAAAATGACAAATAGTTACGAGAAAAGACACTAGGTAGAAAGAAATGGGTCAAAGAGGCCAAAAGTCTCTTAAAAAGGTCATTGTTATGCGTTCAATGTGCATGCCGTGTTATTCGATAAGATTATTATGGTATTTGTAATCATATTTAATGCAATGAGTTATAGAATAAGAAAATGCCAAGCGACAATGTGTATGGGTCAATCTGGCCCTTCACATTTTCGTTTTTACCCCAGATTGCCTGACTGGGATATTTTGGTACCTATGGATATGCTGGATTGTTTGTTTATACTAAAAAGAGGAAACTTTCAGGTTGTTACAGTTGGCATGTTCCATGGAGGCGGTGCTTTTAATGTTATTCCGGATTCAGTCACCGTCGGTGGAACATTTCGAGCTTTCTCTAAAGAAAGTTTTATGCAACTCAGGGAACGAATAGAGAAGGTACATTTAACTTATGTATATAAAAAACACGAATACCCAAACTATATGCTACTATTCATGAGTATGGACATTCGAGTTGTAATAAATTGCTTCTCAAATACAGGTTATTGTTGGGCAAGCAAGTGTACATAGATGTAATGCAACCGTGGAATTCTCTTCAAAGAACAAACCTTTTTACCCTGCCACAATAAATCATGGGGGATTACACAAGTTCTTCAAAGGTGTTGCAGGAGATGTTCTTGGTGTCAATAATGTTAAAGAAACGGCACCATTCATGGGTGCAGAGGATTTTTCTTTCTACCAAGAGGTTATACCTGGTTATTTCTACTTTATTGGAATGAATAAGAAAAAAAATGAAGAACCCGCATCACTACATTCCCCGTTTTTTCAACTTAATGAAGATATTCTTCCTTATGGTGCTGCATTGCAAGCATCTTTGGCTGTTACGTACCTCAGTCAAAGTCAACATCCAAAAAACCATGACGAATTGTGAAGTGTTTACTTTAGAAAGTGTCACTAGTATCTTATATGGTCTAATTTACAAGCAGTTTATATCGTTCCTGCTAACAAGACGACTATTTTAAGCTTTATAAAACAGTTGATGGCATTGACCATATGCCCATCTAAGTTCGATTATTATACAGGTGCATGATCAGAATGCTTATTATGCTTAGACTTTTACTGTATATTAAGCGATATGATCGTTCAAGTTTATTTGCCTGTGTACTGGCTTATATATTTCCAGCGATTTCATGGTTATACGAATTCATGGTTCATTATTTGCGCATTTATAAATTAATTTCGTGAGTTAAGGAATCTAAAACAGATATTTAGTTAATAAAGGGGGTGTTTGGGATTGGTTAATTTTTTGCTTATCTGCTTATTGCTTGTTTTTTAAAGAAAATAAGCATGTTCCTTAAAACAGCTAAGCAAAAATGCACCCTCATTCAAAGAACAACACATTTTTTAAAAACTAGTATGACTGGTTATTTTTACAGAAGAGCTTTTAAAAAAGCAATCCCAAATCACCCCCCTAAAGGTACTGATGGTTAGAAATATCTGTATTGATATTCAATCTTCTCATCCAACATTTTGATTTGATACTCCATATCTTATCATCTAAAATTTAGTGTTCTGAGCCTAAATGTTTATACAAAAAGTTCATACCCAATTGTCAACATGTAACAACAATAACTGCATATCGTTTTTTTTAAACGACCAACTAAACATCCATTGCATTCAAAGGACTACCAAGCAGGTAGTCACCACCAAATATAACTGCATTGGAGTGAGTGTTACATACCGATAAAGTAGCCTTACATTGAGCCGAGTTATAAGCTCCTGAGTTTGGTGTGAATGTCAAATACCATAAAGTAGCCTCATGCCCTCATATGTGTAATATGTTTCTTGACTCAGTTTCGTCAGCTGGCAAAGACCAGAAACTCTCCTTTAGTAGCAGAATATAGCATATTTGGGGTCGGCATTTAACGAAAATCTCGCATTGCTACGTTTGACTTTTGCTGTATCAAGATATTTGTTTAGGAACCGCTGTTTATTTGCCAACGGATTACCAGGCCAATTAGGTCAATTACGAGAAAGTGTCTACAGCTAGAACAGGTGAATATGGGTTGAATGGGTCAAATATCATTCAACATCATATTATTTGAAAGTGCTGCATTTCATATTTAATACATTACTAATAATTTACCAAAACTCAAAAAAGGACTGAGAAATATGTTTATGGGTCACCAGACCAGGCCCATTTCATGTTAACTCATTGGTAAAAGTCACCCATTTTGACCCAGTTATAGCACAACTCATTCTGGCCCATTACCCAATCCACCCATTTTGCCACCTCCAAGGCTCTAAACACACAATGCATCAAAGCTTAATAAACAAATGGGTTAATACAAACACTCCCATTCTGTATTATACATCTGTCAACTACATCATAGGGATGTAATATTATTATTCATCCATAAACTGTTCAATAATGCCTAGTAAGGTTCCATCTAATCATCTATCATGCAAGTGCAAAAAAGCTATCTAGAGGTACAACTAATTAGTAGCCAAAGAACTCGGAGGAATGTTGTAACAATGCATCGAGAGAACTAGGAGCAAACTTTCTTGCAAAGAGAAAGCAAACTGAAGTTGGTTGATTATTATAAATGCAAGTTTGATCTTCTAAGATTTTCTTGAAAAAGTTCCTTGTAATGTCATTCTTCCCAAATGTCGCCGGATGAGCACCACCCCTTGACCAATCTACATAAGTAAGACTCCTATTTGCCAATAGATGTGGAGATTGAATTGTGAGCATTGTAGGGAAATAATGCTCATCAACATAACACGCAGGTCTACAAAATTGCTCAAATTTGGGGTAAAATTTGGTATCTTTGATGATATCAACAGCGAGATTTCTATTAGTTTCAAACCATTGAGACCCTTTTCGCCATTGGGAGATGTCGACTTCGGGTAACATATTAGGATTATATCGACCCCTGCCATACGGGCCTAGCTCATCGATCGCACCCATGAAGCTGAACCTGGATCTTGATATGTAACGATAAACAATGCTGAAATTATGAAGCGGTATGCATGCTTCTGATAAGAGTACAAACCACTCGTTTGAGATGTCAAGCAAAGCGTTGGCTAGAAGCCTTCTCTCAGCATCACACATGCTCATCCTTCCCCATTCCACCGTCTATATAAATAAAGTAAAAGTAAGTTTAACTGTTAAAGTTCCTTACGCAAAAACTCTACAAAATTTAAATAGACTGGAATTCAAGAATAACACTGCAACTGCATAGTAAAGCAACAGTCCTTGTCTAACCTTACAAGATGGGCGGCTCAGGGCTTTGAAGGTCAAAACGTTTTGGGGTTAAAACCTCACTTTTTAGTATGGGTCAAAACTGGCTGGAAGGATTAATTTGACCACAAACATTTTTTTGTCCATATGTAAAAAGTTATTTAAATAACTATGGTCTCAATTATGAATACACAAACAACATTATCAGAATAATAATCTGAGTCTTAAAAGATAACGAATAGGAGATTGTATACCTCTGAAATAAACACAACCCAAATCGAGCAAGTCACAAGTAAAGGGGTTGAAATCCTCACCTAACCTACCAATAAGGAAGATGTCCTTTGTAATTTTAACAAGTGAAAAAGTATGTCACTTAAGTTATGGTTAATAAACTTTAAGGAGTCAATGAAGTCACCAAGAGTATGAACTGTGAAGCAACCACAAAATGTTTAATGGAAGAAATAATGTCATAGTCAAAATCATAAAAGTGTACATGGCAAACATTTTAATTTTACTAGCCAAGTTCAAATTCCAGAAACCCCTGTTCAGTATACAGGCAACAATAAGCTGATAAAGGTTACTTACACAACTTCAGATATTATATGTTCAGATAATTATGAATGATAATCAACATACACAAGAATATAAAGAACAACGATTGTTCTTGATTAATGACTTAAGTAGGCATATTGGTGGCTGATTTATAATTCCATATCCGCACCATTATTCGGGATTAGACATACTGTTGAAGATGGTTAGTACATATCTGTTGATTTGTCACTACAGAATATTAATACCATCAAAAAGGTTCCCCAACACTTCCTGTCATTGACAATGAGGACTATCTATAATGCTTGGCTTATATTTAAACACATTTATTAAAGTTATGAATTAAGCTAAATGTTACATTCATTTTGGGATTGGGGGTGCATTGTATTGCCCGTCTAGAGAAAAACTGCTTTCAAATCCTATAGATGACACATATGAATACTGATAGGACCCAAGCCATATATATTTAAAAATACGTATAAAATACAAAATCAGTCTGCAAATCTCTTCACTGAATCAACCATGCCTATGCATACAGTAAAATTATTGTATCATCGTAATTCTACTCTACACTAACTCATTGTATTTTAATGATGATTTTGCCATTTACACTAACTATTTGTGGATCTAACAAATACAAGTACAAGAATTAAAACGTGCAATGAGTTGTAGGAACAAAAAATGGATCACGAATCACATATAAGATTGGAAAGGGTAACCATCTGATTACTAGGAAGCCCCTGTTAGCAATGGACATAGATTTCTTTTAGTGCGTGTCATATTATAAACTAAAAAACTAGCCTCAACTTAGCATCCATAACTTCACTAGTGACACACAAACTAGACCCAAAAGCATATAAATGTAAATTTTAACACATGAAAATGAAAAGAGAGAATGTAAACTTAAGATTAAATGCTTTGTTCTAAGTTTCTAACTATATTCATTACTTTTGCTGTTCTAGTCTTTTAATCAAAGTATAATAACAACTTGGGTAAAGCATAAATTCAAACAATAAACTCGTTAATCTTACACTAAAACTAGCATTTACGGCAATCTCATATCGATAACAAACGAACAATTTAAGAAGGAACATAAAAAGGGAACTGTTGCTAACCTGACAAGGAATTTGCTTGCCATAAAATACTGAAGATGTCGTAAAGTTTGGTTGATAATGAGGCAAAGAATGAACATAAATGGAATAAAGTCCCTCATTTCCATCAAAAAACTTCTCCCACAATGGTGACATTGGCAAAGGTCCTCTAGTCAAAAACATAAATGCGATTTTCGGTATTCGTTTAAAAGGATATTCTGTAATTTGAGGCACAAATGAAGCTCTCCATAACAACTCACTATCATTCATACTATGCATATAATTCAATGGAGGCCTAATCAAATTTTGCAAACTTAAAGGTTGTTCAAAACAAGGTTGTGTTATTATTCTTGGAACCATATTTCGAATGCCCATATTTCGATTCATTCGTATACTAATTAATGATAAAACAATGCCTATTACTAAAAGAACTAACATAAATCTAAGTAACTTAAATGGGAAAACCCTAGTTTGATTTGTTTTTATTGAGTCTTTACCTTCTTCCATTGTTACTAACCTTGATTGCATAGCTTAAAAATAAAAAAGAACAAAAAATTTAAAAATATAGAAAAGTTTTGTTCTTTAAGACAAATTCACAAACACCTTGAGTGCACTATGAAATTAAGTGAAGATTTCATGTTTTTTATATCAAAGATTGAATCTTTTTAAGAAATAATCTATACCCATATCAAGAAAAGCAAAACCCAGATGAGATTTTTGACAAAAGAATTTAAAAAATGAATAAAATAAAATGAAAAGAAATATTATAAAAAACCAGTATCTAGGAGGATTTTGTGTGTCTTGAAAAAATCAGAGATTTAAAGTGTTTTGTAATGTTTGTGTGTTTCTTTTAGATGTGAGTGTGAGCGTGTGTTGGTGGGAAGTGAGAAGGCAAAAGTAAAGAATGAAAGAATTTAATGAAAAGGTTTTCAATGAAAAATACGTTATTTTTTAGTGAAACTATGAAATTGGTCTTGCGTAGGTGTCACAAATTTAACAACTCAATGGAGACTTTTTGTAAAATCATATCACTTATGACTTTATGAGGAATGATATTTTTTCTTGTCTCTCATCTCTTATCTTTTTCTTTTTAAAACTCAATTTTCATTCAATAAAATATTAAACTAATATATAAAATTACTAAAATGAAAGTTGTTTGTAAAAAGTATAAAAGTTGTCTACATTTGCTGGAATGTTAGAAACTGAAACTGGAGTAGTATTCTTTACATATGTTTTCAATATGTATGCATAAATGAGTTGTATTTAAAAAAAAAAAAAACGGAAGGTTTGAAGGTGGTCTCACATTATCAACGACTCAATATTACAAGATGAATGTATGAAGTAGCTCCCGAACTTTATCTCAATTTACTCATCTTGTGTCATCATGCATAGTGGGGGATGGTGTACAAAATGGTACCATGTGGTACCAGTACAGTGACGAATCCAGGATTTCAAGCCAGATAAGTCCTAGTCTTTGACTTATTTAAATCGAAAAAGCAAATGTGTTAACTGGTCGGGTCGGGTCGACACTAACACCATCTATCACATGAATATGCTTGTTACGAAAATAAGGCACAATCTTACTTTCATAATATAAGCAATTTTTCTTTGAATTGCAAGGATTTTCTTTGAAACAAATGTAATATATGATGGCTAATGTGAATGTAAGTATGTAAATTCAAATAATAAGTTAATTAAATTGGGATCAAAATTGAATGATTAATGAATATAGTTTGTTTTATTAAATTTTAATCATAGTTTAGTGTTATTTAACTTTTTCAAACTAATAAATAATGTGATATCACAAGTCATGTAGTTCAAAATAATTAAACATGTTTTTTTCCTATCCTTAACATACGAGGTATATTTAGAAAAACTTATCAAAATCAAAATTATAGCTTCTAGTCTTATACAAAGTATTGTTGTATTTTATATTAGCACATTCTTTAAAGTTAAATAAAGACAAAGCAACTAGTGTAATAAGCTAAAAAATAGAAGGGTCAAAATTGAAGTTGTATAAAGTAACAAAGCATTATTGAAAGTTGTAAAAAAATATATTAAAAGAGTGGGTCCCTTTCATCTTCTTCAATTTGAGATAAACTCCATTAAAATACACAATCATAACTTTTTATTTCTTTTTCCATAAATTTAGTTATAAAAGCTTATGTATCTAAAGAGTATTGTAAGGTAGGTACTCACTCAAACTTAATGTAGTTCCTTGATAAAATCATTACATATTTTCTGAAAAATTTACGAATCTAGGGTAGGTCGTAAGACCTACCTTCTTTAAGGCTGGTAACGCCCTTGGGTACCACACTCTCATCTCACACCATTCCCTCCACCTTTAGCGTACAACACTAAACATATTTTACATGATTGTACAATACAATACCTTAAAATATATTTGGTGTAGTGGTGTAATGAAATGGTTTTCTAATATGTGTCTTAAATGCACACATAAAAGTACATTGAATGCACCTAAAAAATTGAAAAAATGTAACAAATCCTTTTTAGAAATTATTACATACATTTTTCAAATCCCAAAAACATTTTGTTAACTTTTTTAATTTTCGAGATGCATTTAGTGTTTGTTATGTTTTTCCTTAGGTCATATATTATAAGAAAAACTAAAAGAAAAATTACCTTCAAATAATTTGTAATAGGTAGAAAGAAAACTTAAAGAAACTTTAAATAAAATCTAATGTACATAAACTTTGTTGTTATTGATTGAGCTTTTTCAACTATTGGAAGAAAGTTTTACTCCACAATAATAAAAAACTTTTAAATACTTTTTTTATATAAAATAAGTCAATGGTTAAAAGGACAAATTTGTCACTTAAAATTTTTACTTTTTTTTTTAACGGTAAATACTACACTACTAAATTACACCAAATAAAATTAATTTACACCATTATCAAGGATTGAACCTTGGTCTCTACCCCAAAAGGGAAGAGCCTCTACCAAGTGGGCTAATCCTTCATTGGAAAAAATTTTTTTTTTTACTTCTTATATTGTCACTTACTTCTGATGTTCAAAGTGCGTCACTAAAACACTTCATCGCCCATGCCCAGTGCCCCGTGCCCAGGCGCGTCGAGTGCTTCACACCTTCCTTGCCAACTTAGGGTGTGACTCCTTATAATGATTATTATCATTAATACTCCTCCTTAATAAACACACTTAATGTTTATTCCAGTAGCAATGTGAAACAAACCCACATTATTTAAACATTAAATGCAACACTTTCCAACTTCATTTTAACATATATAACTTTAAATTTCAACATATGAAATAAAACTTACATTTTTTGGTTTTAGAGTTTTTTTAGAATAATAGATATGTAGTTTTAGCATGCATATATAGCGATAAAACGTCAATACAATAACGTAATTGTAATAGTTAAAATTGTGCAACATGCAGACGGTACATCACGTTTTATTGCCTATAAATAAATATATACATCATAGAGAAACTACTGAACAAAATTATCTATGACAAAGTGGTTTTTGATTAAGAGTTTGCAGATTTAAAACAAATACGCTAGCACAAGGAAACTCTATCAATACGATATTTGAAGCCCCATAGTTCCGGGCTCAAACCCACTAGTTAAAATGATAACACATTCATACATCGAGCAATGGTAGGTTGTCAAACATTTTACAAATTAATTTTATATATATTTGACATGTGAGATAATCCAATTAAAAAAAAATTAGGTTTATAAAAAAGGAAATGACAAACCCTTTTAAAACTTAGGCTAAAGGGAGTGAGGCTACCCAACTTGGGGGCGACTTGCGTCATGTGGCGCCATGCCACCAAATGGGTAACCTCTTAAAAATGGGGGAGGGGGACTATCTAGTTGGATAAGGGGACTTCCGACAAATGACATTAGGTGATTGGTTGAGGGTGATAAAGTGAGAGAGCGAGTTGGTTGTATAGCTTGGGCGATACATATAAGTCGCCATTTTCGGTTTTTTGGCTGCATCGCCACATGGTGGTGGTGTGGAAGGCGATATGTTAGGCGAAATGAGGGTGGGTTCGCCCCACCCCCCCTTAGTCTTAGCCTACAATTTTTCTAAATCCATAAGATAATGACATGTGGATTCCATTAAGTTTTTTATTTATTTATAATTTTAGTCTTTTATTTTTGTTATTTGAAACATTATTAGGTGATTCTTTTACAAAGATATATCATTTATTTTCTAAAAAATTTATAAATCTAAAATTATTACTATTATCTAAAAGGAAATATTGATGATTTTGTGATATTATAAAGAAAAACCAAAAATCCATATTGGGAAAAAAAACCCTCTGAAAGGGTTTTACAATTATCTATATTTATCACCACCAATTTATTTTCTCCGGCGAACCCACGGTGGCGCAATGACGGCGCTAACCCCAACATTAACTTTCAGGCAACTCCCACGCCTTCACAAATTCCGCCCACCCCATTTTTCCCATCCATTTTCTTTTTCTTCAATAAAATCTTGTTATTCATTAAATGAAGATATTAAAAACCAAGAAATAGATACAAACACTATATCTATAGATATAAAGCAAAACCCTGAAACCATATACAAAAATAATGATAATAAAATTAAAAAGGTGAAACCTTTTTTTCCAAAAAGAGGTGAGACTTTGGAATTAGTGTGTGAATCTTTAGGGTTTAAGGGATTAGGTGTGTGTAAAGTGGAGGAAACTGGGTATGTTGTTATGTGTGATTGGGCGCTTCCCGGCGAACGGTTTCTTGGTCGGGTTACTCGAAAAAAGAATAATTACTCTGAGGTTTGTTCTTTTTAATTTTTTTAAGTTACTTGTTGTTTTTTTAGTAGAATGGTTAGTGGTTTGAATCCTAGCAGTGACATCCAAGCGGGCATTATGCTTAAGTTACTTCATTTTACTTAGTTGTATAGAGCTTGAATGCAATAAAAAACGCACTAGATTTATCTTCATACATCCCCAAACATGTGGAAAGAAAACGGATAGACATTATTGAAAATGCATATAAGTCGAAAAACTTTAGATGCATGATATTGTGCTTTGCATATCGTATTGACACATTGGGCATCTATAGCTTTATCACATTGTACTTTAAATGATTTTAACCACCGCTAAGGTGGTCTAGTGGTCAGATGTTTCGATGTTTTTACAAGAGGTTTTAGGTTCAAACTTCCGAAGGTAGGCATTTGGGGGTGGTCAGGGAGAGGGTTTGGAAATGGTCACGGGGATTTCTCGGTTAGACTGTGTATATCCGAGTCAAAAGATTCAACTTCATAGGTAACCTGAACAGAAAACTATCTATTTATTTAGTTGTATGTTTTGTAGTGTTAGGTAATGTAAGTTTGTTAAGTTTATTGTGGATGTGGGTTCAAGTGGTTCTGTAATTTTGTAATGGCGGGTGTTGAACGATTGTTAGTGAGTTTGTTGGGGTACTCATTGGATGAAAAATGATGTAGGGAAGTTTGAAGTTATAAACATGTCGATGCTGCGATAGCATGCGTTAAGAGTTTTATACTTTTATGATATGATGTGGAAAAGAACTGTGTCAACCTATCCTAAATGGATAGAAACAAAGAAGTTTAAATATGTTGCAACTTTGCAAGTTATACGGGTTTCTAGTAATTTTCAATATGGTTCCAAGTTAGAGCACCGGGCTCAGGAGGAATTCGATATATAAAAATAATCCCTTGGTAATAAATATTGATGGTTGATATTTGTCTTAAAAGATTGAGTTGTGAAAATGAATGATTTTGATTGTAATAGCAGGTGATGTTTATGATTGCAATAACATTCGTTTTGGATAAATGAAGTTTGCTTTTTAGTTAGGTAAAAATTTAGCAGTCAAATTATTAGTTTTTGGATGCTGATTTCCCTTTTAAACACTAACAACTTGGAGTAATAATCTGAATATGAAAACTTTAGAGTTTAGACAACAAGCACATCCAAACACAATCTCCAACAAACCGTTTTATTACCAACTATCATCAGATTCTAATTATGTAAGATCAAATAATTACTTTCAAAAAGCTTTTCTTAACAGTCTTTTTGGCATTTTGAAGTTTGATATCATATAGTCATATGTTAGAATTGCAGGTGATGAAATTGAAGACGCTAAGTCCTCATAGAGATATGGTGGAAGCACCATGTGAATATGCTTCTCATTGTGGAGGCTGTAAGACACAAAACCTATTATATGAGGCCCAGGTCAGAGCTAAGGACGAACAAGTACGAGACTTGGTGGTACATGTTGGGAAATTTTTTCATAGAGACCCAGAATATGAGAATGTAATGAAACCCATTGTTCCATGTGATATGCAATTTCACTACAGAAATAAGGTCAGCAAGAATCTTGCTTCATAGTGTGTTCAGATGTGTAATAGTATCTTTTGTTTCATATCATTTAACATCAGCTAGTATTTTTACGTTCTGCTTCCGTCGATGAGACGAGATATTTGAATGAATGTATTGTTGATTATGCAGATGGAATTTTCTTTTGGTCCCAAACGATGGCTGCCTAAAGAACAACTGGATGATAAAAGCCAAGATGCTAATGTCTATTCTTTGGGATTGCATGCTCCTGGTTTTTTTGATAAGGTGTTAAATGTCAACAAGTGCTTTTTACAGAGTGAAGCTGCAAATAAGGTATTACTATATTCCATTTTATGGATCCCTTGCCTATAGTTCTTGCTAGATAGAACAATTTTATCTTTTCTTAAGACGACAGATTCATCATACACACGCATTACGACAATGCATTTAATTAGGATACCTTTTGTTTAAGTTACATTTCTGATGTATAGGTTCTTGCAGCCGTTCAAGATTGTTGGAGGGATCCAGAGCTAGGATTATCACCATATGATTGCCATTCTCATGCTGGATTTATGAAGCACCTGACTATAAGAAGCGGAAGGTACTAATATTGGTTTCCGCCTATTGATATCACTCTATAATGATCAGTTTTCGCCTATTGATATCACTCTATTATTAGAATTTCCTTACATAAACTAACCTTTCTGTTCTTCTACTGTTAATTCACACATTGCCGAAAAATCACTCGCAGATAATGTTGCATGTTACATAGTATTCACTTTTATGAGGCATTACACTAGCAATATTTTTGGTTATGAAGTTAGCTTTCTCATATTTCAGTTGCATTAAAAAGATCTTCATATGAGACAAGATGTATCATTGTTAATTGTTTTCCATCTAATATTATACGAGTAATAGGTTTCTTACCCCTACATTAGGTATAAAAGATCGATCCTAATATATGTCAATTTATAATTGCGATACTTTTTCCAGAGATGTCGAGACTCAGCTCCCTCAGCTTATGGTAAATTTCGTGACATCTTCCTACAAGCCAGAGCTATTGAAGCCTCTTGTTGACAAACTTGCAGTGTTTCCAGAAGTGGTAGGTAAATTTAATACACATATTCAGTTGGGGTGTGTTTGGTGCGAGGGATTAGTAATGGAGGAATGATGATAAAAGTGATTGAGGTTTCTTTAAAGGTAAACAAGGCTCGATTTTTTAGGGGCCATCTGCAAAGGTCTTTTTTTTTTTGTTAAACCGATCGTGTTATCTCTCTTCACTTAAAAAAAATACCGAAACCACATTTTCTGAATAACATACTATTGCTATGTTAACTGATAACCAAATCTGTAATCATTCCCTTTTTCATTCGCATATATTAAACCAAACACCAGATTAGTTCTCTTAAAAAGTATTCTTCTATAAACGTTCATTGCATTATCTATTGATGGCCAGTAGAGGTTGCAAATTTGACAGGTCAGGGCTGGATATCCATTGAAAAAGGGTTAATGTATTTGTCGAGTCCTGCAGTGTATTGCTATATAGTAAGGGACCAAATGTATACGTAAACGATCTACCTCGATTTGGGTTGACCTGAAACATTTATCGTCTAGTTTTTGGAACCTCTCAACATTATAAAATCAAACTATTTTGGTTTTACCAAAATAACTAGCCAAGTCTGTTTTTTTATGTACTCTGAAATTTCTCTCTTTCTGTCATGTTCACAGTGAAAATAGTGTAGCCTATCTCTGACCTAGTTAGTCATTAAATGGAAATCATGGCATCGTCGTTTTTCAAGTAGCGTTAAAACACCATTTTTACACTGAAAAAGATATATAATTTTTCTTTCTCTAGTAAATATCTATGTAATCTTTTCTACGGTCCAAAAACAAAAAGTTACTAGTAGATCTTTGGCTGTCTCATCTAGTTAAATCGTGATTATTATTATTTTCTTATGATATTTTTGGTGGACAGGTAAGTATCGTGAACAATATAAACACATCCGTTGGTAACACATCTGTTGGAGAGAAAGAGTACACACTATACGGGAAATCTACCATCACTGAGATCTTAAGAGGATTAGCATTCGAAATTTCAGCAAACTCTTTCTTCCAGACAAATGCACACCAGGTATGTATCAAAGCAGAAATTAGATGCGCCACAAGCTTTCTTATTCATTCTTTTACTTTTTGGTATCTTCATTCGTATTATTCCCCTCAATAGCAATGATGTAGATGGAAAAATGGGCAGATCAGTAGGTTTGAATAACAGGTCGGAAATTACCAATTAAACATAACCCAAGTTAACCCATTTTGTTATACATGGATTC
>CM067173.1:72652527-72680027 GCA_034093135.1 Erigeron breviscapus
TTTCCCTATATTTGGGCAATTGGGCTTTTTATAAATTTTGAAAGTAAAGTTCTTTAATGACGAGGCTATTTATAGTATTACTTCTTTGTGTACTCAAATATATAACTTACTTACTGGTGTATTCATGTATACCAATTTCAATTAAATACATGTCAAATGATGAAAAAACGTTGCTATTGAGGTATTAGTTAAGTGGTCCAGGTGTTTATCCTAAGGGGTTTTATCGATCATGAGGTTTATGAGTTCAAATCCTGCCAAAGATATTTAAAAAGGAGACCTTTGTAATGCTATACTCATCTAAGACATGAGAGAGAACAAAATTCGAACTCGGGGTGAGCACAACAATTCCAAGGGTGTTGCTAGTTCTCCTGCATTTCAAAAAAATAAATAAAAAATGATGAAAATGTTGTTTATTTGTATATTTTTAAAATTTTAAAAGGCGAAGTTATGTTAAAATTTTAAGTGCTATTCAAATAACCCCGTCTTCATATATATAGCTCCAAATGGTTTACAATCCAAGTAGACATTATGAGGTTGCTACGGTCACTTTTTGTGTTTCGTCTTCATATAGGTCCTTAACTGAAAATGAACAAAGTTAAATGCTTGATGTGTATGGTGAGTTGTGTACACAAACGTACAAATGATCACCTCCCTATCCTTTATGTACCCTAACAAGTACTCTTAATGGGTGTATCTGTACTCATTATCGCAATTCGCAAATGCATATATATACAACAAAATTATCAATCTTGCATTCATTTGGTGGCTTGTCATTTTAGCATCTGTACGTATGGGATTCATTTGTTACTTCCAGAAGTCTCCATCTCTTTGGACCTAGCTTGATGTACTGCTCATTCCGAAACAGGATAAGTGGGGGCTAAGGCTTCAATTCGGCCCCCCTACAAATATTCATTAAACCATGAGCTCTTTCTTTATATATATGTCTTCATGATTTCTAGTTTAGTGATGTCGTACCGACGATTGTTCGACGAAATTTGTGATAGATATCTCTATACTTTCGAACTCTATAAACATTGGTGCTCGACTATTAATGGCACATTATTACTAAGACATGTTATTGAGTTAACCAACTAAGTTGGATTAGTGGTTGGAGTACTTGTTTCTGGAGACAGAGGTCAAAAGTTCGATCCTTATATGCACAGTAAAGCTGGAGGTCCTTTTCTACCTTTGGTATAACCTGGAAGCAGCATCTCTACCTTTGGTAGGGGTAAGACTGTCTACATCTATCTCAACCCCTACACCGTCGGAGACGGTATTGGGACCCAAAAACCTGTGGAAGACTGCATTAGAAGTTACTTTACATGTAATTGAGTTAAACCGCTCTTAAATAGGAAGCATAGGTTAAAATTTAAATTAAATACATATATAAAGCATTTTGGTTTACTTAGTTAATTAAGTGGATAATTAAGGTTACAATACTATCATTGAGCTTATTATATATTATTTTGTAACATTTTCGAGTAGAAAAGATATTTGACATATCATTTGTTAATAGCGTGTATCTTCTATATACGTAGAACAAAAATAGTAAACCAAAAGTTTTAAAATCCGGTTTAAGTGGTTCCCGTTCCCTTAGCTGGTTTAGCTAGGTTTTTAGTTAAACTGAGCCAGCTGATTTTTTTTGTTATTTTTTTCTTATTGTATCGGTTTTTGTTATTTTTGTTTTTATAATCTTTTTGATATTATCTTTATGATGAATTGTATATTTATTGTAGCTTTGGGTTGTTTGTAGAGTTAAAAACTTATAAATATTTGGTATTATTTTTGAATGGATTCTAGAATATTTTAATTGGATTATAACAATTTATTTAAACATTTTTACGGATATCATCATGTTAACTAGTCAAACAACCGGTTAACTGTTTTTTGGGATCCGATTGTTCGATTAAAAATCTAAATTTTAAAACGTTGTAAAAAACTATCGAATAATAAAGATTCTGTAATTCTATTTAATTTTTGTACCCCAACCGTTTTGTATTGTCCAAATTAGTAATGTGTCACGTCGGTTTGGTTAGTTAAATATTCAGCCAATGAGCTTACGCCATGGTTCGAAACTCCTCGTGATATTCACGTGTGTGGCAGGCCACGTCGGATGAAGTAAGAAAATGATGATATACAAGGTAACAAGATAGTAACCTAGCAAAAAATAATGTATACAGACAATGATCACACTTTGGGGTATATTCATGGCGACTTATGTACGATCAGTGACGAAGTTAAGATTTTCAATATAGGATTGTCGAATAAATTTTTTTTTAAGTAATTTTTTTTTTAACAGTTTCATATTTTTAACAAACGTAAAATTAAATTACAGCTATATATATAACTTCAGTATAGATTGTGGAGTTAGACAATTGTCTTTAAACTAAATAAGCATACTTTTTAAGGTGAGTTCATTTGAATACCATAATCATTTTGTCACCAATAACATTTTATCTTATCTCCAAGTATCATTTTCCTAATCGTAGGGACCAAGAACTATATATATACCTAGAAATTGTAGCACCTATTATGTTGAGATCGTAATTTTAAATATAAGTAGGGGTGATTTTGAATAAAAACTGGCCCAGCCCGGTTGTTGCCCGGACCAACCCGAAAACCTAATACACGTGAAAACTTGACCCGTAAACCAGCCCATGAAAAGTCGGTTCAGGTTCAGACGGGTTGTCGTAATAACTTAATCTTGACATGTATCCTAATCTTTTTTAAGACATGTTTTCGGGTATATGTATCATGTTTCTTAATTAAATACAAGAAAACTACTTGCACGTTTATAGCGATATACTTGTTAACAGAAGTTTCCGTGTCAATATAAGAATATTATACAACAAGATTGGCTCTTTTCATTTGTCTTTTCTTGAAAATACTATTATGTAAATCCAGCCAAAATGTTAATGAAAGTGGTGTAAAACAAAGGGTTTTGTCCTTATAAAAATTGACAAATGAAGAAAAACATGGCTATAGTTGACAATCAGGACTTGGAGAATTGAAGTTGCAATCTTAGAAAACTTCAAATGGATCCCATTCATTGAGCTGTAGTTATGGGCTGCATGTGAATCGGATATCTGATCAAACCCCTCAAAAGCAATCAATATAAATCAAATAAATTGTATATATACAAAATTATCTTTGTTCATTTGGTATCTATTTTGTAACTTTTGGAATTCTACTTTGCATACAAATTCTTGAGATATAACATGCAACCAAGTTGATTATATGGTGTCGACATGGTATTTGTAAACTTAAATATGAAATGCCTGGTTTTTAATATTGTAGATTTGAAATGTTGATTATAAAAATAATACTCACTATATGTTGTTTTGACAAAACTATTGAAAATCTATATTGATAAAGTTACTATATATTATATCTTCAATTCATTACTCAATTAAACATTCTTCATAAATAGTTTGCCCGCAATATTCATGTCCTCCTTTTGTCTTAATTAAATTAAACATATTCATTTTCATTTGCTTTGATCGTTTATAACTAGTAGTCATAGTTATCGACTCGTAACTTTTGACTCGACTCGAAAACATAATTTTTTGACTCGTGACTCGGAACGTAACTCGACTCGTAAGAGTCAGGACATTTTTAAGTACTACATAATATAGTATAATTATATATGTGTGACATGTTTAGAAGCAAAATATAAGTTCGTTATCTTAAAAAAGTTACCATATTACATATTCAATAGTTTTGAGACATAAATTTACAATTTATTTCCAAATTCGCAATAAAATGATCAAAACTACATAGATAACACACAAAATAATGTTGCAAAATAAGATATAATATATAATATATATATATATATAATATATATATATACTAGAGCTATATCCCGTGTTAACACAGATTGCTTATATAATTTTTGTTCTAATATTCTTGAAAGTCGTCATTTTCTAATTTAATATTTGTCCATGTATTAGTAAGAAGTTGTAATTTAATTTTACTATCCCGTGTTAACACACGGGTTGCCGCTATAATATTGTTTTTGATATTGTTGAAAGTCGGGATTGTTAATAAGAAATTTAATAATTATAAGTTTTGTTTACTTATGTTTTTGGTACATCGTACCGAATACATGGTACACCGTACCACCTCGTACCGAAATGAGCCTACCCCCTCCGTACCGAATTCGTCACACCTAGCGAATTACGTACCCGAACTGCGTACCCGTACCGAAGCGTACCACGTTTTATGTGACTATGATTTAATTTTTAATATTTTAATTAAATGAATTCAAATTATATTTTTGATACGTAATTGATATGTAATAGATTAAATATAAGTACATATATATTTAATGAAAGTAAAATAGTTGAATGTTTTTAACTAAAAAGATGATTAACATAAAAATGAATGAAAAAATTAAATATACTAATAAACATATAAATCTAAAAAAAGAGAAAAGAATTAAAAATGTTTCTTTCTCTCTCTTCTATTAATACTCCACTCAAACATATCTATTTTTAATTAATATTTACATACTCTTACACATACCAAATACACCTCAAAAAACATACAAATTTCATCATCAATGACATCAGATTTCTAATGTGGCATACCTCCTTTCGCGACACGTCATGTTTTATGACATCGTTTGTAACATCCGTGAATCTTGACCCATTGACTTTTTGTGTAATTTGACTAACAAACTTGTGGAATGAAATAATTGGGCCCATTTGTGATTATATGACTATGTGGTATGTTGGTCGGGTCGTTAATATGTTTATTCGATGTTTAATAGAGTAACGATTGTAACTTGGCTTGAAAAGAGAAACGGGTCGGCCCGTGGGTAGTCTATGACCCACCAGCCCCAAGACCCATTTCCCCCCCCCCTTTATCCCTTTCTCCCCCTCTCATTTTCATCTCTATCTATCTATCTATCTATCTCTTTCTCTCTTTCTCTCAAAAGCAAAGCAAGACCATTTCAATCTTCTTCACCATTTCTTGCATTTCATTAGTGTTGGATCGATTATAACATAGAAATCATAGTCACCTTTATCTCACTTTCGCCTTATCGAAGAATCAAAGTCAAGTTCTACCATTTTTACCCATTTAGGTCAAATTTTGGGTTGAGCTCAAAGAGAAGTTTTGGTAAGTCTATTTCATCCCATTTATACCTATTTATGTTTGTTTATGCATTTCTAGTCATCTTGAACATTTACAAGTCCTAAATCGGCTTAAACCTAATTTCCATAGTCATAGGAACCACGGTAGAGAACTGGAGGTCTTGTATCTGAACCCAATGCCAATGCTTCACGAGAAGCCATTTGAAATTGATTTGATCTGAAAATTGAATTGAATTAAGAGTTGAAAAAAAATCAGGAAATGAAACGATCTTGAGAAGATCGGTCTTGATTGAAACGGATGAAACGATCTTGACTTAAACAAGAATTGAAACGATCTTGATTGAAACGATCTTGATGAAACGATCTTGATGAAACGCTTATGAAACGATCTTGATGAAACGATCTTGATGAAACGGTCTTAGAGTGTTGATGAAATTTGTCTAGGTCACACCAACACAAAGAAACCTGAGACGATCTTGTCAGGATCGTCCTAAGTTTCAAAAACTGAGACGATCTTGTCAGGATCGTCTTGGAATCAAGAGCTGAGACGATCTTGTCAGGATCGTCCTAGTTTCAGTGTGCTGGACGATCTTGATGAGATCGTCCTAGATTCTGTCCCAAAAACTTTCAAGTGTTAAACTTCCCAAGTGTTTGAATTGACCAAACCAATCCTTACGGATTAATTAGCCACAAACAAACACTTCACCACACACCACTTGTCAGAACGATCTTGTGAGGATCGTCCTACAAGCTACCAACACAAGAATGAAAATGAAATTTCAAAGACTAAGACGATCTTGGGAAGATCGTCCTAGTGCAGATCGTCCTGAGGTCATCTTCTTCATCAACATATCAGTTTTAAACACAAACTCCATTAACGACTTCAAAAAGCTTCAATATCTTTTGAATTACTGGGAGTTAGAACTTGAAATCACTTGCAAACTGATTGTTTTCACCTCCGCAACAAATCTATGAACAAAATTCAACACAAAACACAACAGATTCAAAACCCAAAAATCGCGCCAAAATCCAAAAATTCAAACTCGAGATTTAGATCAAATTGGAACTTGAAACTTGACAGGATTATGTTTACAACTATCACGAATCTATTGGTGAACAAAAATTTGTGATTTTATGTGATTTGAAGTGTGAATTTTGATGAACCAGACGGTGAAAAATTCGAACAGAATTTGTGATTTGATTTTTGATGAATTTGTGACTGAATTCAGTTATGGATCTTCATCATAATGATGTTTTTCTCTGATACCACATGTTATAACACGATTTCTATCACCGAATTCACGTCATCAATAGAGATTCGGGCTAAAAAGTGTACATATACGTGTTTGTTGGATTGTTTGGTTGATTTGATTGACTGTCTAGTTAATTTCTGATTAATTGTTGATTGACAGATAGTTTTGATTGATTGTGTGATGATTTACGGATGTGATGGTGTTATTGTAAGGTACTAGGATAGAAGTACATATATGGAGGTCGATTTTACTTTTAAAGAGTCTTAGATGTGTGGGAAGGCTGCGGGTGACCCTATACATAAGCATCTAGAACTTGATGAAAGTAAATCCTCCAAAGTATATGTACGCGTTGTTTAGAGAAAGCGATAAATTCAGGAATTATGGTTGGAATGAACATGTACGTCTCGTTATACTTGATTTGTGTGATATGCACTCAAGTATACCTTTATCGTTGTATTGACGAACTTATGAATTAATGTTTGACGATTGAATGATTGATTGAACGATGGAATAATGGATTATTGGTTACGTTTAATGGATCTTAGTAAGGGATTGTGATGTATTATTTTATGGTTATTGTTATTATTATTATTACTGCTAGGATAGACGCGCATACATGGAAGTCGGTTATGCCTTCGTTGGGTTCTAGATGTGGTGGGAAGGCTGCGGGTGACCCTATATATAAGCATCTAGGATTCGAAGAAAGTAGAATCCTCCTAAGTGTATGTACGTATAGTTTACTTTAGTTTGATGTTTGATGATTGATGGACTTGTGATGTATGGATGTTGTGTATCTATCCCACTGAAGAGGATATGACTTATGTTGTGTATCTATCCCACTGAAGAGGATATGACTTATGTTGTGTATCTATCCCACTGAAGAGGATATGACTTATGTTGTGTATCTATCCCACTGAAGAGGATATGATACCTGTTTTGAATTGATGTTATGAATGTTACTTGGGTATAATGTTTATTACGCGTTTTATTTGTTGTGTATAATCTTGTGGTAGATGTTGTTGTGTTGTTCTTAGAGGCTCACTGTAAGTCATGTTTTGCCTCTACTCGTATACTATGATTATTGTCGATGGTTCCTTATGGACCATTACTACGAACTCACCAACCTTGTGTTGACTATGCTTAGTACACTTTTCAGGAAATCAGGTTATCCCCGGACGTGGAGCTTAGTTGTTTGCTTGCTGTTAACCCGGGCTTTGGACCTTATGAATCAAGGATTCATCGACCTTCTCTTTTGCATTATACTTAGAACCGTAGCCATCTTTTGATGTTCTGTTGTAATCTTTGATGATGACTTGTTCTTTATGTATTTGATTCTTGTTTAACTTACTGTATGGATTCACTGAATCCTTTATTTGCATTTAGTTCTTGTTCTACATTAATTCCACCTTGTGCTATATGATTTCCGTGATATTCCGAGCATCGGCTTGGGGTGTTACATCGTTCTTCACTCTCCTTTAGTATATAGGAGATATATATAATCATATTATCAAACTACAATAATTATAAGTTTGCGACTCGTGACTCGGTCCAAATTCACACAGCGACTCGTAAGAGTCTGGACAAAAACGAGTCACTTAACGAGTCGACTCGTTTTTGGTGTAAATCGACTCGACTCGTAAGAGTCGACTCGTGACTCGTAAGAGTTTAACAACTATGCTAGCTAGTAGTTATAATTATAACTTTTGTTAATCTACAGAGATGTATATATTAAAATAAGTACAAATTGATTAATGATGAATGTATGATTAAAAGGAGAAATCAGAAAGTGGTTTCTGCCAAAAAAGAGATCGAGGGCTGAGTGCTCGACTCGTACTGACCTCACAGTCTTCACTACTTTACAGAGCGCATGAAATACACCACCAAAAGTACTTCTTGCAGCTTTATTGTTTGTTACACATTAAATTATTATCATTATACTTATATATATCTTTTCATAAACATATGTACTTGCTTAGATTCTTCATTCCAATTGTTCCACGTTTAATCGCATTATTATACACATGTATACATACATAGATATATATATATATACATTATAGTATTACACAGGATTGAAAAATTAAATTAAAAATTTTCATGTATATATTAAACAGCATAATAACAATGAGACATCTCTCTTTCACACACATTTTTCACTTACGTACTTGGTAGGATGTGTAATTTTAGAAATAGTTTTACACTTTTACTACCTTAAAATAAAATTAAAACTATCTATATCTCACCTATCTCTTCATCGATTATATCGGAATCAGGTATGGTTGTTTTTGTAACACGAATTGTATCTTATAAATATGTATATCTTTTAGTATTTTGGAGTAGTGACTTATGTGGAATTTGCATGTGATAAAATTATTAACATATAGATTATGGATCCTAATCTTATCGACAAAAATTGAAATTGAAATAGAATTGGACTAAATAATACAATACAATATTATAGTAAAAAACAAACTCAAATGGCCAAAAACTATTGGATTGGGGCCTTATCTTTTTGAAACCCTACCATTCAACTTGAAATTTTGTTTCAAACTAAAACATTTGTTAGTACTTGTCTTTCCTTGTGCGTGCATTTGTCTATGCGTGTGTGTGTCGACCATGTGGTCTCTCTCTCTCTCTTTCCTACTCTCTCTCATCTATATATAAATTTATATATATATCTATATATATAGGGTTAACGTGAGAATATATATATATATATATATATATATATATATATATATATATATATATATATATATATATATATATATATATATATATATATATATATATATATATATATATATATATATATATATATATATATATATATATATATATATATATATATATATATATATATATATATATATATATATATATATATATATATATATATATATATATATATATATATATATATATATATATATATATATATATATATATATATATATATATATATATATATATATATATATATATATATATATATATATATATATATATATATATATATATATATATATATATATATATATATATATATATATATATATATATATATATATATATATATATATATATATATATATATATATATATATATATATATATATATATATATATATATATATATATATATATATATATATATATATATATATATATATATATATATATATATATATATATATATATATATATATATATATATATATATATATATATATATATATATATATATATATATATATATATATATATATATATATATATATATATATATATATATATATATATATATATATATATATATATATATATATATATATACATATATATATATATATATATATATATATATATATATATATATATATACATACTCATTTTCTCATATATATATATATAATATATATATATATATATATATATATATATATATAGGGGGAAGTGAATATGAGGTTGTCCCCATCTAATTTTGTTTTTTTAATCATAAAATTCATGGGGCCCATGTTTTTATTTAAAATAAAAAAAATATTAAAATATTTGAATGTGAGGGGTTCCCCATCTAAACTTAGATGAGAAACAACCCCATATTCACTTTTCTCATATATATATATATATCATATACTTATAAATATTTATATTTACATTTCATTATTATATATATTCTATATATCATATAATATATATATATATATATATATATATATATATATATATATATATATATATATATATATATATATATATATATATATATATATATATATATATATATATATATATATATATATATATATCTCCGTAAACATGAAGAAAATACAAAATGTACTACAGTATTAATTTATGTATGATTTTTGTAGTGAATGTTCATCCGGGAATAAACGACGGATAGAGAGGATTGGGGTTTCAGCTGAGAACCTACCAAGACCGAAAAGATCTAGATCGGATCCAGGCCAACCGACTTCATCAACTATAAACTTCCAACAACCCGGTAATCCATCAGAAACTGACACAGAAGCAATTGCACAGATGAAGGAAATGATATATAGAGAAGCAGCATTCCGGCCTGTGAGTTTCGCAATAGAGACAGTGGTGGATAAACCTAAACGAAAGAATGTAAGGATATCGAGTGATCCCCAGACCGTGGCGGCTAGGGAAAGAAGGGAGAGGATAAGTGAAAGGATTAGAGTTTTGCAAAAACTTGTCCCTGGTGGAAACAAGATGGACACAGCATCTATGCTTGATGAGGCTGCAAATTATCTCAAGTTTTTGAGGTCACAAGTGAAAGCATTGGAACAAGCAGGGCACAATAGTACACAAATCATCCCTCGTCATGCTTCAATGGTTGCACCTTTCACTCAAAACATATTTTCCATGCAACCCCATTTCCAATATCCTCATGAAAACTTGTACCCCAATCCACCACCAGCATGAGCTAATTATGCAAAGAATAGCTAGATTTTTTTAATTTTTTTTTGTGAACGACAAACTTGAGCTCAACTGTGATGTCTCTTCATATACCTAATTCCAAAGGAAATCAATTCTGGAAAAAACCCATTCTCCAAACCTATTTTTTATGCATGAAAGCTTGTACCCTAATAATAACCATCATGGTTCGATCAATGGTTGAACCTTGAATTAGTTACGGAGTATCTCCAAACCTATTTTTTATGCATGAAAGCTTGTACCCTAATCCACCATTAATAATATCTTATGCAAAATGCATAGAAAGAAAACTAATAAAGAAATCTTAGCTTAGCTAACCCCAAGAACCATGATAATGATCATTAAATCATATGGTCAAAACTCAAAGCTACTTTAGTTATACAAAGAATATTAATGCTTATAATTGCCAACATCATTTGTAATCTCACTTGTTATGAACATAATGATGACACTCATTATTTGTTTGCTATCATCATTTGTAATTTCAATTGTTATCAATATTGATAGTTTAATTGCACGTAATGTACTTCATTGTACTCAATTGCACGTAATGTACTTCATTGTACTCAATTGCACGTAATGTACTTCATTGTACTCAATTGCACGTAATGTACTTCATTGTACTCAATTGCACGTAATGTACTTCATTGTACTCAATTGCACGTAATGTACTTCATTGTACTCAATTGCACGTAATGTACTTCATTGTACTCAATTGCACGTAATGTACTTCATTGTACTCAATTGCACGTAATGTACTTCATTGTACTCAATTGCACGTAATGTACTTCATTGTACTCAATTGCACGTAATGTACTTCATTGTACTCAATTGCACGTAATGTACTTCATTGTACTCAATTGCACGTAATGTACTTCATTGTACTCAATTGCACGTAATGTACTTCATTGTACTCAATTGCACGTAATGTACTTCATTGTACTCAATTGCACGTAATGTACTTCATTGTACTCAATTGCACGTAATGTACTTCATTGTACTCAATTGCACGTAATGTACTTCATTGTACTCAATTGCACGTAATGTACTTCATTGTACTCAATTGCACGTAATGTACTTCATTGTACTCAATTGCACGTAATGTACTTCATTGTACTCAATTGCACGTAATGTACTTCATTGTACTCAATTGCACGTAATGTACTTCATTGTACTCAATTGCACGTAATGTACTTCATTGTACTCAATTGCACGTAATGTACTTCATTGTACTCAATTGCACGTAATGTACTTCATTGTACTCAATTGCACGTAATGTACTTCATTGTACTCAATTGCACGTAATGTACTTCATTGTACTCAATTGCACGTAATGTACTTCATTGTACTCAATTGCACGTAATGTACTTCATTGTACTCAATTGCACGTAATGTACTTCATTGTACTCAATTGCACGTAATGTACTTCATTGTACTCAATTGCACGTAATGTACTTCATTGTACTCAATTGCACGTAATGTACTTCATTGTACTCAATTGCACGTAATGTACTTCATTGTACTCAATTGCACGTAATGTACTTCATTGTACTCAATTGCACGTAATGTACTTCATTGTACTCAATTGCACGTAATGTACTTCATTGTACTCAATTGCACGTAATGTACTTCATTGTACTCAATTGCACGTAATGTACTTCATTGTACTCAATTGCACGTAATGTACTTCATTGTACTCAATTGCACGTAATGTACTTCATTGTACTCAATTGCACGTAATGTACTTCATTGTACTCAATTGCACGTAATGTACTTCATTGTACTCAATTGCACGTAATGTACTTCATTGTACTCAATTGCACGTAATGTACTTCATTGTACTCAATTGCACGTAATGTACTTCATTGTACTCAATTGCACGTAATGTACTTCATTGTACTCAATTGCACGTAATGTACTTCATTGTACTCAATTGCACGTAATGTACTTCATTGTACTCAATTGCACGTAATGTACTTCATTGTACTCAATTGCACGTAATGTACTTCATTGTACTCAATTGCACGTAATGTACTTCATTGTACTCAATTGCACGTAATGTACTTCATTGTACTCAATTGCACGTAATGTACTTCATTGTACTCAATTGCACGTAATGTACTTCATTGTACTCAATTGCACGTAATGTACTTCATTGTACTCAATTGCACGTAATGTACTTCATTGTACTCAATTGCACGTAATGTACTTCATTGTACTCAATTGCACGTAATGTACTTCATTGTACTCAATTGCACGTAATGTACTTCATTGTACTCAATTGCACGTAATGTACTTCATTGTACTCAATTGCACGTAATGTACTTCATTGTACTCAATTGCACGTAATGTACTTCATTGTACTCAATTGCACGTAATGTACTTCATTGTACTCAATTGCACGTAATGTACTTCATTGTACTCAATTGCACGTAATGTACTTCATTGTACTCAATTGCACGTAATGTACTTCATTGTACTCAATTGCACGTAATGTACTTCATTGTACTCAATTGCACGTAATGTACTTCATTGTACTCAATTGCACGTAATGTACTTCATTGTACTCAATTGCACGTAATGTACTTCATTGTACTCAATTGCACGTAATGTACTTCATTGTACTCAATTGCACGTAATGTACTTCATTGTACTCAATTGCACGTAATGTACTTCATTGTACTCAATTGCACGTAATGTACTTCATTGTACTCAATTGCACGTAATGTACTTCATTGTACTCAATTGCACGTAATGTACTTCATTGTACTCAATTGCACGTAATGTACTTCATTGTACTCAATTGCACGTAATGTACTTCATTGTACTCAATTGCACGTAATGTACTTCATTGTACTCAATTGCACGTAATGTACTTCATTGTACTCAATTGAACGTAATGTACTTCATTATGCTCAAATGCACGTCATGTACTTCATTGTACTCAATTGCACGTTATGTACTTCATTGTACTCAATTGCACGTAATGTACTTCATTGTACTCAATTGCACGTAATGTACTTCATTGTACTCAATTGCACGTTATGTACCTCAAATGCACGTAATGTACTTCATTGTACTCAATTGCACGTTATGTACCTCAAATGCACGTCATGTACTCCAAATGTCCACACATAACCAATAATACCATGTGTATATACTTCGTACGATACTACTTTTGAAAGGCCTTTGATGCTTATATATAGGGTCACCCGCAGCCTTCCCACCACATCTCCAACCTTTCAAAGGCATTACCGTCCTCCATATATACACAACTAACCTAAAACAACTCAATATACACAATATAATCACCATACAACTAATCACATAATTGCACATCAACCAAAAATGTCACACAACATATACGCCATAAATGTCATCATGCACGAAGTACACTTTTCAGCCCGACTCTTAAAAGAGTAGGGGAGGCTACGAAAACTCACCTTGCCCGGCAAAGAAGCTAGAATACGATTACAAACGAGTAATAGGGTCCACACGTCCACAACCTATAATTATACATCATAATACCATAATGTCAAACTCTACAATCATAAACAAGTTGGTTTAGCACCATTAGGTCAAATCGCAAACCCTAGACGCCTTTACAACTTTACCGTATATGAAACAAGACGCTTTGACTCGACATTTTTAGAAATGGATTAAGAATCATACAAGATGAGTGTTACTACAAGAAACTAGACTCTCTTACGATTCCAACGATAGGTCATACGACTTATTTGGACTTACGGATCAAAAGTTATTAACGTTTCAAAATCGGCGCGCATAAATTCCAGCATCTAACCACTGCGCCGCAGTGAGCCTTAGCCAAGCTCACTGCGCCGCAGTGGGCTGACCCAAACAAGACCAGACCCTAGCCACTGCGCCGCAGTGGGCTAGGCCCAAGCCACTGCGCCGCAGTGGCTCCAATCTGACCAGCAGCAGCAGCACCAGCAAGTGCAAGGACCAAAACCAAAACCCTAAAACTCGACCCAAACCAACCCAAATCGATTTGTAGGAATTTGTAACTTGATGTGAAGCATAAATAGACACCATTAACCATAAATAAACATAACCCAATCCACAAATTCGACCCAAAACATCAAAATCATAACAAATCGTTCCAACCCTAATCGAAACCCTAGTTTGACCTAAATCGTCTTTTGACTCGATTCAAGACTTGCAATTGTTCAAGATGACTAGGAATGCATAAACAAACATAAATAGGTGTAAGTGGGATGAATTTGACTTACCAAAACCTTCACCTAGTCTCCAACCCGAATTTGACCCGAAATGGCTAGAAATCTTGCACTTTGAAACCCAAATCTTGATATGATGCAAAGGAGATGAAATAGATGATGTTTCTAGCACTAATCTAACTTGAAACCATAATCTTGGTGTAAGAATCTTAGAGAGAGATAGAGAGAATGAGAGTGTGTTTTTGTTCTTGGAAGTGAATTAGAGAGAAGAAGAAGATAGAATGAAATGGGTGGAGGAGGAGGGGTTAGAAGGGGGCCGGCCTAGACTCCAAAAGGGTAGGCTCCCGCTCCGCTAAATTCGACAAATAGCTAAACGTTAATCCTTTAAATGCCAAAACGAACTCACAACATACTTTAACTTAACGTTTCGCTAAACTCCTTATTCTCCCAAGTTTCTACCTTGATTTACAAAAGTCATTTACATTTAGTTGTTTTTAAGTTGTAAGCATCGATTAGCACGACTAATGAACTCGACTAGCGCATAAGTCCCAAATTGCACGACAAATTGATCTATATGTACACATTTCACTTAAATGAATCCCAAAAGACTTAAGTTTATCTTACTAACCAAGTTGTTAGCCAACTGGCACAAATAGTCAACGGGTCAAGAGTCACGGTTGTTACATCATTCCCCCGTTAAAGGAATTTCGTCCCGAAATTCGACAAAACCCTAGTTAATGAATATAAGTGGTTACTTAGATCTCATATGGTCCTCTCGTTCACAAATGAACTCGGTTTCACGTCTTGCACTCCATCTAACTTTGACCATCGTGTGATGTTTGTTCTTTAGCCTCTTGGTCTCCCGGTCTAAGATCTCTACCGGCTCTTCCACAAAATTGAGCTTCTTGTCTACTTGAATCTCGTTCATAGGCATATGTAATGTAGGATCCGTCAAGCACTTCCCTAAGTTACAAATATGGAACACATCATGCACACCGTTATGTTCTCGAGGTAGCCTCAACTGGTAAGCCACTTGCCCACTCGTTCAATGATCTCAAAGGTCCAATGTACCTTGGTCTAAGTTTGCCTTTCTTTACCAAATGAATGACACTTTCCTCACGGGGAGACTTTCACAAGCACATAACCACCCACATATTGAACTCCAATGGTCTATGCCTCGCATAGGCGTATTTCCTTTGTCTCTCACGACCAATTGTAATCTCTCCTTGATTTGAGAAATCGCCTTTGTTGTCTCGACTACTATTATTGGCCCTATAAGTTGGCTTTCGTCAATCTCTACTCAAGCAAGTTGAGAACGATACTTTCTACCATAAGGTGCCCTAGACGGAGCCCTTTGAACACTCGCATAGTAACTATCATTACACGAGAACCCAATTAAAGGTAAATGATCTTCTTAAGTTCCACCAATGTCAATAGCACAAGCCCTCAACATGTCTTCAAGCGTTTGAATGGTTCTTTCAGTTTTGTCCATCCATTAAGGATGAAACGCCGTACTCATGTCAAGTTGAGTACTCATTGCTCGTTGAAAAGGCTTTCCAAAAATTTAGTTATACCGGATGTTTCCTTCGGCAACGGTAGAACCCGTAACTCCTTACTTAGACGCCACTTCTTCAATGTACAAATGCGCATGGTGTCAAACTTTTCGGTCTCACGAATGGCTAAGAAGCGAGCCGACTTTGTCAACCGATCTACGATCACCCATCTAGTATCACAACCACTTCTTGTCTTCGGTAACTTCGTAATGAAGTTCATTGCAATCCTGTTCCCATTTCCACTCCGGTGTCACCGGTTGCACCAATAAAGTCCTTCATATCAAAGTACATCATCTCCGAGCCCGGATGGGCCGAATATGCCGACCTGTGGGCTTCATTCATGAGAAATGTCCTCAAATTGCCGAAAAATGAGAACCCAAGTCTTCCAATTAAGTATAGCCCATTGTCTTCCTTTATACCGAATTGTTGCTCTATTCCATCTAATCTTTCATTACCAAAACTCTCCGGTAAAGCAGCTTGTACGTGTGCTCCTATGGTCCTGTCACGAATACTTTGCTCCACCGTGAGACTCATGGCTCTTGTCCTTCTCGGCTTGACCCTTTCCTTTATACTAAAAGCATCGGCTACGACGTTAGCTTTGCCCGGATGGTAGCGAATATCACAATCATAATTACTAAAAGTTCAAGTCATCTTCTTTGTCTCGTATTCAACTCACTTGATCGAAAATATGTTGAAGACTTCTATGATCGGTGTAAATTACACATTTGGTGCCTTAAGGTAATGTCTCCAACACTTTCAAGCGAACACAACCACCCCAATTTCTAAATCATGAGTGGGGCAGTTTTCCTCATGCACCTTAAGTTAACGGGAGGCATAAGAATTGATCTTGCCCCTCTCAACGCCTCCAATTCTTGACCGTTTAAATCTTGCTAGGAACTACATGAATTTCATCTTTGCTCACCACATGACCGAGGAGATGAACTTCTTCTACCAACTCGCAATTAGGAGAATCTCGCATACAAATTCTCTTTCTAAGCAAGTCTAGCACTTCGCGTAAATGTTCGGCAAGATCTTCCTTCATCCTCGAGTAAACAAGTATATCATTAATAAGGGTAGTGATAGGCTTGTCCAAGTTGGGCCATCACACCCGCATTCACCAAGCCCATGAACACCGTCGGTGCATTAGTCAACCCAAAGGGACACGGTGTATCCTAAATGCACATACTTTGTAGGAAACATTGTCTTTGAGATGTCATTATTATGGACGCGCAGTTGGCTCTAGCCTGAGTGAAGGTAAATCTTGGAGGAGGGATTAACACCTTCTGGTTGATCAAATGAGTCCTCATTTATCGAAAATTGATACTGGTTCTTCATCGTGAGCTTGTTCACTGCCCGGAAATCGATACACCTCATAAAAACCCATCGTTCTCCCTGGAAACAGAATAGAAGTTCCACATGGCGATTGGTTATGATGAATGAACTCTTTCTCTTGAAGCTCTTTAGGTTGAGGTTCCAACTCTTGTATCTCCGTTAAGGCGAGTTTATAAGGGGCTTTGGCTACGGATGCGACGTTAGGAGTTAGTTAGATACAAAATCAAGTTGTCGAGACGGGGGGGTAAGCCAGATGAATCGCCCAGAAGTGCATCGGGAAGGTCGTGAACAAAAAGGGATGGTCTTCAACTCAACTATTGTAGCGGTAGCACTAAGTACTTCTGAACTAAAGGATTTGATGTTTCAAATTGAACTCTTAAGACCTCATCGTTAAACAAGGGTATCTTGACCACTCTTCCACCACAACCAATAACCGCATTAATCGTCAACCTCCAATCTAAGCCCGTAATGACTCCAAACTTCCCATATCGAATGACATAGAATCGATGAATACATCTACGTTGTTTAAAGTCAAGAAAAATCACGGAGTATTTGACTAGGTCTAGTTAGAGCACCATTGACCATTTCAATATCAAGCACATGGTTTAAGGCACGAGGATGGATATCTATCGAAGGAACGAAGCTATGCTCAGCATCAGTAATCAAATAACACCTTGGCGTAATTATCGTTTAGAGTAAATGTACCCGTCACCACATTAGGATCGTTGCGAACTTCAGTAGTACCCGCCGCAAAAGTTCACCTACCGATACGGTTAATTGTATCCACCCTAGTAAAGATCTTAAAGTTTATGACCCGAAGGTTAGTCTCAAAGTTCTTACATGTTAGTCACACAAGTAGTCAATGCTCTCGTACCGACATGTCACACATAGATGATATCTTTACACTAAGGCGAAAGTACTAATGTTCTAGGGGAATCGTTATGTATCATGCTATAATATCAAGTTCACACTAATTGTTCATCATCAAACCACAATAGTAGTTAGTGCATTCATGCCAACACACTACACATTTTTAATGTCTTTACGCTAAGGCCAATATATAAATGTTCTCAAGTAACTGTCATATATCATGCTATCCTACCAACATATCATACTTGTCTCATATCAACACACTAAGGACAATATATCAAAGTTCTCAAGTAATCATTATCTATCATGTTCTCATGTCTAGTTCACAACATTTGTCCACCAACATAGTCAAGTACTCATATTCAACACATCACATCACAAGCAACTAAAACAAGTGGTCCAAAGTATAATCCGAATCTGATATGCTCCATAGTTATTGACCGGGTATGTATACAGGGTGTACCAGCGGCTAACCCTCCACCCAATCAACTCCCATTAAGCATATCGGATCCATATTATACTCTAAGCCAAACGGGTGCAATCCGTGATGTCATTAACTTGTTATAATACCGGGTAACCATAAAAGAGTTGATCGGGCTCTTTTAGGGTTGCCATAATATTATATCATTGTACTCAATTGCACGTAATGTACTTCATTGTACTCAATTGCACGTAATGTACTTCATTGTACTCAATTGCACGTTATGTACTTCATTGTACTCAATTGCACGTAATGTACTTCATTGTACTCAATTGCACGTTATGTACTTCATTGTACTCAATTGCACGTTATGTACTTCATTGTACTCAATTGCACGTAATGTACTTCATTGTACTCAATTGCACGTTATGTACTTCATTGTACTCAATTGCACGTTATGTACTTCATTGTACTCAATTGCACGTTATGTACTTCATTGTACTCAATTGCACGTAATGTACTTCATTGTACTCAATTGCACGTTATGTACTTCATTGTACTCAATTGCACGTAATGTACTTCATTGTACTCAATTGCACGTTATGTACTTCATTGTACTCAATTGCACGTAATGTACTTCATTGTACTCAATTGCACGTTATGTACTTCATTGTACTCAATTGCACGTTATGTACTTCATTGTACTCAATTGCACGTTATGTACTTCATTGTACTCAATTGCACGTAATGTACTTCATTGTACTCAATTGCACGTTATGTACTTCATTGTACTCAATTGCACGTAATGTACTTCATTGTACTCAATTGCACGTAATGTACTTCATTGTACTCAATTGCACGTTATGTACTTCATTGTACTCAATTGCACGTAATGTACTTCATTGTACTCAATTGCACGTAATGTACTTCATTGTACTCAATTGCACGTTATGTACTTCATTGTACTCAATTGCACGTTATGTACTTCATTGTACTCAATTGCACGTTATGTACTTCATTGTACTCAATTGCACGTTATGTACTTCATTGTACTCAATTGCACGTAATGTACTTCATTGTACTCAATTGCACGTAATGTACTTCATTGTACTCAATTGCACGTAATGTACTTCATTGTACTCAATTGCACGTAATGTACTTCATTGTACTCAATTGCACGTTATGTACTTCATTGTACTCAATTGCACGTTATGTACTTCATTGTACTCAATTGCACGTAATGTACTTCATTGTACTCAATTGCACGTAATGTACTTCATTGTACTCAATTGCACGTTATGTACTTCATTGTACTCAATTGCACGTAATGTACTTCATTGTACTCAATTGCACGTTATGTACTTCATTGTACTCAATTGCACGTAATGTACTTCATTGTACTCAATTGCACGTAATGTACTTCATTGTACTCAATTGCACGTAATGTACTTCATTGTACTCAATTGCACGTAATGTACTTCATTGTACTCAATTGCACGTTATGTACTTCATTGTACTCAATTGCACGTAATGTACTTCATTGTACTCAATTGCACGTAATGTACTTCATTGTACTCAATTGCACGTAATGTACTTCATTGTACTCAATTGCACGTTATGTACTTCATTGTACTCAATTGCACGTTATGTACTTCATTGTACTCAATTGCACGTTATGTACTTCATTGTACTCAATTGCACGTTATGTACTTCATTGTACTCAATTGCACGTTATGTACTTCATTGTACTCAATTGCACGTAATGTACTTCATTGTACTCAATTGCACGTTATGTACTTCATTGTACTCAATTGCACGTTATGTACTTCATTGTACTCAATTGCACGTTATGTACTTCATTGTACTCAATTGCACGTTATGTACTTCATTGTACTCAATTGCACGTTATGTACTTCATTGTACTCAATTGCACGTTATGTACTTCATTGTACTCAATTGCACGTAATGTACTTCATTGTACTCAATTGCACGTAATGTACTTCATTGTACTCAATTGCACGTAATGTACTTCATTGTACTCAATTGCACGTTATGTACTTCATTGTACTCAATTGCACGTAATGTACTTCATTGTACTCAATTGCACGTTATGTACTTCATTGTACTCAATTGCACGTTATGTACTTCATTGTACTCAATTGCACGTAATGTACTTCATTGTACTCAATTGCACGTAATGTACTTCATTGTACTCAATTGCACGTTATGTACTTCATTGTACTCAATTGCACGTTATGTACTTCATTGTACTCAATTGCACGTTATGTACTTCATTGTACTCAATTGCACGTTATGTACTTCATTGTACTCAATTGCACGTAATGTACTTCATTGTACTCAATTGCACGTTATGTACTTCATTGTACTCAATTGCACGTTATGTACTTCATTGTACTCAATTGCACGTTATGTACTTCATTGTACTCAATTGCACGTAATGTACTTCATTGTACTCAATTGCACGTAATGTACTTCATTATGCTCAAATGCACGTCATGTACTTCATTGTACTCAATTGCACGTTATGTACTTCATTGTACTCAATTGCACGTTATGTACTTCATTGTACTCAATTGCACGTAATGTACTTCATTGTACTCAATTGCACGTTATGTACTTCATTGTACTCAATTGCACGTAATGTACTTCATTGTACTCAATTGCACGTCATGTACTCCAAATGTCCACACATAACCAATAATACCATGTGTATATACTTCGTACGATACTACTTTTGAAAGGCCTTTGATGCTTATATATAGGGTCACCCGCAGCCTTCCCACCACATCTCCAACCTTTCAAAGGCATTACCGTCCTCCACATATACACAACTAACCTAAAACAACTCAATATACACAATATAATCACCCTACAACAAATCACATAATTGCACATCAACAAAAATGTCACACAACATATACGTCATAAATGTCATCATGCACGAAGTACACTTTTCAGCCCGACTCTTAAAAGAGTAGGGGAGGCTACGAAAACTCACCTTGCCCGGCAAAGAAGCTAGATAAGATTACAAACGAGTAATAGGGTCCACACGTCCACAACCTATAATTATACATCATAATACCATAATGTCAACTCTACAATCATAAACAAGTTGGTTTAGCACCATTAGGTCAAATCGCAAACCCTAGACGCCTTTACAACTTTACCGTATATGAAACAAGACGCTTTGACTCGACATTTTTAGAAATGGATTAATAATCATACAAGATGAGTGTTACTACAAGAAACTAGACTCTCTTACGATTCCAACGATAGGTCATACGACTTATTTGGACTTACGGATCAAAAGTTATTAACGTTTCGAAATCGGCGCGCATAAATTCCAGCATCTAACCACTGCGCCGCAGTGAGCCTTAGCCAAGCTCACTGCGCCGCAGTGGGCTGACCCAAACTAGACCAGACCCTAGCCACTGCGCCGCAGTGGGCTAGGCCCAAGCCACTGCGCCGCAGTGGCTCCAATCTGACCAGCAGCAGCAGCACCAGCAAGTGCAAGGACCAAAACCAAAACCCTAAAACTCGACCCAAACCAACCCAAATCGATTTGTAGGAATTTGTAACTTGATGTGAAGCATAAATAGACACCATTAACCATAAATAAACATAACCCAATCCACAAATCCGACCCAAAACATCAAAATCATATCAAATCGTTCCAACCCTAATCGAAACCCTAGTTTGACCTAAATCGTCTTTTGACTCGATTCAAGACTTGCAATTGTTCAAGATGACTAGGAATGCATAAACAAACATAAATAGGTGTAAGTGGGATGAATTTGACTTACCAAAACCTTCACCTAGTCTCCAACCCGAATTTGACCCGAAATGGCTAGAAATCTTGCACTTTGAAACCCAAATCTTGATATGATGCAAAGGAGATGAAATAGATGATGTTTCTAGCACTAATCTAATCTTGAAACCATGATCTTGGTGTAAGAATCTTAGAGAGAGATAGAGAGAATGAGAGTGTGTTTTTGTTCTTGGAAGTGAATTAGAGAGAAGAAGAAGATAGAATGAAATGGGTGGAGGAGGAGGGGTTAGAAGGGGGCCGGCCTAGACTCCAAAAGGGTAGGCTCCCGCTCCGCTAAATTCGACAAATAGCTAAACGTTAATCCTTTAAATGCCAAAACGAACTCACAACATACTTTAACTTAACGTTTCGCTAAACTCCTTATTCTCCCAAGTTTCTACCTTGATTTACAAAAGTCATTTACATTTAGTTGTTTTTAAGTTGTAAGCATCGATTAGCACGACTAATGAACTCGACTAGCGCATAAGTCCCAAATTGCACGACAATTTGATCAATATGTACACATTGCACTTAAATGAACCCCAAAAGACTTAAGTTTATCTTACTAACCAAGTTGTTAGCCAACTGGCACAAATAGTCAACGGGTCAAGAGTCACGGTTGTTACAAGTTTTTCACGGGTGAAATTCAGAAAACTCGCCAGAAAACTAAAAATGGCGATTACTCGCACGTTTTTTCGAATCCGGACCCAAAACAAATTGCAATAATAATAATAATAATAATAATAATAATAATAATAATAATAATAATAATAATAATAATAATAATAATAATAATAATAATAATAATAATAATAATAATAATAATAATAATAATAATAATAATAATAATAATAATAATAATAATAATAATAATAATAATAATAATAATAATAATAATAATAATAATAATAATAATAATAATAATAATAATAATAATAATAATAATAATAATAATAATAATAATAATAATAATAATAATAATAATAATAATAATAATAATAATAATAATAATAATAATAATAATAATAATAATAATAATAATAATAATAATAATAATAATAATAATAATAATAATAATAATAATAATAATAATAATAATAATAATAATAATAATAATAATAATAATAATAATAATAATAATAATAATAATAATAATAATAATAATAATAATAATAATAATAATAATAATAATAATAATAATAATAATAATAATAATAATAATAATAATAATAATAATAATAATAATAATAATAATAATAATAATAATAATAATAATAATAATAATAATAATAATAATAATAATAATAATAATAATAATAATAATAATGAGGGGGTAACAGTAATAATAATAATAATAATAATAATAATAATAATAATAATAATAATAATAATAATAATAATAATATGAAAATATAAAATATAATAATAATAATAATAATAATAATAATAATAATAATAATAATAATAATAATAATAATAAATACAATTAATTTATATCTACCAATATACTAAAACAAGGATTGAGGAGTTCTTTGAGTGACACATGTAATTTCATCGACATGTGTATTTTTATCTCTATTAAATAACTAAAATATGTTTTGAAGTTTTAGATTTAATATAATCTTTTAATATAATTAATATTTTTAAAAATATATTATATGAGTTCTAATCAAACTATGTTTCTAATTATTATTTTAATTAAATTATTTAATATTATTATTTATATAAAATAAGAACTCTAGCAAAATATCAACGTAAATACTAAGATAATGTAATTATACGTATAGATACAAAATAATTCTTTTTTTACGATTTATATCGCACGATACATACGCTCATCCATACATCGTACTAGCATTAGTACTAGTATATTGAAAATAATTTGTAACATCCTCAACTTTTTATTTAACAGTTGACTAATGCCGTTAAGTCAATATTATGTGTGTCGTTAAGTCTATTGTAGATTTAACACTTATACGTAGTTAAAGTGTGATTGTGTGTGAGGTTTGAAAGCCTAAAATGTATAATGCAGGATTTGTGTGTATATAATGTAGTTAAACGCCTATGTAGTGGCATCTAAAGAAGTATATATGTTGTATATGGTCCATAGAGTAGTTTTTGACTAGTAATGAAGGATTAGGAAGCTTGGGGGTTGATTTTGACATATGAGGAAAACTAAAAACGGGATTAGGGAATTAGAGGGTGTCACTAGATCATAATTTGTAGCCATTACATTCTCTAAACAAGCCCTAAGCCACCCCATAGCATTCCTCCATCAATTTGTAAGCCGAAAAGCCTCCAACGTGTAATTCGGGTGTGTTTAATCAAGAGTTTTGCATCCTCTTTGGGATCTACAGGTAGAAAAGGTATTGTAATGTAGATTTATTATCTTTTCAATTGTATGGATTATTAAGAAGTGGTTTAGGTCATTGGAGGATCAATCGATGTCGTAATAACGTTTGTTTTTATGATGTAAATCATATGTTGTTTTATGGGGAAGTTTATTGCTTTTGATTGGTCATAAAATGAAGGATTTTGATGCATAAAGGTCTGCTATTTGATTTGGGATCGTTTGGTGTTGGTTTGGGGTTTTATCGTTCGATGTTGTGCAGAATCGCCTCGGGTTGCGGCGCAACTCCTAGTTGCGGCGCAACTCAATTCCAGAAGAATAAGTTGCGGCGCAACATAAGGTGTTGCGGCGCAACTGGAGGCTTGAGCTGCGGCGCAACTCATCAGTTTTCAGAAAATGTATACTTTTGAACCGTAACGTCGTTTGACTTGTAGATTAGACCTGAAACTAAAGTGAGTCATTAATGTGTGTGGGTCTAGCTATTGGCTTTAATGACGTGAGTATGTAGTTGTCTAATGATCGTTTACTAATCATAGGTAGACGAGCATAGTTACTTTACGCAGTGACTAGTTGTTGATTGTTGTGGACTACGCCGAGGTAAGATACACTACTTTGACACGCTGGGGATTCAACGAAAAGCTGGTTTCAAATCATAAATACTTCCATTTGGTATCTTTATATTGCATGTGGGCATATGGGGTTACACGGGAGGTATTATGGGTTATGTAGTTGACCATGAGACCTAAAATGCAGTCCCTAATGTAGTGAAATGAAGTATTGCTTAATGTAGTGTATTGTTATGCAGTTTATGTAGTATTATGAAGTATCTCATTATGCATGAAATGTAGAAATGAAGTTGATGTGTGATATATGCATGTTTACATGGCTTGTACACCTAGCTCACTAGACTTATTAGGTTGCCATGTCACTTGCACGTTTAAGGATCCAAACGTAATGAAGTTAAAGTGTGTGAATGTCTAGGAATGTGTGTTACCTAGACTATATGTGTGTGACGGTTTAGGAATGTGTGTTACCTAAACCATATGTGTGAAACCGAGCTCGTAAATATAATGCAGGGAAAGTGTTAAGCTTAACCCGTACTTGTCTTAGCCGGACGAGTGCGCTAACGTAGTTGTTGCTTGGGTGGCTCCTTGCAACATGGTCTTTATAATGCAGGGCGAGTAATACGAGGGGTTTGACCAACCTCCACATACGGATTACTCTTGGATTGGCTTGCCATTCCTTAACGACGAAGTATGACTAGCCTTTTGGTGAAGCATCTAGTCGGGTGTGACTTATGTTACACTTATATGCAGTTAACGAAGATATGTGTGATAACGTGTGGTTAAAATGAAGGATAGGCACATTTAGGGTGATTCATCCTAATTGATATGAAGTTGATATGCAGTTATGTGTGAACGTGTGATGTGTGTTGTGCCTAAATAAACTTGTCTAATAATGAAGATTGTTTTAATTGGACAAATGCTTAATAACATAGTGTTATCTTACTTAGCTAATTCGTTAGCTAACACTTGTTTCTTAAATGTGGTTGTTCCCTCAGGTTTAGCTTGAAGGACTAGTTGATGCAGGAAGAGTGAGAGTTGGGTAGATGCATGCAGGAGAACTTAGCTACCCATAGACGATTATCTCTTTAGACATTTATTTACATTTCGTACTTGATGTCGAATTTATGTAGTAATGAAAAAAAAAAAAAAAAAAAAAAAAAAAAAAAAAAAAAAAAAAAAAAAAAAAAAAAAAAAAAAAAAAAAAAAAAAAAAAAAAAAAAAAAAAAAAAAAAAAAAAAAAAAAAAAAAAAAAAAAAAAAAAAAAAAAAAAAAAAAAAAAAAAAAAAAAAAAAAAAAAAAAAAAAAAAAAAAAAAAAAAAAAAAAAAAAAAAAAAAAAAAAAAAAAAAAAAAAAAAAAAAAAAAAAAAAAAAAAAAAAAAAAAAAAAAAAAAAAAAAAAAAAAAAAAAAAAAAAAAAAAAAAAAAAAAAAAAAAAAAAAAAAAAAAAAAAAAAAAAAAAAAAAAAAAAAAAAAAAAAAAAAAAAAAAAAAAAAAAAAAAAAAAAAAAAAAAAAAAAAAAAAAAAAAAAAAAAAAAAAAAAAAAAAAAAAAAAAAAAAAAAAAAAAAAAAAAAAA
>CM067173.1:72687527-72705398 GCA_034093135.1 Erigeron breviscapus
TTTCTTCAGCATGACTATCAGGATCAAGTTGAAAATCCTCTGTCATAATGCCACCCAATTCATAATCACTTTCATCATCTACTTCTTCAGCAGCCATATCCTCAACACCAACAACCTCTTCTTCAGCAACATCATCAATATGCCCAATTTCAATATTCAGATTCTCTCCCCCAGCAACCTGCACTTCAGAAATATCAGCAGCAGTTGCGTCCCTTTCAGCGATAGAGAAGTTGATTGGGTTGGGAGATGAGCGAGTGTCAGATTCAGGTTGTTGCTGCACTATTTTTTCAGCAGCAGCTGGAGTTTCTTCTTCATCAATGAGAGAGAGTTGAGAAGGTTCTACCCTTAACATTTTCTTCTTTTTGGGAATAACTCTTTTCTTTGCCACTTTGGGAGTCTTTGAAGATGTTGGAGGGGTTATCAGCATACCAGCTCCAGCAGGGTTTTGCTTATAGATTTCAGGGTACATGGTAAACAGTACCTGTTTCATTGCTGGAGTAAGCGCAGCATACTTCAAATCGAAGTGCTCAGGGTCGCAAGCAGGAATTTTATATACAGAACTTGCAACCCTAGGAGAAAGAATGAATCGAGCACCATTTGGCATGTATTCTTCCTTCAACACATGCCTGAATATCAAGGACAGAAAGCGTGTGAAGGGCACTGAGCTTGATCGATTTCTTATGGTAATCTTTGACTTCAAATCTTCAAATATTACACTTGCGAAGTCAATGTTTCTTCCTTTTGCCAGTGCATAAATTATTTGCATCTGGGCAGCAGTGGCTTGATCAAAGGATCCACTGTTCCCACCGAGGCACTGAATGACATGTGTGAACAGCAGCCTCCACACACCTGGAATGTACTTCTTTTGTGGATTGCTGTGAACAGGAAGGGCTGGTACAATGTTTGTCCCATACCCAATGGTTAACAACCATTCTTTCCAAACAGAGGTAGGAACCAAATCAACAAAGGGCTTGTCATTGGATTGTTTAGGAAGCCTGAGTACATCTCTTAGAAGATCAGCAGAGATGGTGATGGTGTGTTTACCTTTCATGACTGTGCCTTTAATGGTACTGCTTGACACATCATAGTTACATGTCCACCAGAATTCCCTTAAGAGATGAAGACACATCTCATGGGGATTTTTATATATTGCCCTTCTAACTGGACATCCTTTGATGAAGTCCAGCATAGAATAATATCCTTTGACTTTAGAAGGGATTTCTTCAGATCCCAAGTAATTGTTAGCTTTGACAGTTAGTTTCTGGGCTTGAAAAGAGACTTGGTTAGAAGGAGGAATGCCTTCATTATCGAAGACTTCAGAAGTGAGATAAGAGGGAATGTTTTCTGGAGTTTGATCAGAATGAGAGGCCATTTTATATCAAGATAATAGGAAGGAGGATGAGATATGAAGTAGAGAAGATGAAAAGATTGAAAGAAAATGGAAAAGATTGAAGGAATATGGAACGATTGAAGGAATATGGAAAAGTTTGAAAGTATTTAGAGATTTTAGAAGTGAATGAGAAAAGAAATGAACGTGAAAGATGATATGGGAGAAGATGCACATATATATGGTATGGATATGGGACCCATAACTGTTCATAGGAATCGTCATGGAGTCTCTTTCATACGTAATATATAAAAAAAATTATTTTGTACTAATGATAGTACGAGAAAAATAATTTTATATACAAAAAAAATACGTTTAATTATACGTATGTGAGTAACGTATAAAAAAAATTGATGTGACAACTTGTACCACAATTTCAACTGTACTCAAGTAGTTACGGCGCGTACAGTGTACAAGTTGCCCATTAGGGGGAAAATCGAGGTAACCGTTTGATATACTGAATAAAATATTGTTGTTAGCGGATATGCTCAAATGAAAGAAAGGTTGAGATCTAAGTATATCCGCTGACAGAGTTTAGACAGTCTGGTTACCTTTTTAAGGAAGCAAATTTTGATCAGCGACTTTTCGACAATTGATGGTCGCTGATGAACTAAGAACAATTTTTAGCAAATTGTCAGCTATAAACGGATTTGACATGTCTTTACCAGCAGCCGTTTGCTGCTGGACTAGATGGAGACTTTTAGCTCTCCATTACTTTTATCTTGCTTTTTCCCAAAGCAGCAGGGAGTAACGGATTTGAGAAGTCTTTACCAGCAGCCGTTTGCTGCTGGACTAGATGGAGACTTTTAGCTCTCCATTACTTTTATCTTGCTTTTTCCCAAAGCAGCAGGGAGTAACGGATTTGAGAAGTCTTTACCAGCAGCCGTTTGCTGCTGGACTAGATGGAGACTTTTAGCTCTCCATTACTTTTATCTTGCTTTTTCCCAAAGCAGCAGGGAGTAACGGATTTGAGAAGTCTTTACCAGCAGCCGTTTGCTGCTGGACTAGATGGAGACTTTTAGCTCTCCATTACTTTTATCTTGCTTTTTCCCAAAGCAGCAGGGAGTAACGGATTTGAGAAGTCTTTACCAGCAGCCGTTTGCTGCTGGACTAGATGGAGACTTTTAGCTCTCCATTACTTTTATCTTGCTTTTTCCCAAAGCAGCAGGGAGTAACGGATTTGAGAAGTCTTTACCAGCAGCCGTTTGCTGCTGGACTAGATGGAGACTTTTAGCTCTCCATTACTTTTATCTTGCTTTTTCCCAAAGCAGCAGGGAGTAACGGATTTGAGAAGTCTTTACCAGCAGCCGTTTGCTGCTGGACTAGATGGAGACTTTTAGCTCTCCATTACTTTTATCTTGCTTTTTCCCAAAGCAGCAGGGAGTAACGGATTTGAGAAGTCTTTACCAGCAGCCGTTTGCTGCTGGACTAGATGGAGACTTTTAGCTCTCCATTACTTTTATCTTGCTTTTTCCCAAAGCAGCAGGGAGTAACGGATTTGAGAAGTCTTTACCAGCAGCCGTTTGCTGCTGGACTAGATGGAGACTTTTAGCTCTCCATTACTTTTATCTTGCTTTTTCCCAAAGCAGCAGGGAGTAACGGATTTGAGAAGTCTTTACCAGCAGCCGTTTGCTGCTGGACTAGATGGAGACTTTTAGCTCTCCATTACTTTTATCTTGCTTTTTCCCAAAGCAGCAGGGAGTAACGGATTTGAGAAGTCTTTACCAGCAGCCGTTTGCTGCTGGACTAGATGGAGACTTTTAGCTCTCCATTACTTTTATCTTGCTTTTTCCCAAAGCAGCAGGGAGTAACGGATTTGATCTAAAGGTTTGGTAAAGATATCAGCAAGTTGGTCATCAGTGGGTATGAAATAGATTTCCACATCCCCTTTCATGACATGGTCACGAATGAAGTGGTACCTAATGTCAATGTGTTTGGTCTTAGAATGCTGAACGGGATTATGTGTGATAGCAATTGCACTTGTATTGTCACACATAATGGGGATCTTAGAGAATTCTAAGTCATAGTCAGCGAGTTGGTTTTTCATCCAGAGGACTTGTGCGCAACAACTCGCTGCTGATACATATTCTGCTTCAGCAGTGGAGATGGACACTGTATGCTGTTTCTTACTAGACCAACTAGTCAGCTTCCCCCCCAACAGTTGACATCCACCACTGGTGCTTTTCCTATCTAACATGCATCCAGCATAGTCAGAGTCAGAATACGCAACAAGGTCAAAATTGGAGTCTTTGGGATACCAGAGACCCAATGTAGAAGTACCTTTTAAGTACTTGAAAATTCGCTTAACAGCGAGAAGATGGGATTCCCTTGGAGAGGCTTGATATCGTGCACATAAGCAAGTGGCAAACATGATATCAGGACGACTCGCTGTGAGGTACATCAGCGAACCGATCATTCCTCTATAGAGAGTAGGATTCACATGCTTACCATCAAGGTCAGCATGGAGATTATTTGGAGGAGACATGGGGGTGGCTTTAGTGGTCACATTCGATAAGTCGAATTTGGCCAGCATGTCTCGAATGTACTTCTCTTGGTTAATGAAAATCCCATTTGGGAGTTGGCGAATTTGTAGACCAAGAAAGAAGGTCAGCTCACCCATCATGCTCATCTCGAAATGAGAGGACATCAGGGAGCTGAACTTAGAGCAAAGTTTCTTGCTGGAAGAACCAAAGATGATGTCATCTACATATATCTGAACATATAGAACATCAGCACCCTTTCTATAGATGAAGAGGGTGCTATCAATGGATCCTCGCTGAAACTTATTGGAGAGAAGAAATTCAGAGAGAGTGTCGTACCAAGCTCTGGGAGCTTGTTTAAGACCATAAAGAGCCTTATAGAGACGATAGACATGATGTGGCTTGGCTGGATCTTCAAAACCAGGTGGCTGCTCAACATAAACTTCCTCATCGAGTTTTCCATTTAGGAAGGCACTCTTTACATCCATTTGATATACAGTGAAGTTTTTGTAAGCAGCATGTGCCAAGAACAAGCGTATGGCTTCCAGTCTTGCCACTGGTGCAAAGGTTTCATCATAGTCAACACCTTCTTCTTGAAGATAACCTTGTGCAACCAGCCTAGCCTTGTTACGTGTAACAACACCATCTTCGTCCATTTTATTCCTATACACCCATTTAGTTCCAATGGGTTCCTTTCCAGGAGGTAAAGGAACCAAGAACCAGACATGCTGTCTTTGGAACTGGGTAAGTTCCTCTTGCATGGCAGCGACCCATGAAGGATCAACCATTGCTTCTCCTATGTTTTTGGGAGTGATCATTGACAAGAAATTCACATAGAGACATGTGTTTCTAGTCGCTGATCGAGTAATGATCCCCTGCTGAGGATCTCCAATGACTTGGTGGGCTGGATGACTAGATGTCCATTTAAGTGTAGGAGCACTTGAGACACCAAGTTGAGTGGCAGCGGAAATTGGAGCTATGGGATCAGCAGGAGCATTATAGGAAGAGAGGTCAATGGTAAGAATGGGTTCAGGAGAATGATCAGCAGAGCCATTCGACTGATTTGAGTTATCATTGATGGCGGAGTCTTCAGCAGACTCCATTTCTTCAGCATTTGCTGAAGCATCATGAAACTCCTCCTCAGTAGGGTCATCAGCATGCAAGTCATCAGCCAGTGATCTAGGTTTGGCTGATGCTGCATGGATTGATCTTGTGATAGGCTCAACTGGCTCAATCGAGTAGATATGAGCAGCAACTTGCTCTAGTTCAACATCAGCTGAACTATCCTTTGTGATATGCTGAATAGCGTCAGGCAGCGAGCAAGAAGCATCAACAAATAAGTCAGCTTCCTCAGTGAGAGGGTCAGCTAACTCATTGAAAATAACCTCAGACGAGTTAGATTGGATGTCCTTTAGGGCTGATGAACTTTCATCGAAAGTAACATGAATGGATTCATCAACCTTCTGAAGGCGAGTATTGAATACTCTAAATGCCTTGCTGATGGATGAATACCCAAGAAAGTATCCATCATCAGCTTTAGGATCAAATTTTCCTAGATGATCCTTATTGTTTAGAATGAAAACAGGACATCCAAATACATGAAAGTAGTTGATTTGAGGTACCTTTCCTTTCAGTGCCTCATACGCTGTCTTGTCATGTCTTTTGACAATTAGACAGCGATTTTGAGTGTGACAAGCTGTACTTACAGCTTCTGCCCAGAACTTGCTGGGAAGAGAGGACTCACTGAGCATGGTGCGAGCAGCTTCGATGAGAGTTCTATTTCTCCTTTCAGCTACACCATTCTGCTCAGGGGTCCTAGTAGAAGAGAAATTTTGTGAGATCCCTTGATCAGCACAAAATGTTTCAAGAGTGTGGTTTCTAAACTCAGTACCATGATCGCTTCTGAGTTCTTTCACCCTAATGCTGTTGAGATTCTCCATTTTCTTGATGAAATTGATAATTTCTTCAGCATTTGCTGAAGCATCATGAAACTCCTCCTCAGTAGGGTCATCAGCATGCAAGTCATCAGCCAGTGATCTAGGTTTGGCTGATGCTGCATGGATTGATCTTGTGATAGGCTCAACTGGCTCAATCGAGTAGATATGAGCAGCAACTTGCTCTAGTTCAACATCAGCTGAACTATCCTTTGTGATATGCTGAATAGCGTCAGGCAGCGAGCAAGAAGCATCAACAAATAAGTCAGCTTCCTCAGTGAGAGGGTCAGCTAACTCATTGAAAATAACCTCAGACGAGTTAGATTGGATGTCCTTTAGGGCTGATGAACTTTCATCGAAAGTAACATGAATGGATTCATCAACCTTCTGAAGGCGAGTATTGAATACTCTAAATGCCTTGCTGATGGATGAATACCCAAGAAAGTATCCATCATCAGCTTTAGGATCAAATTTTCCTAGATGATCCTTATTGTTTAGAATGAAAACAGGACATCCAAATACATGAAAGTAGTTGATTTGAGGTACCTTTCCTTTCAGTGCCTCATACGCTGTCTTGTCATGTCTTTTGACAATTAGACAGCGATTTTGAGTGTGACAAGCTGTACTTACAGCTTCTGCCCAGAACTTGCTGGGAAGAGAGGACTCACTGAGCATGGTGCGAGCAGCTTCGATGAGAGTTCTATTTCTCCTTTCAGCTACACCATTCTGCTCAGGGGTCCTAGTAGAAGAGAAATTTTGTGAGATCCCTTGATCAGCACAAAATGTTTCAAGAGTGTGGTTTCTAAACTCAGTACCATGATCGCTTCTGAGTTCTTTCACCCTAATGCTGTTGAGATTCTCCATTTTCTTGATGAAATTGATAATTTCTTCAGCAGCATCACTCTTAGAATGAAGAAATATGGTCCAAGTGTATCGTGAATATTCATCCACGATTACTAAAGTGTATTTGCTACCCTTTAGACTTTGGACATTCACTGGACCAAAAAGGTCCATGTGAAGAAGATGAAAGCAGCCAGAGATAGAGTTGGCCTGCTTAGTTTTGAAAGTTGCTCTGTGGCTTTTACCTTTTTCGCAAGCACCACAAAGTCTATCCTTTTCAAAAGAAAGATGAGGGAGGCCACGAACAAGGTTCTTTTTGGCCAGAGAGTTAATGGTTTTGAAGTTCACATGCGACATACGCTTGTGCCATAACCAGTTTAGTTCAGCAGCCGACTTGGCAAAGAAACAAGTCTCACTATCAGTCTTGATAGGAGTGAAGTCAACTAGATATACATCTCGTTTTCTTGGTGCAACCAAGACTACTTCCTTGTTTACATTTACCACAGTGCCTTGATGTTTATCAAGAATCACTTTGTAGTCAGCATCACAAAGTTGACTTATGCTGATGAGATTATGTTTTAATCCATTTACATAAGCAACCTTGTTGAACTTAATGAGTCCATTAGAGAGAAGACCATAACCTTCAGTTTGTCCAGTGGAGTTGTCACCAAACACTACAGTAGGGCCAGCAGCCTCTACGTAGTTATCCAGCAGGGTCTTTGAGCCAGTCATGTGTTTTGAACAGCCACTGTCCAAGTACCACACACCTTTTCCCAGCGAGCCCTGCATAGATTTAACAGAAGGATTTAGATGGAAGACTCTGAAGATTCTTCTCTACTGACGACTTCATCAGTAGAAGGAGGAAGAGGAGCAATAGAGTTAGTATTCTCATCACTTGGAGAGTTATCAACAAGATGATGAGCAATAGGTAAGTCACGATCAATTACATATTGATCAGTAGAGGTGACAGTGGCTCCAGTATCGAGAACAGTCAAGTTGCTGACTTGATTGTTGTTCCCATACTCAACCAGAATGCTACCTCTGCCAGTGGTAATGATCTCTTGAGATTGAGGCAAGAAGATTCGCTGAGCAGCTATGAAGTCAGCAATGTTCTCCTCAGAGAGATCGGTTGATTCTCCACTATCTATACGATCAGCAGAAGGAGACCTTTCGCTGACAATAGTGGAAGAGGAAGCAACCACTGAAGGATTTGGTTGAATGTCAACTTCAGGAGCATCCCTGGAGTTGTCGCAATCAGAAGCAATGTGACCTCTGCTGCCACATTTGTAGCATTTTTTAGCAGAGGTGCTGCCCTTTTGATTTTGAAGGAAGAATTCCTTCAGTTGGGAGGAGAGATCATTAACTTGCTGAGCCAGCTCGTTAATTTTAGGGTCAACAGAGGAAGATGCCCTTTTCTTAGGCTTAGGCTTTAGCTTATGCTTTTGTGGAAGCTGAAGCATCTTAGGAGCAGGACCCAGAATGGACTTTCCTTTTGGGTCCTCTGATATAGATGTAGAGGGGACTTTTGATCCCTTAACTACACTCCAAGCTAGATTGACAGCAGGGTGAGTAGAAGAAGAAAGACCCTGCTGAGATGGATGCACTCTTTTTGGAGTGATCGATCTAGGTTGCTGGTTTGGTGTAACAGACCTATTTTTCCTATGAGGCAAGTATTGCCTATTTGGGGTAGAAGATGTCACTTGCTGATGAGGCAAGTGTCCTCTTTGAGGAGTGATAGGCCTAACTTGCTGATGGGGCAAGTATCCTCTTTGAGGAGTGATAGGCCTGTTGTGGGTGTGAGACATTCTCTCCTTTTGGGGAGTTTTATGCCTCAAGATAGGAGTAGGCCTAGGTTGAGGTGCCTGCTGATGAACATGTTTATCAGCAGTTCGGACCTTAGAAGGTCCAACTTGTTGATATCTAGCGTCACCAAACCTGACGCGTCTCTGCATGACATGTTCATCATTAACAGATATACTGTCAGTAATGACAGGAGCTTGCTGAGAGGATGAAGGAGAAGAGGGTTGAGCAATGGGTTGAGGTTGCTGACTGACTGGATTTGCTCGCTGAGGCGTGCTATAGTCATAAGGGACAGCAACCTTGCTTCTTCTTCTGAAGGGTTCAGAAGGTATGAACGTGCGCTGCTGAGGAGCGATGGGTTTAAGACCAATATCCCTTTCAAAGGATTCCCTGGAAGAGTATTGCACTCTTCCTTCATTTGGCATCATGCCAATAATGGGAAGATGAGGAAAGGGGTTGCTGGTGCTAGCTGGGGAGCTAGTACTATTTTCCTCAGCATTGGATGGGTCGCTGGTAGTAGAAGTGGTAGTACCAGCGTCCATTTCATTATGGTAATTGTTACCCTTAACAAAATACCATTTCTTCATCTCTTCAGGAGAGATGACAGCAGATGGAGGAATAGAATAATCAGGCTTAACCTCATCGCTGAACAAGTCAGAAATAGAGGCAGCAGCATTAAAGTCACCACCTATTACTGCCTGAACTTGAGCAGGGACTTGTTCATTCAGGCACTGATGGTGAAACCTAGAAGCTTTTGACCAGGAGGTCACAATCTTCTTAAGGTTGGCCACTTCAAGCTTGAGTTTTTCGTTCTCAATTTGAACCTTTTGGGCCAACAACTCATGAGATTGGAGTTCAACATGAACATTTCTCAACTCATTGAGTCTTTCAGATTTTTCACTTAACTCCAAGGAAGTGGAGTCAAGCTTAGATTGGACTTCAGCTCGTATTGATTCAACGAACTGAAAGTCACAGAGAAGAGATTCGAAGATTTTTGATTTATCTTCTTCAGAAGCAGAGGAGTGAGCACAAACCTTTTTTATGGTGACGTTTACCCACTGACTTGAGGAGACTTGATCTCTTGTCAAAGCATCTCCATCAGCGAGTGCCATAAGGCACATGGCGTCAACATATTCTTCACTGTCTGAATCATCTGATTCAGCCCAGTCGTGCTCTTCAGCAACCAGCCCTTTTGCTGGTGTTTTGGCCTCCTCCATTTCAGCAACCTTGGCCTTCAGCTGATAGTATTTATTCCTGTACTCATCAGCAGGTTTAGAAGGGTTAAGGTTAGTTTTAGGAGCTGCAGGAGTTGGTAAGGCAACTCTGCAATCCTTTTGGTAGTGGCCTTTTCTGCCACATCTCCAGCACTCCTCTTGAGCTTTGTCAACAGGAGGCTTGTATGGAGCAACCGACCTACGGTTGTTCCATTTTCGGGAGTATTTCTTGCCAGCGACTAAGGCAAAATCCATGAAGTCGCTGAACATCTCTTGTTTCTCTTCAGCATCAAGATCATCAACAAGAGATTGAATAGGATGTGGAAGAAAAGAACTGGCACCAGTATTGAGATTACTGGGCTCAGCAGAAATAAGGGCCAACGGGTCGAGGGCACAATGAGAAGAGGAGGAAGCTGAAGAAGAAGAGGGACCCGCACGATGCTGTGCATCAGCGGCAGCTCTAAGATTCTGAGCAAGAGCTCTTTCTTCGAACTGGAGCATGCCAAAGAGAGACTCAAGGTTAAGGCCATTGAGTCGCTCAGTGGTTCTGAGGATTTGTCTCAGTCCTTGCCACTTGATAGGTAAACTATCAAGAAATTTGTGGCAGACTTCAAAATCGTCATGAGAAATACCAACAGTGGTCATGTCGTTCAGCAACCCTTTAAATCGGGTATATGAACCATTTAGACCTTCGTTGGGAAGGGAAAAGAAATTTTCATAGGCTCTTTTCAAGTCTATCTTTTTAGTGGCAATGGTAGCAGCAGAGCCTTCATGCATGCTAACCAATCTATCCCAAACTTCCTTTGAAGAGGGATATCTAATCACCACTTTCATGAGGTCAGTGGGAAGAGTGCTGACAATCATGTTTTTGAGCCTTGCATCAAGATTAACAAGTCTCCTTTCATCGTCAGTCCATTGAACTTCTGGTTTGACAATGTCAATCACAATCTCAGGGGCATCAACAGTTGCTCCTGGTGTTCTTTGAACCAGAGTTGGAATATAAGGACCGACGGTCAGTAAAGACATAAGATAGGGTTCCACACCCACTATATGTAGTAACATTCTTTCCTTCCAAGACCCAAAGTCATCGGGCTCGAATCTTGGAGGGACAGATACGTAACCGAAGTCACGTGTGTTAACTAGGGTTGGAACAGCAGACATGTTCTTGTTTTAAAAGAAGATTTAGAAAAGAAAGTTTAGAAAGAAAAAAAAAAAAAAAAAAAAAAAAAAAAAAAAAAAAAAAAAAAAAAAAAAAAAAAAAAAAAAAAAAAAAAAAAAAAAAAAAAAAAAAAAAAAAAAAAAAAAAAAAAAAAAAAAAAAAAAAAAAAAAAAAAAAAAAAAAAAAAAAAAAAAAAAAAAAAAAAAAAAAAAAAAAAAAAAAAAAAAAAAAAAAAAAAAAAAAAAAAAAAAAAAAAAAAAAAAAAAAAAAAAAAAAAAAAAAAAAAAAAAAAAAAAAAAAAAAAAAAAAAAAAAAAAAAAAAAAAAAAAAAAAAAAAAAAAAAAAAAAAAAAAAAAAAAAAAAAAAAAAAAAAAAAAAAAAAAAAAAAAAAAAAAAAAAAAAAAAAAAAAAAAAAAAAAAAAAAAAAAAAAAAAAAAAAAAAAAAAAAAAAAAAAAAAAAAAAAAAAAAAAAAAAAAAAAAAAAAAAAAAAAAAAAAAAAAAAAAAAAAAAAAAAAAAAAAAAAAAAAAAAAAAAAAAAAAAAAAAAAAAAAAAAAAAAAAAAAAAAAAAAAAAAAAAAAAAAAAAAAAAAAAAAAAAAAAAAAAAAAAAAAAAAAAAAAAAAAAAAAAAAAAAAAAAAAAAAAAAAAAAAAAAAAAAAAAAAAAAAAAAAAAAAAAAAAAAAAAAAAAAAAAAAAAAAAAAAAAAAAAAAAAAAAAAAAAAAAAAAAAAAAAAAAAAAAAAAAAAAAAAAAAAAAAAAAAAAAAAAAAAAAAAAAAAAAAAAAAAAAAAAAAAAAAAAAAAAAAAAAAAAAAAAAAAAAAAAAAAAAAAAAAAAAAAAAAAAAAAAAAAAAAAAAAAAAAAAAAAAAAAAAAAAAAAAAAAAAAAAAAAAAAAAAAAAAAAAAAAAAAAAAAAAAAAAAAAAAAAAAAAAAAAAAAAAAAAAAAAAAAAAAAAAAAAAAAAAAAAAAAAAAAAAAAAAAAAAAAAAAAAAAAAAAAAAAAAAAAAAAAAAAAAAAAAAAAAAAAAAAAAAAAAAAAAAAAAAAAAAAAAAAAAAAAAAAAAAAAAAAAAAAAAAAAAAAAAAAAAAAAAAAAAAAAAAAAAAAAAAAAAAAAAAAAAAAAAAAAAAAAAAAAAAAAAAAAAAAAAAAAAAAAAAAAAAAAAAAAAAAAAAAAAAAAAAAAAAAAAAAAAAAAAAAAAAAAAAAAAAAAAAAAAAAAAAAAAAAAAAAAAAAAAAAAAAAAAAAAAAAAAAAAAAAAAAAAAAAAAAAAAAAAAAAAAAAAAAAAAAAAAAAAAAAAAAAAAAAAAAAAAAAAAAAAAAAAAAAAAAAAAAAAAAAAAAAAAAAAAAAAAAAAAAAAAAAAAAAAAAAAAAAAAAAAAAAAAAAAAAAAAAAAAAAAAAAAAAAAAAAAAAAAAAAAAAAAAAAAAAAAAAAAAAAAAAAAAAAAAAAAAAAAAAAAAAAAAAAAAAAAAAAAAAAAAAAAAAAAAAAAAAAAAAAAAAAAAAAAAAAAAAAAAAAAAAAAAAAAAAAAAAAAAAAAAAAAAAAAAAAAAAAAAAAAAAAAAAAAAAAAAAAAAAAAAAAAAAAAAAAAAAAAAAAAAAAAAAAAAAAAAAAAAAAAAAAAAAAAAAAAAAAAAAAAAAAAAAAAAAAAAAAAAAAAAAAAAAAAAAAAAAAAAAAAAAAAAAAAAAAAAAAAAAAAAAAAAAAAAAAAAAAAAAAAAAAAAAAAAAAAAAAAAAAAAAAAAAAAAAAAAAAAAAAAAAAAAAAAAAAAAAAAAAAAAAAAAAAAAAAAAAAAAAAAAAAAAAAAAAAAAAAAAAAAAAAAAAAAAAAAAAAAAAAAAAAAAAAAAAAAAAAAAAAAAAAAAAAAAAAAAAAAAAAAAAAAAAAAAAAAAAAAAAAAAAAAAAAAAAAAAAAAAAAAAAAAAAAAAAAAAAAAAAAAAAAAAAAAAAAAAAAAAAAAAAAAAAAAAAAAAAAAAAAAAAAAAAAAAAAAAAAAAAAAAAAAAAAAAAAAAAAAAAAAAAAAAAAAAAAAAAAAAAAAAAAAAAAAAAAAAAAAAAAAAAAAAAAAAAAAAAAAAAAAAAAAAAAAAAAAAAAAAAAAAAAAAAAAAAAAAAAAAATAAAAAAAAAAAAAAAAGTCAAATCACATGATAATGATTGGAAGAAAACGGATGGTCGACCGCGTGGTCACACCACTCATTTTGACGCCACCACTCGTGGTGAGGGGTTGGCGGCGGTGTTCCAACGTGGTGCCACGCCCACCACTCGTCCATAATCCATCCAATGCCAACCCCCTTAGTTTGTGTATTTAAATTGTATTTTCGGATTATAGAAAAAAAAAGAGAAATCTATGTAACTCAAGGCATAGGGACAAAATAATAAGATTTGAAGGTGCCCGTACACTATTCATAGTATTTAATCAGATGACATATCCATCATCACTTCAAATGATTCTAACAAGATAATCAAGAGTTTAATAGCTACCCGGCCCGTTATGTCTTTCAATTCACAAGGTATGAGAAATGTAAGATGTCGATACTCTTACCTTATATGAAAGATGTCAATAGTCTTCATCCTTGACCATTTTGAAGAAAAGTGAGTAATATTGACTTTTATTTCTAAAGGTAGGCAAAATGTTTTCTAACAAGATGGTATTCACAAATTATATGATAACCGTACGTGTACTATTGTAGTAATTAAGAAGTTATTTTTTTAACGACCAAAGTTCACTACAAATAATATTGCATTTGTCCACACTTTTAGTTAGCGTGAACAAATTAAAAAATTTGTCACGCTTTTATGTGTGTAAAAATATGGAGAACTAAAAGTGTGTAGAAATTAATCCACACTTAAAATTGTGGTATTCTAAAAGTTCACACTTTTTAGTGTGGACTTTCATATTTAATTTGTCCACGCCAACAATAAGGCTCTATGGAGTGGGGCAAGATGGAGAGGGGGGGATATCCGCCATGTGGCAAGAAGATTTTGATCAATCCAAGGGGGGAGTGGTGCAGGGGGTGAAAAGGGGCGTTGGAGGGGTGGGGGACGGAAAAACAAGGCAAGGTCAAAGAAGTTTTTGGGCGAAAAAAAAATTCCGCCTGGAGGGGTGTAGGGGCGTAATCGGCGAGGGGGGATGGTGTTCCGGGCGAGATTTGGGCGAAAAGTGGGGGAGACACGCCCCACTCCGTTTAGTTTGTGTGGACAAATGTGGTGTGACAAATTAAATATGAAAGTTCACACTAAAAAGTGTGAACTTTTAGAATACCACAATTTTAAGTGTGGATTAATTTCTACACACTTTTAGTTCTTCATATTTTTACACACATAAAAGCGTGACAAATTTTTTAATTTGTTCACACTAACTAAAAGTGTGAACAAATGCAACATTATTTGTAGTGTAGTACATTTATGATTTTTAAAACCACACTCCAAAAATCTAATGAACGGAAATCGAAATAGTTTCATATGTTTGATCATTTATATTTTTCACAGCCCATTAGCTCAATTTTGAACATTAGTTTGGGCTGGGTTGGCTATTTTGTTTGTTCCCTAGACCCAAAATCCAACAAAACCATATGAAATTAATTACAACCCAAATGGAGTTACAACCTGATTTATCCTTTGTAAATTTCAAGTTAATCTTTCATACATTCTTATGGAATTTGTGTAATTGTTGAAACTCTCCTAGAATTCTCGTTTAACATCCATTTAAGAAAGTATTTTTTTTTTATAATCTTTTTTGCTTATACACAACATCAATGACTATAAAGCATATATATGTGAATTTATTATATCGAAACTATACTATCCCCGAGCTTTTTCTAATAATATATGTATTAAGGAAGTTTTGCTCATCCCTTGTTGTATGTTAAAGAGCATATAAAGTAATATGTAATAGTTGTATCTATGAAACGTTGTATTTTATGGTTAAAAAGTCCAAGAGTTGTTTCAAACATGGACAAATATATTTAGGAGGAATTGAAGTCATTTCAATAAAACTGCATGCTGCAACCTGTTTTCGAAAGTGCAAAACGTACATTAGATACAATTGAAAAACAAGTTCAAGTCAAACTTATCTAAGATCTGGAACCCTCAGTGAAATGCTTCCATCTATATTATTCGGTATGGCGTTATGAAAACCTTCCTCGGCTCTCAAACAGGTCTTTAGATCGGTCACCACATCATTCATGGTTGGCCTTTTGGTGGATACGCTGTCAACACAATCCATCGCCAATTTTAGCATCTTCCCTGCTGTATTTATATCAAAGTTCCCTTGTAAGGCAGTGTCAATTATATTTTCAACGCTTCCTTCCTCTACAACGGACTTGGCCCAGTTAACTATGAACGTCTGTTCTGATATCGCCTTTCGGCCTGTGATCAACTCTAGGAGTACTACCCCAAAGCTGTACACATCACTTTTCTCTGTCAATCTATTTGTTGTGTAATACCTGCAAAACAACGTCATTTTTTAATAGCCAACATCCTCGGGAAGTATCAATTTTAAGTTACACATTTCATGAAGTCCTAGGTTCATCCTAGGCATTCGAGTCAGTTTAAGAGTAGAAGTAGGATAGTTTGCTGCTCTTATACAGTAAAAAGAAGTTAGCATAGTATTTGATGTGTGAAATCTAGTTTAAAAATTTATAACAAGGTCTACCGTTAACTGACTACAACACACTTACGGGCAGTGTACCCGTTCGTATGTAATATAGGTAACTGGCAAGACCAGGATCGAACACAAGGACTGACTGTTGTACTAAAGGTTGTGAAAAATGTGAAACAAGTAAGGTTAGGTATGTGACCGAGTTGTCACTGAGCGTTTCTTAAAGCTATTTAATCAACAAGTAAAATAAAAGTACTCAACCGGCGTCAATCGAGAGCACACTAAAATAGTTCGAGTGTAAACAAATAATTAAAAAGCCATCTATGTCGAATCCGCTACACAAGAAGTCTAGGTTGCATATGGTTTAAGCTCAAAATTCATATAAGTTGGTTATGACAATCGTGACAAGACAAAAACACATTCGGCGTGCACTCCGTTTGTAAAATCGACTCAATCACCTAATCAATACAATTTCTTGCAACAAGTGGTACCACCAACCCTGTTACAATTCCTTGCGCTAACTAGTTTACTTGATTATCTAAATAACAATTTTATCTTTGTGAAAGGAACGTGGTACCACCATCCGTTAAATCCACTTAACAAAGTAATTTCTATTAAACTTGCATCTTTACTATCATACCATGACCTAGCAAGAGTTGTTCATAGACAAACAACTAAAACAATACTTGTATTCAACTAGTACCACTATCGAAAAACACAAATATCACCAAGTACACAAGAATAAGTATAACAAATCACTTCATTAAGATCTTGACAAAATGTTAAGTAAAACCAACTTGAATTCAAAATATTATGCAACCATAACTAATTGTTTCACTTCATCTTCATAGATGTATAGAGATTTAGCTACTCATAATGAAAAGAACTAAATATTCAATTAAAGAAGAGAACATAATGTACCAAATATAGAGTAGAAATCCAAATCGAGGTTACAACCGAGCCACAATAAGTAACTATAGCCAAAATAAGTCTTCAAATCTTCAAATGATGTTGGGGGAGTGAAAACCCTTAGAAAACCCTTCAAAAACTGCTAGGAGTTAAGTATGGAGGCTCAAGTGTCCAAGATTAGGTTTAGGGTAAAGTGGGGGTTTGTATTTATACCCCAGGAGAGAGAAATCTGACAGTTCCGCGTCTGGTCGCGCCGCGAGTGGTCTTCTCGCGTCGCGAGTTGTGCCAAAACTGGAGCCTTTCAAAACAGGGACTTTTGTCGCATCGCGAGATTCCATGATCGCGCCGCGAATGAAGTTTTGTGCTGTATCGCGCCGCGAGGCTACCTGGTCGCGCCGCGAATTCTGTCAGATTTTGGAATTTCAGCTTCGTTCTTCATCGTTAGTGCATATGGACCATTCTTAAGCTATTTTCTACCACTTGTGAGCGATGTACCTGCTGTAATCCTGAAACCACTAGCAAATACCATAAAGCACCACAAAACATGTATAAACGGCCATAATTCGTATACAAAACGTCCAAATAAGATGTGGAAGATATGTATAAATTGAGCCACATCAAACCTCCCCACACTTAAACCTTGCTTGCCCTCAAGCAAGTATGCACTTTAAGCCAATCTCAAGTTACCAAACAATCCAAATGTCAAAACAAAATTAGTTAAACTAGAAATTTCCGACCAAGCGGTGTTGAATACCAAAAGCAAATGCATTTAAAAACTAATGAGCAAAGTTTAAGACGAAATCAGAAAATTCGACTAATCTAGAGCAAAACCATCTTCTAGTTACAATTAGAATCCCACCTATGCTTGTGTTAACACCTCTTGAACATTTCTATCGTTCCAATTGACCTTAAGCTCGTTCTTACTAAGCTTATAATCCACTAGCAAGCTTCACAATTATTATTGGCAACATAAGCAATATTCCACAATGATTACCGGTATTTTTGTCCACTAAAGCACTCACGCCCTTGGTTTTCCATAAGGTTTTCATTACGTTATACTTATGAGTCCCTCGACACAACATACTCCTACGGTCTAGAATTGCAACTCTATCCACACATTAGGTGATCATACGAAAGTGCACTTTAAGCGTCCGGCCAGCGGTTCGCTACGGATACCTAAGTATCGTTAAGAGACATACGCCAGAACTCAAGGTTGGGTTGCATATCCAGAGACCATGCTCTAAACACTAACACATACGAGAACAAAATGTTTTATAATTTAATACCCGTGAGTTTCTATGAGACCCGCATAACGAACTTTCGGACAACTCATCCCAAGTTGGAAGCTTTAGGTGAGTTAGGTAAAACGAAGTTACCCCAAGGACCTACTTATTCGAATCTCAAAGCCCACATTAGCACTAGACTATTGAAAAATGTTTTGCGCGCGTTCCCGCATGTGCCACCCGTTTGATGCCGAAGCACCCCAGACACCCCGATATAAAGACCCAACATAATGACTAGAGCCACAACCTATAACATAGGAATGAAGA
>CM067173.1:72706398-72819080 GCA_034093135.1 Erigeron breviscapus
ATTTATATATAGCTCCAAATGGTTTACAATCCAAGTAGACATTATGAGGTTGCTACGGTCACTTTTTGTGTTTCGTCTTCATATAGGTCCTTAACTGAAAATGAACAAAGTTAAATGCTTGATGTGTATGGTGAGTTGTGTACACAAACGTACAAATGATCACCTCCCTATCCTTTATGTACCCTAACAAGTACTCTTAATGGGTGTATCTGTACTCATTATCGCAATTCGCAAATGCATATATATACAACAAAATTATCAATCTTGCATTCATTTGGTGGCTTGTCATTTTAGCATCTGTACGTATGGGATTCATTTGTTACTTCCAGAAGTCTCCATCTCTTTGGACCTAGCTTGATGTACTGCTCATTCCGAAACAGGATAAGTGGGGGCTAAGGCTTCAATTCGGCCCCCCTACAAATATTCATTAAACCATGAGCTCTTTCTTTATATATATGTCTTCATGATTTCTAGTTTAGTGATGTCGTACCGACGATTGTTCGACGAAATTTGTGATAGATATCTCTATACTTTCGAACTCTATAAACATTGGTGCTCGACTATTAATGGCACATTATTACTAAGACATGTTATTGAGTTAACCAACTAAGTTGGATTAGTGGTTGGATCTTGTTGTGGAGACAGAGGTCAAGGGTTCACTCTTCATGCCCAGCAAAGCTTGGAGGTCCTTTTCTACCTTTGGTAGAACCTGGAAGCAGCATCTCTACCTTTGGTAGGGGTAAGCTGTCTACATCAACCTCCCCCATACACCGTCAGACGGTATTGGGACCCAAAAACCTGTGGAAGACTGCATTAGAAGTTACTTTACATGTAATTGAGTTAAACCGCTCTTAAATAGGAAGCATAGGTTAAAATTTAAATTAAATACATATATAAAGCATTTTGGTTTACTTAGTTAATTAAGTGGATAATTAAGGTTACAATACTATCATTGAGCTTATTATATATTATTTTGTAACATTTTCGAGTAGAAAAGATATTTGACATATCATTTGTTAATAGCGTGTATCTTCTATATACGTAGAACAAAAATAGTAAACCAAAAGTTTTAAAATCCGGTTTAAGTGGTTCCCGTTCCCTTAGCTGGTTTAGCTAGGTTTTTAGTTAAACTGAGCCAGCTGATTTTTTTTGTTATTTTTTTCTTATTGTATCGGTTTTTGTTATTTTTGTTTTTATAATCTTTTTGATATTATCTTTATGATGAATTGTATATTTATTGTAGCTTTGGGTTGTTTGTAGAGTTAAAAACTTATAAATATTTGGTATTATTTTTGAATGGATTCTAGAATATTTTAATTGGATTATAACAATTTATTTAAACATTTTTACGGATATCATCATGTTAACTAGTCAAACAACCGGTTAACTGTTTTTTGGGATCCGATTGTTCGATTAAAAATCTAAATTTTAAAACGTTGTAAAAAACTATCGAATAATAAAGATTCTGTAATTCTATTTAATTTTTGTACCCCAACCGTTTTGTATTGTCCAAATTAGTAATGTGTCACGTCGGTTTGGTTAGTTAAATATTCAGCCAATGAGCTTACGCCATGGTTCGAAACTCCTCGTGATATTCACGTGTGTGGCAGGCCACGTCGGATGAAGTAAGAAAATGATGATATACAAGGTAACAAGATAGTAACCTAGCAAAAAATAATGTATACAGACAATGATCACACTTTGGGGTATATTCATGGCGACTTATGTACGATCAGTGACGAAGTTAAGATTTTCAATATAGGATTGTCGAATAAATTTTTTTTTAAGTAATTTTTTTTTTAACAGTTTCATATTTTTAACAAACGTAAAATTAAATTACAGCTATATATATAACTTCAGTATAGATTGTGGAGTTAGACAATTGTCTTTAAACTAAATAAGCATACTTTTTAAGGTGAGTTCATTTGAATACCATAATCATTTTGTCACCAATAACATTTTATCTTATCTCCAAGTATCATTTTCCTAATCGTAGGGACCAAGAACTATATATATACCTAGAAATTGTAGCACCTATTATGTTGAGATCGTAATTTTAAATATAAGTAGGGGTGATTTTGAATAAAAACTGGCCCAGCCCGGTTGTTGCCCGGACCAACCCGAAAACCTAATACACGTGAAAACTTGACCCGTAAACCAGCCCATGAAAAGTCGGTTCAGGTTCAGACGGGTTGTCGTAATAACTTAATCTTGACATGTATCCTAATCTTTTTTAAGACATGTTTTCGGGTATATGTATCATGTTTCTTAATTAAATACAAGAAAACTACTTGCACGTTTATAGCGATATACTTGTTAACAGAAGTTTCCGTGTCAATATAAGAATATTATACAACAAGATTGGCTCTTTTCATTTGTCTTTTCTTGAAAATACTATTATGTAAATCCAGCCAAAATGTTAATGAAAGTGGTGTAAAACAAAGGGTTTTGTCCTTATAAAAATTGACAAATGAAGAAAAACATGGCTATAGTTGACAATCAGGACTTGGAGAATTGAAGTTGCAATCTTAGAAAACTTCAAATGGATCCCATTCATTGAGCTGTAGTTATGGGCTGCATGTGAATCGGATATCTGATCAAACCCCTCAAAAGCAATCAATATAAATCAAATAAATTGTATATATACAAAATTATCTTTGTTCATTTGGTATCTATTTTGTAACTTTTGGAATTCTACTTTGCATACAAATTCTTGAGATATAACATGCAACCAAGTTGATTATATGGTGTCGACATGGTATTTGTAAACTTAAATATGAAATGCCTGGTTTTTAATATTGTAGATTTGAAATGTTGATTATAAAAATAATACTCACTATATGTTGTTTTGACAAAACTATTGAAAATCTATATTGATAAAGTTACTATATATTATATCTTCAATTCATTACTCAATTAAACATTCTTCATAAATAGTTTGCCCGCAATATTCATGTCCTCCTTTTGTCTTAATTAAATTAAACATATTCATTTTCATTTGCTTTGATCGTTTATAACTAGTAGTCATAGTTATCGACTCGTAACTTTTGACTCGACTCGAAAACATAATTTTTTGACTCGTGACTCGGAACGTAACTCGACTCGTAAGAGTCAGGACATTTTTAAATATTACATAATATAGTATAATTATATATATGTGACATCTTTAGAACCAAAATATAAGTTCGTATCTTAATAAATTCAAAATATTACATATTCAATAGTTTTGAGACATAAACTTACAATTTATCTCCAAATTCGCAATAAAATGATCAAAACTACATAGATAACACACAAAATAATGTAGCAAATTAAGTATAATATATAATATATAATCTATATATATACTAGAGCTATATCCCGTGTTAACACACAGATTGCTTATATAATTTTTGTTCTAATATTCTTGAAAGTCGTCATTGTCTAATTTAATATTTGTCCATGTATTAGTAAGAAGTTGTAATTTAATTTTACTATCCCGTGTTAACACACGGGTTGCCGCTATAATATTGTTTTTGATATTGTTGAAAGTCGGGATTGTTAATAAGAAATTTAATAATTATAAGTTTTGTTTACTTATGTTTTTGGTACATCGTACCGAATACATGGTACACCCACTGTACCACCTCGTACCGAAATGAGCCTACCCCCTCCGTACCGAATTCGTCACACCTAGCGAATTACGTACCCGAACTGTGTACCCGTACCGAAGCGTACCGCGTTTTATGTGACTATGATTTAATTTTTAATATTTTAATTAAATGAATTCAAATTATATTTTTGATACGTAATTGATATGTAATAGATTAAATATAAGTACATATATATTTAATGAAAGTAAAATAGTTGAATGTTTTTAACTAAAAAGATGATTAACATAAAAATGAATGAAAAAATTAAATATACTAATAAACATATAAATCTAAAAAAAGAGAAAAGAATTAAAAATGTTTCTTTCTCTCTCTTCTATTAATACTCCACTCAAACATATCTATTTTTAATTAATATTTACATACTCTTACACATACCAAATACACCTCAAAAAACATACAAATTTCATCATCAATGACATCAGATTTCTAATGTGGCATACCTCCTTTCGCGACACGTCATGTTTTATGACATCGTTTGTAACATCCGTGAATCTTGACCCATTGACTTTTTGTGTAATTTGACTAACAAACTTGTGGAATGAAATAATTGGGCCCATTTGTGATTATATGACTATGTGGTATGTTGGTCGGGTCGTTAATATGTTTATTCGATGTTTAATAGAGTAACGATTGTAACTTGGCTTGAAAAGAGAAACGGGTCGGCCCGTGGGTAGTCTATGACCCACCAGCCCCAAGACCCATTTCCCCCCCCCTTATCCCTTTCTCCCCCTCTCATTTTCATCTCTATCTATCTATCTATCTCTTTCTCTCTTTCTCTCAAAAGCAAAGCAAGACCATTTCAATCTTCTTCACCATTTCTTGCATTTCATTAGTGTTGGATCGATTATAACATAGAAATCATAGTCACCTTTATCTCACTTTCGCCTTATCGAAGAATCAAAGTCAAGTTCTACCATTTTTACCCATTTAGGTCAAATTTTGGGTTGAGCTCAAAGAGAAGTTTTGGTAAGTCTATTTCATCCCATTTATACCTATTTATGTTTGTTTATGCATTTCTAGTCATCTTGAACATTTACAAGTCCTAAATCGGCTTAAACCTAATTTTGGGTCAAATTAGGGTTAGGGTTAGGGTTTGAAGGATTTGTGAGTGATTATGATGTTTCGGTCGAATTTGTGGGTTGGGTTATGTGTATTAATGGTTAATGATGTTTGTTTATGCTTCAAAACAAGTTAAAAGTCTTCACAAGTCGTTTTGGTAAGGTTTGGGTTGGAATTGGGGGTTTTTGGTTCGTGTTCCTGCATAAACTGCAGGTGTTGGCTGCAGGTTGTGGCCACTGCGGCGCAGTGAGCCCTACCCTTGCTCACTGCGGCACAGTGCCATACTTCTGGTCCTGGTCTGACTTAGCCACTGCGGCGCAGTGAGCTTGGTTTTGGCTCACTGCGATGCAGTGGATAGTTGCTGGGAAAGTACGCGCGTCGATTTTCAAACGTTAATAACTTTTGATCCGTAAGTCCAAATAAGTCATATAACCTATCGTTGGAATCGTAAGAGAGTCTAGTTTCACGTAGTAACTTCTTTTTGTATGAATCTTCGTGCATTTCTAAAAATGGCTAGCCAAAGTGTTATGTTTCACACTCGGTAATGTTAAGAAAGTAATTGTGGGTTCGTGACTCAACTTAAACCTAAGGAACCAACTTGTTTCTGATTATAAAGTTGACAGTATGATATATGGCATGCTTTGATAGGTTGTGAACACGTGGGACCCAATACTCGCTATTAATTTTTCGTTTACTCGACTTAAGCTTCTTTGCCGATCAAGGTGAGTTTCGTAGCTCCCTACTCAATAGAGATTCGGGCTGAAAAGTGTACATATACGTGTTTGTTGGAATTGTTTGGTTGATTTGATTGACTGTCTAGTTAATTTCTGATTAATTGTTGATTGACAGATAGTTTTGATTGATTGTGTGATGATTTACGGATGTGATGGTGTTATTGTAAGGTACTAGGATAGAAGTACATATATGGAGGTCGATTTTACTTTTAAAGAGTCTTAGATGTTGTGGGAAGGCTGCGGGTGACCCTATACATAAGCATCTAGAACTTGATGAAAGTAAAATCCTCCAAAGTATATGTACGCGTTGTTTAGAGAAAGCGATAAATTCAGGAATTATGGTTGGAATGAACATGTACGTCTCGTTATACTTGATTTGTGTGATATGCACTCAAGTATACCTTTATCGTTGTATTGACGAACTTATGAATTAATGTTTGACGATTGAATGATTGATTGAACGATGGAATAATGGATTATTGGTTACGTTTAATGGATCTTAGTAAGGGATTGTGATGTATTATTTTTATGGTTATTGTTATTATTATTATTACTGCTAGGATAGACGCGCATACATGGAAGTCGGTTATGCCTTCGTTGGGTTCTAGATGTGGTGGGAAGGCTGCGGGTGACCCTATATATAAGCATCTAGGATTCGAAGAAAGTAGAATCCTCCTAAGTGTATGTACGTATAGTTTACTTTAGTTTGATGTTTGATGATTGATGGACTTGTGATGTATGTATGTTGTGTATCTATCCCACTGAAGAGGATATGACTTATGTTGTGTATCTATCCCACTGAAGAGGATATGACTTATGTTGTGTATCTATCCCACTGAAGAGGATATGAATTATTGTTGTGTATCAATCCCACTGAAGAGGATATGATACCTGTTTTGAATTGATGTTATGAACGTTACTTGGGTATAATGTTTATTACGCGTTTTATTTGTTGTGTATAATCTTGTGGTAGATGTTGTTGTGTTGTTCTTAGAGGCTCACTGTAAGTCATGTTTTGCCTCTACTCGTATATTATGATTATTGTCGATGGTTCCTTATGGACCATTACTACGAACTCACCAACCTTGTGTTGACTATGCTTAGTACACTTTTCAGGAAATCAGGTTATCCCCGGACGTGGAGCTTAGTTGTTTGCTTGCTGTTAAACCCGGGCTTTGGACCTTATGAATCAAGGATTCATCGACCTTCTCTTTTGCATTATACTTAGAACTGTTAGCCATCTTTTGATGTTCTGTTGTAATCTTTGATGATGACTTGTTCTTTATGTATTTTGATTCTTGTTTAACTTACTGTATGGATTCACTGAATCCTTTATTTGCATTTAGTTCTTGTTCTACATTAATTCCACCTTGTGCTATATGATTTCCGTGATATTCCGAGCATCGGCTTGGGGTGTTACATCGTTCTTCACTCTCCTTTAGTATATAGGAGATATATATAATCATATTATCAAACTACAATAATTATAAGTTTGCGACTCGTGACTCGGTCCAAATTCACACAGCGACGACTCGTAAGAGTCTGGACAAAAACGAGTAACGAGTCGACTCATTTTTTGTGTAAATCGACTCGACTCGTAAGAGTCGAATCGTGACTCGTAAGAGTTTAACAACTATGCTAGCTAGTAGTTATAATTATAACTTTTGTTAATCTACAGAGATGTATATATTAAAATAAGTACAAATTGATTAATGATGAATGTATGATTAAAAGGAGAAATCAGAAAGTGGTTTCTGCCAAAAAAGAGATCGAGGGCTGAGTGCTCGACTCGTACTGACCTCACAGTCTTCACTACTTTACAGAGCGCATGAAATACACCACCAAAAGTACTTCTTGCAGCTTTATTGTTTGTTACACATTAAATTATTATCATTATACTTATATATATCTTTTCATAAACATATGTACTTGCTTAGATTCTTCATTCCAATTGTTCCACGTTTAATCGCATTATTATACACATGTATACATACATAGATATATATATATATACATTATAGTATTACACAGGATTGAAAAATTAAATTAAAAATTTTCATGTATATATTAAACAGCATAATAACAATGAGACATCTCTCTTTCACACACATTTTTCACTTACGTACTTGGTAGGATGTGTAATTTTAGAAATAGTTTTACACTTTTACTACCTTAAAATAAAATTAAAACTATCTATATCTCACCTATCTCTTCATCGATTATATCGGAATCAGGTATGGTTGTTTTTGTAACACGAATTGTATCTTATAAATATGTATATCTTTTAGTATTTTGGAGTAGTGACTTATGTGGAATTTGCATGTGATAAAATTATTAACATATAGATTATGGATCCTAATCTTATCGACAAAAATTGAAATTGAAATAGAATTGGACTAAATAATACAATACAATATTATAGTAAAAAACAAACTCAAATGGCCAAAAACTATTGGATTGGGGCCTTATCTTTTTGAAACCCTACCATTCAACTTGAAATTTTGTTTCAAACTAAAACATTTGTTAGTACTTGTCTTTCCTTGTGCGTGCATTTGTCTATGCGTGTGTGTGTCGACCATGTGGTCTCTCTCTCTCTCTTTCCTACTCTCTCTCATCTATATATAAATTTATATATATATCTATATATAGGGTAGGGTTAACGTGAGAACTACAAATATGGAGAGAACCGTGAGAACCACTAGTTTTCCTCCCTTTTTCTTCTTTTTTGTGTGGTTTTTTATTTTTTTAATTTTTATTTTTCATTTTTTGAAACTTTTTTTTGTTTTTTATTTTCTTTTAACAAAAACCCATTCCAAAAAAAAAAAATAAAAAAAAATATTTTTTTTTGTAAAAAATCATATGGGTTACGCGTTAAGAAAACGTATGTATACGGTACGGGCCAGAGGCCCTTATCCGTTCTAAACTGACCGTCAAGGGACGCATATGAGAATCGTATGGATTTGATGGACGGCGATCCAAGAGATGGTGACGGTTGTATACGGTACGGGCGTAGCCCTTAACTCTAAGGGCAAAGCCCTTAGAGATGGTTTTTTAGTGGTTCTCACGGTTCTCACCATATATGTTGGTTCTCACTTGATCCCTTCACTCTATATATATGCTACTATATATAACATGATCATATAAGATTATGCTAGCATAGAAAGTGTCTTCATAATATTGTCAAATTTTGAAACCAAACCATTTCTATCTCTTCTTGATCAACCTTCTATATCTCAATTGCTAGAACTTGATATATATTATAAATTGTAAGCAATCATATATGGATGATATGCAATTCCCTTGGTTCAACATCCATGATCATGGTCATCAAGAACAACAAAGTTTCGATTTCGATTCAGATGACATGTTCTTGAATCCAATCCACCAATTGTCACCTACTACTAATTGGGCTAATGGCTTGCAAGATATCAGCAAGAATTTAGTTCCCACTACCACAACTAGTACTACTACGGCTTCTTTTGAATGCTTACTTTCTTGCACAAATAGCAGTACTATGGATGAATCGTCAGAAGAGATGCCGCCGGTGGTTTTCTCAGATGACAAGAGTTTATGGCGTAACGACGACAACATTGTTGTGACCAGAAATAATAACGTTAGGAGTGGTGTTTCGTCTGGTGATTCCGTCACAGATGATGGTGTTCTTTCTCAATCTCTCCAACAGATTAACCAAGTGTACGTATATATGCACTTTTTTCTTTGCTATACTAATTACACACATATATAATTAAGAAGATGTAGAATTTATTAATATATACACAAAACATTGTTAAAGTGCAATGTCATATAATATATTGTTAGTACAAAGGATATATATATAGATCTTGCATATTGCATAACATAAAATCATGCATCACTTTATGTTTTTAAATATCAGGGTCACAAATAAGTTTTTATATAAATATATATATATAGGCTGCGATTTATATATATGATATATATATATATATATCTCCGTAAACATGAAGAAAATACAAAATGTACTACAGTATTAATTTATGTATGATTTTTGTAGTGAATGTTCATCCGGGAATAAACGACGGATAGAGAGGATTGGGGTTTCAGCTGAGAACCTACCAAGACCGAAAAGATCTAGATCGGATCCAGGCCAACCGACTTCATCAACTATAAACTTCCAACAACCCGGTAATCCATCAGAAACTGACACAGAAGCAATTGCACAGATGAAGGAAATGATATATAGAGAAGCAGCATTCCGGCCTGTGAGTTTCGCAATAGAGACAGTGGTGGATAAACCTAAACGAAAGAATGTAAGGATATCGAGTGATCCCCAGACCGTGGCGGCTAGGGAAAGAAGGGAGAGGATAAGTGAAAGGATTAGAGTTTTGCAAAAACTTGTCCCTGGTGGAAACAAGATGGACACAGCATCTATGCTTGATGAGGCTGCAAATTATCTCAAGTTTTTGAGGTCACAAGTGAAAGCATTGGAACAAGCAGGGCACAATAGTACACAAATCATCCCTCGTCATGCTTCAATGGTTGCACCTTTCACTCAAAACATATTTTCCATGCAACCCCATTTCCAATATCCTCATGAAAACTTGTACCCCAATCCACCACCAGCATGAGCTAATTATGCAAAGAATAGCTAGATTTTTTTAATTTTTTTTTGTGAACGACAAACTTGAGCTCAACTGTGATGTCTCTTCATATACCTAATTCCAAAGGAAATCAATTCTGGAAAAAACCCATTCTCCAAACCTATTTTTTATGCATGAAAGCTTGTACCCTAATCCACCATTAATAATATCTTATGCAAAATGCATAGAAAGAAAACTAATAAAGAAATCTTAGCTTAGCTAACCCCAAGAACCATGATAATGATCATTAAATCATATGGTCAAAACTCAAAGCTACTTTAGTTATACAAAGAATATTAATGCTTATAATTGCCAACATCATTTGTAATCTCACTTGTTATGAACATAATGATGACACTCATTATTTGTTTGCTATCATCATTTGTAATTTCAATTGTTATCAATATTGATAGTTTAATTGATAATGCCATACATAATTTGGATTTTGATTTGGATTTATATTTGTGTTATCTATTGTAACTATATATAGTATATTTTTATATAATTTGTATCTTAGACGATGGGTTAAGGATACTAGTTTGATTGTCTAAAAAGATTAGGGTTGTTCTTGAGCATTAGCTCAGTGGTTGAAAGAACATTCATCCATTCAAGAGCTTTTGTGTTCAAACCTTGGGGTGGACATAAGTCTTTCATGAAGGGTTTGACTTGGGTATACACAGGTTCAAGTTGAGGGGAAGGGTTTATCTCTATTAATCGGCGTGTCTACGAGCGGATTAGTAGGGGGTTTTCCTCCATCGGGAATTTGAAATAGGCAATTTTACTTCAAGGGAGCTTTCTAGCGCGGACCCGGTTAAGACAACGTATGCTAGACCTCTCGCTGTCGAATCGCGACACGAAGTTTTAAGCGAAATTCACCTTTAAAAAAAAACAGGGTAATTTATATATATTTGTGTTATTTATTGTAATATAATCTTATAATGATCGTATATACTATTTTACATGTATCAATGCTAGAGCTACTCTAAACACATACACATAACGATCAAATAGTAATTATTCCCTTTTATTCCTTTTTTTTTTATCTTAGTTACTTTAATTCTTAAAAAAATCATTAATAATAATAATAATAAATACAGTTATGCATATTTATCGCATATGTTAATACAAACCGCCAATGGGTTTAAACCCCAGCGGCATTCCGAAGTCCTGCAATGATGCTTGGATCCTGGGAGACCAGGGTTCGAGTCTGAGCAGGCGAGGTTTTACCTCCAATTTAACGTCGTGCCTTCTGTAGCTGTTAAATTGGTGGGTTTTCCCTCCCCTGTGGTCCCTGACTTCGTGGATCAGTCGCTAGTGACTGCTTGCCCATATGAATGTAACGGATAACCGTCCCGTGACACGAACGTTCAAAAAAAAATAAAATACAAACCTATATTTCGACTCCAACCCATTTAGGCAATTGGGGTAGCTCATACTAACCAACCCTAATCGATCCTTTAAGTTGAACAACCTAAGTCGGGAGGTCTAAGATCAAACTGAATGACTCAAAATTTGAATTACTTCAAGTTCAATACAAAACATGCACAAATCATTAAATGACTTGTGTTCAAGCTATAAGATATCCTATGTGAATACAAACATCTATTATTTAGGATCATTGGTTTACGTTACATTTACACTACATATTAAGCGTTATGCCAAACATATTTTTAGCTATTGACGTGTATATATATTTTGTTTTGTTAGATCATAGTTGTGTTATCCTTAACTTGCGTATCTAAATAACTTAGATACATAAAGTATCTAAATTACGTATATAAACTATTTAGATATTCAGGTTAAAGACCATAAGGGTACAATCTCAATGTAGGATCAAAAACAAAAGATAACACAACCATGATGTTTAAGGGTACAATCTCAATGTAGGATCTTCGGATAAAATCTAAAATTGTGATTTTTGATTTTTGTGGTTGACATCCCTAGCTATATGACTTTACGACTCACTTATCCCGTATCATTTCTCACACAATGAAATTAGAATGGTCTGGTGTGAGTGTATCAAATTACCCAAATGATAACCTTATGGATAAATAAACGTAAACTTCCAAGTTACCACACTTACTCGAAACATATACTATTAGAATCTAAAAACGCTATGTAGTTTATGTCAATCCATTTATCGCTCAAAATATCTACAAGTATAATTCTTTCGAATAAAAAAGGAAAGAAAAGCTAATTACATATAGCTAGTAGCTAGTTAAAAATATATAGAATTATGTAGTTAACACATGTGGGCGGTGAGTGGGTCCTGTCTCCTTGATTCAATCTAAGGCGTGCCCCTCGAAAATCATCCCTTTGTTTTGACCTCTTCCTATGATATGCCTACCACATGTATTATGTTATTTTAAATGGTTTATCCTCATTTTCAAGATTAGTTTGTTTATATTGCACCCAAATATATTACGAGTACATTACAATTTGACCACCAATACAGAATTTCACCGAAACAAGTTCATACAATTGCATATTTCGAAAAATTCAGTATTTGCTTAGTCAATGATACATATTTGAGTTACTTTGGGTATGTTTGGCACAAAAGCTTCGAGCTGGGGCTGTAGTTAGGGCTTGGAGTTAGAGCTTGAAAATGGGGCTAGGAGCTGGGGCTTCTATTTCAACCCTTCTTACACAAGCTTTTATTTCAAAGACCTTTCGGAACTTTTAGGAGCTTTTCGGGGCTGGGGCTTTTGATCTCAGATGCGTATCCAAACGGGGCTTTTAAGCTCCTAAAAACCTCTAAAAGCCCTTTGCCAAACATACACTTTGTCAAACTAAAATTGATTTGTATACAATATTTAATGCCAAAACTTTCTTTATATATAACTATATAAGTAGGTAAAGGGCATCTCCAATGGTAACTTAATGAAAAGCTTTTTTTTGAAAAAAAAAGCTTTTGAAAATGATTGATACCATTGGAGTGGATAACTTATTTGAGCATAGGTTGATAATCTTCAACCTTTTGCGCAAAAGGTTTTTTCATTGTTTAGTCTTATAAAAAATTTTAAAAAAACCTTTTTCATTGGAGTAAAAGCTTTTTAATAGCTTAAAGTTAATGGATTAAATAGGTGGCTAAATAAAAAGCTTTCAAAAACTTTTTTCCAATGTAGATGCTATAAGATATATTTTTTGCTAGAAAACATGTCTTTGGATGCAGATATATCTGTTCTAACTAAAATATTCTCTTAATCAATCAATTAAATATTATAAGTCATTGGAGTGATAGCCTAATGGTTAGAGGGTTTTTCATTTTGTAGTTTCTTCTTAGGGGGTAAAGGGTTCGAGTCTTGTCACATGCAAATATGGTGGGGGCCTTAACAACGTTATACCCATCTTGTAACACCCCAAAATTTTAAAAGGTGAAATAAATTAGTTTATATTATAGTTTTAACATTTAAAATAAATTCCTAATAATTAAAATTGAAATATGGGATTGTTTTAGTTGGAACTTTAGCGGATAGCGGGTATTCTACCCATCTAAAAACACTTAGGGCGTGGCACATGGAGGATGTGCCAGCCATTTCTATTGTTATGAGTCATCTTCCATTCCACCCACTTCTCAATTACTTCTTCATCTTCCATTTCTTCAATTCTCCATTCTCTACTAGTGTTCATCTCAATTGAAATCAAGAAAATAATCAAGTAATGAAGATAATAGTAATAATTATAATAACCATCATTGTATACTTGATTCTTGAGATTAGAAGGTGGGTTAAATCTGAAAATTTAAAGATGAAATAAGAAGGAAGATTAATTGGCTTGCATGAAGTAGAAATCACCATCCATGGTTGTTAATTGAGGTATTGTTCCTAATTTATACTATGTTTTATTAGGGTTCATATTATATGGAATTGGGGGTTTTTCTTAAAAGGGGTTAATTGTTTAAAATCAAGTTAGGGTTCATGTAATTTAATCAAAGTTGGGGTTTTGGTTGGGTTGCATGATAGATTTTGTTGTATGATAGTGAGATTTAGTTGGACAGATTCTGTCCCTGAGTTGAAACGAGTTAAACACCCTCATGACAGAATTTTCACTTGTTGAGTCCTAAAAAGAAAATGTAGGTTATTGTGTTAAGCAAATTTTGCCACTGGAATGGGTTGAAAATACGAAGTAGAACTCCAGTTATGAATTTTTGAATTCAGTAGCGTCATGCTGATCTTTCAGCAAAAATGATTCTGTGTCAGTTTTTAAAACGAGTAAAACTCACGTATACGAGTCAAATCTTGTGTTGGTCACTGAAGATAAAATGTGCTAAAATGTGTTAAGAAGAAGTGGCCACTGGAATGAGGTCAAAATATTGTGTAGAACTCAAGTTATGGTCATTTGAAGTCAGTAAGGTCAAAGCTGTTTAACAGCAGCAGTTTTGGTTTTTAAAACGACCAGAAGTCACCTTTGAAGGACAATTCACATATTGGTCACTAAAGATAAAAGGTAGGTATATGTGTCATGTAAACTTGGCCACTGGAATCATGTTAAAAGAGTAAGTAGAACTTGAGTTATGCTTGTTTGAAGTCTGCTAGGTCAAATATGAAAACGATGGTTTTGATACGAAAGTAACTTTTGGCCAATTGAAAATGATATAAGAGATACATGTTATGTGAACCAACTCAAGATTAATATAAGATTGTAAATGATGGGTTGGGTGTTGAAATGCTAGTGATTATGGCTAGGTGACCTTATACGTGATGAATGACAATATGTGTGTTTTTAATGTGAATTGATAGGTGATTGCAAATACGTTGTTTTATGGTCATCTTGCAATTGTGGTCGCAAATAAGGTGAGTGTATATGCATTTGATCATGTTCTTGTTATTAGGGGTCATAGGTGGGTAAATTCCTATGACCCATTTGATTGTTGTGAGAGCTAGTAGGTGGGTAAATTCCTACTAGCCAAATTGTGATTTAGAGTTAGTAGGTGGGTAAATTCCTACTAACCAAATTGTGATTAAGAGTAGTAGGTGGGTAAATTCCTACTAACCAATTTGTTGTAAGAGTTAGTAGGTGGGTAAATTCCTACTAACCAATTTGTTGTAAGAGTTAGTAGGTGGGTAAATTCCTATTAGCCAAATTGTGATTAAGAGTTAGTAGGTGGGTAAATTCCTACTAACCAATTTGTTGTAAGAGCTAGTAGGTGGGTAAATTCCTACTAGCCAATTTCCATGGCCATGTTGAAAATGATTGTGTGAGCTAGTAGGTGGGTAAAGTCCTACTAGCCAAATTGATTGTGTGAACTAGTAGGTGGGTAAATTCCTACTAGCCAAATTATTTGTGAGAGCTAGTAGGTGGGTAAATTCCTACTAGCCAAATTGTTGATTAAGACTAGTAGGTGGGTAAAGTCCTACTAGCATTATGATTGATATGGATGAAATGACTATCAAATGATAGGCTATCATTGATGCACTTTTGTATGGTAACTTGTTTATGATTGTATGTGTATGCATTCACTAAGCGTTTAACTTATCCTTTTAGTTGTTTACCTTTTTATAGGTTGTCCCGGATGCGGAAGAAAGTTAAGTAATATAAAGTTTGAAGTTGAAGATGCTTTATGGATATTGATTGTTTTAGCTATATGCGGATAATGGTATTGGTAATAGGACCCTTAGTGACCCCTTTGGAACTATCGGCTCATTGTACTCTTGTTATGTCATTTTTGTAAAGTTATTATGATGTCTAGTGTTAGACTCGAGTTTTGGTCATTTTAATGGGTCGTTTTGTAGTAGTGACGTATTGATCACAATTAAATGTGTTTTGGAAAATCTAATAATCCGTAACAGGTTTGGATGACGATTTTACGAACGGGTCATGCCGAAATTTCTAATTTTGTACGTCGTCTTTTGTAATGTGTCAACTTGGGTAAAATGACCCGTTTCGTTGTAAATGCTACACTTGGTCAAATGAAAGCTTTCGGAATTTTGAATGATGTGTCTTTAACTCATTTTGAAGTTTGGTAAAGGGATTTAAGGTCTGAATATGATTGTTAAAAGTTTGCAAGTCTTTTGAAATGTCAAAGTGGGTTTTGTGAATTCTGGACAGAAGTTTCCCACTGCGCCGCAGTGGGATATATAAAAAAAAAATAAATAAAAAAAAAAATCCTTATTTTTCTCGTAAATCGAGTTGTGTCGTTACACATCTGCACATGAGAAAACAAACCTTATAAGGCGTTGTTAAGATTCGAATTCGACGTGGGCGTATCAAAGTTGGGGGTGTTAGCGATTATCCGTTATGTCTTTCAAAAAAAAAATATATTATTATATAATATAATTCTTTTTTAACAACAAAAGTAGAAAAGGATTCTTATTTATGCATTGAACGTACTAAGACAGGTAACGGTCGAATAAGATTTATTCCTACATAAAATGAGATATATATACTTCTTAAATTGAATTAGCAAGATCATTGGTATCCAAATCACATGATGAAATTTGACATTTGTCATGGCATTGTCATGATTGATAAAGCTATTTGTTTGGAAATCAGTTATGTTTGATTACTATTTTTAGAACATTCTGTTGTGTAAATGACCCGGATCCCTCCCTTGCATTTTTATTCATTTTTGATTCCCAATATGGAAATAATATATATACACACTTTATTTATTGCTCCAAGTTGACAATCATACAAATTGTATATATAGTTGGCATATATACCATACGTAAAAACTTTGACTTTTTCTTTTTTGGTTTGTTACAATTTGTAACACAGATTATATAACAAACTGATGCCAACTTGTTCATCATTATTGTATCGCGATATTGTAAAATTTTTTCTTTAAAATTTTTTAACTTTAAACACTTAAATATATAAGACGAAAATTATCAAGATGACATAATAAAGAGTTTCAAACGTTTGATCTACGTATAACAATGTAACAGAAATATGATGTCATGCACAGCTGACATATTTCATAACATTGAACATAGCCACATATGATCGATTACATTGACTTTTTATTTTCGTTACATTATATGAATAAATTATGGAATTGTAATGCAATAATTAAACGTGCTTGTAAAGGAACTAAACTACTACATTATTAAGGTTTTTAATATATACGACTTTTTCCTTAGAAAAGAAGTACTATATATAGATTAATTGAAAAACAACAATTAACTAAGAGCATTTGTGTATTTAAATTGTATTTTCGGATTATAGAAAAAAAAAGAGAAATCTATGTAACTCAAGGCATAGGGACAAAATAATAAGATTTGAAGGTGCCCGTACACTATTCATAGTATTTAATCAGATGACATATCCATCATCACTTCAAATGATTCTAACAAGATAATCAAGAGTTTAATAGCTACCCGGCCCGTTATGTCTTTCAATTCACAAGGTATGAGAAATGTAAGATGTCGATACTCTTACCTTATATGAAAGATGTCAATAGTCTTCATCCTTGACCATTTTGAAGAAAAGTGAGTAATATTGACTTTTATTTCTAAAGGTAGGCAAAATGTTTTCTAACAAGATGGTATTCACAAAGTTTAATAGCTACCCGGCCCGTTATGTCTTTCAATTCACAAGGTATGAGAAATGTAAGATGTCGATACTCTTACCTTATATGAAAGATGTCAATAGTCTTCATCCTTGACCATTTTGAAGAAAAGTGAGTAATATTGACTTTTATTTCTAAAGGTAGGCAAAATGTTTTCTAACAAGATGGTATTCACAAATTATATGATAACCGTACGTGTACTATTGTAGTAATTAAGAAGTTATTTTTTTAACGACCAAAAGTTGTAGTACATTTATGATTTTTAAAACCACACTCCAAAAATCTAATGAACGGAAATCGAAATAGTTTCATATGTTTGATCATTTATATTTTTCACAGCCCATTAGCTCAATTTTGAACATTAGTTTGGGCTGGGTTGGCTATTTTGTTTGTTCCCTAGACCCAAAATCCAACAAAACCATATGAAATTAATTACAACCCAAATGGAGTTACAACCTGATTTATCCTTTGTAAATTTCAAGTTAATCTTTCATACATTCTTATGGAATTTGTGTAATTGTTGAAACTCTCCTAGAATTCTCGTTTAACATCCATTTAAGAAAGTATTTTTTTTTTATAATCTTTTTTGCTTATACACAACATCAATGACTATAAAGCATATATATGTGAATTTATTATATCGAAACTATACTATCCCCGAGCTTTTTCTAATAATATATGTATAAGTAGGCTCATCTTTTCATTTTTTTGGGTAAAGGGATTCACCCAGTAAGTTGTATTACTATCAAAAATTATATCACTATCAATGAAGATCAGGCAGCATGGCCAATTACCAAGCTGACTAGTTTCAACTCAATGCACCATTAGTGCAACACCTAATTACAAACTACCAAGACACTACAAGGGAAGACAATATAGTAGGTCTAGAGGCAAAGAAAGTAACGACTAGGGACTCCTGATTAAAGACATAGGAAGATCCCAATCTGTCAAAAATTGTTCCACCCGTTTCGTCCTCCTGAACCTGAACGACATGAGTTTTAAGCGTATAGTGCTATAAATGGTCTCCACCACCTGAGCTTCTGTTCTCTTCTTCATCTTGAATAACCTCGAGTTACGTTCCTGCCAAATGAAGTAGGTAGAAGCAGCAAGTATGAGCTTGGCTGCTACACTTTTGGCCGAAGTCTTCTTAGCATATTGAGATAGATGACGGGTGATAGTATCCCAGTCATACATTTGTAGTTGAACACCCACTCTTGAATTTATACCAATCCACACATTCTTAGAGAAGGCACACTCAAAAAAGAGGTGAGGATGTGAATCTGGTTGCACCTCACAAAGGGGGCAAAGAACTGAACTGGTACGTGACAAGTGTTGTATATCCCATGATCTAAGCATATCCTGAGTTTTGAGTTTTCGTATGAACACAAGCCACAACAGAAATGCATGCTTAGGAATACTATGATGAAACCAAACCGTATGGAACCAACCAACTTCTGGAGCTCTTGGACGCAAATCCTGCCAAGCAGCTCCAACAGAGAAATCATTAAAATTGCCGTTTCGGTCTTTCCACATAAGCTTATCCTGTTGCGCAGCCACAAGAGTGTAACACCCCGAGCTAGGCTCGAAATACTACCGAAAAGATATAGCGTATGCATGGGATTATCGTAGAACATGATCTATATGAAACAAGGGGATTCGGTGAATCCAGCATCTACAAACAAGTACATAATGCATAATGCAAAAATAAGGGCAAATGAATCCTGGATCCACGTAAGTCCAAACCCAAGCTCTAGCACAAGCATCAATCAACCGACACATCTTGGATTCTTTGAATACCTGAAAAGTGTACTAAACAAGGTCAACACTAGGTTGGTGAGTTCGTAGGAGCGAATGACAAGGATCTAATGTCAAGGCCATTCACAATATGAACAGGTAAAATGAACAAGGAACACACTTACAGTAAGTCCTCGAAAGGCACAAGTACTCAAGTTAGGTTGGTTCATAGCACAACCTAATCACACAAGTATCCATGGAACAAAATATACAATAGCTAGAAATGCGTATAAGGAGCAAGGACAATTAACGTCGATAACAATAAGTATCAAACACGTAATAACGTATAGTCAACATGCAGCTCATTGTACTCAATTGCACGTCATTGCACACATTGTACCCAATTGCACTTGCACTACATTGTACCCAATTGCACTTGCACTACATTGTACCCAATTGCACTTGCACTTCATTGTACTCAATTTCACATCATTGCACTACATTGTACCCAATTGCACTTGCACTACATTGTACCCAATTGCACTTGCACTTCATTGTACTCAACTTCACATCATTGCACTACATTGTACCCAATTGCACTTGCACTTCATTGTACTCAATTTCACATCATTGCACTACATTGTACCCAATTGCACTTGCACTACATTGTACCCAATCACCCACAACACCATGTGTATATACTTCGTACGATACTACTTTTGAAAGGCCTTTGATGCTTATATATAGGGTCACCCGCAGCCTTCCCACCACATCTCCAACCTTTCAAAGGCATTACCGTCCTCCATATATACACAACTAACCTAAAACAACTCAGTATACATATTCAATAACCAATCAACAAATCACATAATTGTACATCTACAAAACCGTCACACAACATGTAAATCCATAAATCAATCAATGTCCATCGATGACCCTCACGAGTAGATTCACACTTAAACAACATCAAAGTATATAGAATACTCATAGTAAGCAAGAGCATGGAAAAAATGATATCAACCAAGAAAATCGAACGTATGCACAAATTGAACCATGTCCCAAATCCATGCACAACATTGTACCCAATTGCACTTGCACTACATTGTACCCAATTGCACTTGCACTACATTGTACCCAATTGCACTTGCACTTCATTGTACTCAACTTCACATCATTGCACTACATTGTACCCAATTGCACTTGCACTACATTGTACCCAATTGCACTTGCACTACATTGTACCCAATCACTTGCACTACATTGTACTCATTTGCACATCATTGCACAACATTGTACCCAATTGCACTTGCACTACATTGTACCCAATTGCACTTGCACTACATTGTACCCAATTGCACTTGCACTTCATTGTACTCAACTTCACATCATTGCACTACATTGTACCCAATTGCACTTGCACTACATTGTACCCAATTGCACTTGCACTACATTGTACCCAATCACCCACATTGTACCCAATTGCACTTGCACCATTGTACTCATTGCACTTGCACAACATTGTACCCAATTGCACTTGCACTACATTGTACCCAATTGCACTTGCACTACATTGTACCCAATTGCACTTGCACTTCATTGTACTCAATTTCACATCATTGCACTACATTGTACCCAATTGCACTTGCACTACATTGTACCCAATCACCCACAACACCATGTGTATATACTTCGTACGATACTACTTTTGAAAGGCCTTTGATGCTTATATATAGGGTCACCCGCAGCCTTCCCACCACATCTCCAACCTTTCAAAGGCATTACCGTCCTCCATATATACACAACTAACCTAAAACAACTCAGTATACATATTCAATAACCAATCAACAAATCACATAATTGTACATCTACAAAACCGTCACACAACATGTAAATCCATAAATCAATCAATGTCCATCGATGACCCTCACGAGTAGATTCACACTTAAACAACATCAAAGTATATAGAATACTCATAGTAAGCAAGAGCATGGAAAAAATGATATCAACCAAGAAAATCGAACGTATGCACAAATTGAACCATGTCCCAAATCCAAGCAAACATATAAATGCACACATAAGCAAGTAAGCACACAAGGTTGTACACTTTTCAGCCCGAATCTCAATTGAGTAGGGAGCTACGAAACTCACCTTGATTTCCAAGCAAAGCTACAAGTTAATATCAAGCCACAAACGTCCAACAACCGTCACGTGCCCACAACCTATCAACATATGCATGTACGTATCAATATATATACAATTATGTCCTCATTTGACTTCTATGAACATGTGAATTGAACCCAGGACTTCAACACGTATTATGACTCGAGTAAGCTGCCTTAAAGAACAAAAAGGAACCCATTTGCATGCCCAATTCGACCCAAGGAGACTTGAACTCAAGCTAGAAATCAAAACAAGGAAACTGGACATCAGAGGGGGCGTAAGCTACGGTCTAACCAGCCGTAGGTTACGCTGGTCAGAATTGCACTAGCGTAAGGTACGGTCTGATTGGGCGTAAGGTACGGTGGGCAGACTTCAACTGGCGTAAGTTACGGCTAGTAAGGGGCGTAGGTTACGGCTATCCAGAAAAGTCCATTTTGGCGTAAGGTTCTCATGTTTTGGCGTAAACAGAAGGAAATTTGGAATTTGAAGATAGGGAGGGGCGTAAGTTACGGCCCATTTGGGCGTAACCTACGCTGGTTACTGAACCTGCACACCAGCAGGTGTTCTTGGCACAAACACGACCCAAAACCCTAATTTCTTGATAGTTAGACCATGAAATCGATTTGCACAGCTCCAAGACCCATTTTTAAACATAGTTAACCATAGTTAGACATAACTAAACATGTTTCAACATTCAAATCCAACCCTTTAACACATTTACATGTTTAATTCCTTCTTGACCCATTTGTACTCAAATTGACCCAAAATCTAGTTTTTGGCATGAAAATCATTTTGAGAAGTTCTTGGACTCATTTTTAAACACAAGTAACTCATTTGAACATAACCCACTCCATAAATCCTTCCATGATATCACCTTTGACCCATAAACCTATTTGACCTAATTTGAAGACTTTGAAACCCTAAATTCGGATTTTTGGAGCTAGAAGGACCAAGAGTGCTTAGATTTATTGGATATACATGTTAACAACTTGAAAGGATGAATTTGAGCTAGAAAACACTTACCAAAACTTCCACAAATAGTCGAATCCGAATTTAAGCTAGTTGAAGACTTTTCTTGCACTTTGAACTTTGAATTCTTGATTTGTTGTAAGATTGATGATGAAGGTGATGAATTTAACCCAAAATCTAACTTGGAACAACCCCTTTGATGCATTACATTTAGAGATGGAGAGAAAGAGAGTGTGTGCATCAACTAGAGAAAAGGGAAGGGAGAAAATGAATGGATGGAGAAAAAGATAAGGTGGGGAGGGTTGGGTTGTCTTGGATGGGTATAACCCATGGATAGGATCCACATTCGTTTTACTAGTTAACTTAATTGTCATCCAAATGTAAAGAATCGACTAGCACTAACCAATGATCTCGACTTGCCCATAAGTCCCAAATTGCACGACAATTGATCTATATGTATACATTACACTTAATGAACTCCAACTTGCACTTGAACTATATTGGTCAACTCGATAACTAGTTAAATTGTACATATGGTCAAGGGGTCAAGAATCACGGTTGTTACATCATTCCCCCGTTATGGGAATTTCGTCCCGAAATTCGATAGAACCCTAATCACTAAACAAATGCGGTTATTTAGACCCCATTTGGTCTTCCCGCTCCCAAGTGACTTCGGCTCCACGTTTAGTTTGCCCTCGGACCATTATCTATCGTATAGCGTTTGTCCTTCCGTTTCTTCCCCTCACGCTCTAATATCTCTACCGGCTTTGCAACAAAATTGAGCTTCTTGTCCACTTGAATCTCGATCATAGGCACATGTAATGTAGGGTCCATCAAGCACTTCCCTAAGTTACAAATATGGAACGCGTCATGCACACCGTTAGGTTTCTCGAGGTAGCCTCAATTGGTAGGCCACTTGCCCACTCGTTCAATGATCTCAAAGGTTCAATGTACCTTGGTCTAAGTTTTGCCTCTCTTTACAAAACGAACGACACCTTCCTACGGGAGACTTTCACAAGCACATAACCATCCACATTGAACTCTAATGGTCTACGCCTCGCATAGGCGTATTTCCCTTGTCTCTCACGGCCAATTGTAATCTCTCCTTAATATGGGAAATCACTTTTGTCGTCTCAACTACTATTCCCAGCCCAAATCAATTGCGCAAGCCCTCAACATGCCTTCAAGCACTTGGATGGTTCTCCCGGTTTGTCCACCCGTTGAGGATGAAACGCCGTACTCATGTCAAGTTGAGTACTCATTGCTCGTTGAAAGGCCTTCCAAAAATTGAGTCATACCGGATATCTCTATCGGAGATGATAGAAACCGGAACTTCATGCTTAGACACCACTCCCTTAATGTACAAACGCGCTATGGTGTCAAACTTGTCGGTCCCACCAATGGCTCAGAAGGGAGCCGACCTTGCCAACCGATCCACGATCACCCATATAGTATCACGATCACTTCTTGTCTTCGGTAACTTCGTGTTGAAGTTCATTGCAACCCGTTCCCATTTCCATTCCGGTGTCACCGGTTGCGCCAACAAACCGGGTGGCTTCTTATGATCGGTTTCCTTTTGTAAGTAAGTAAGGCATTCACTCGCATATTTAGCCACGTCACGTTTCATGCCGGCCACCCCTAGAAATCTCCCAAATCAAAGTATATCTTATCCGATCCCGGATGGACCGAATAAGCCGATTTATGGGCTTCATTCATGAGAGATGTCCTCAAATGTCGAAAATGGGAACCCAAGCCTTCCAACTAAGTAGCCCATTGTCTTCTTTCCTATCGAATTGTTGCTCTATGCCATCTAACCTTTCATTACCACAATTCTCCGGTAAGGTAGCTTGTACGCGCGCTCCTATGATCCGATCACGAATACCTTGCTCCACCGTGAGACCCATGGCTCTTGTCCTTCTCGGCTTGACCCTTTCCTTTCTACTCGATGCATCGGCTACGACCTTTAGCTTTGCCCGGATAGTAGCGAATATCGCAATCATAATCGCTGAAAGTTAAAGCCATCCTCTTTGTCTCATATTCAACTCACTTGATCGAAAATAAGTTAAAGTCTTCTATGATCGATGTGAATTTCACATTTGGTGTCTTAAAGATCATGTCTCCAACACCTTCAATTCTTGACCGCTTCAATCTTGCTAGGATCTACATGGATTTCATCTTCGCTCACCACATGACCGAGGAAATGAACTTCCTCTAACCAACTCGCATTTAGAGGGTTCCACATACAACCTCTCCTTTCTACACAATTCTAGCACTTCGCGTAAATATTCGGCAAGATCTTTCATCATCCTCGAGTAAACAAGTATATCATTACTAAGGGCAATGACAAACAATTCTAAGTTGGGCCGTCACACACCGCTTCACTAAGCCCATGAACACCGTCGGTGCATTAGTCAACCCAAACGACACAACGGTGTATCCTAAATGTACATACCTTATAGGAAACGTCGTCTTTGAGATGTCATCTTTATGGACGCGCAGTTGACTCTAACCCGAACGATGGTAAATCTTGGAGGAGGGATTAACACCTTCTAGTTGATCAATGAGTTTCTTATTTATCGAAGATGGATACTGGTTCTTCATCGTGAGCTGGCCCAATACTCGGTGATCAATACACATCATTCCCCCGTTAAGGCGAGTCTATAAGGAGCTTTGGCTATGGATGCGACGTTAGGAGTTAGTTCGATACAAAAATCAATTTGTCGAGACGGGGTAACCAGGTAATTAGTCCAGAAGCACATAGGGAAGGTCATGAACAATATGAATGGTTTTCGACTCAACTATCGTGGCGGTAGCACTAAATACTTTTGAACTAAGAGGATCTGATGTTTCACCTTGAACTCTTAAGACCTTACTGTTAGACAATCGTATCTTGACCACTCTTCTACCACAATCAATAACCGCATTAATCGTCAACCTCCAATCTAAACCCGTAATGACGCCAAAACTTCCCATGTCGAGTGGTGTAGAATCGATGAATAATTCGAAGTCGTTTAAAGTCAAGATACAATCACGAAGTACTTGACTAAGTCCAATTAGAGAACCATTGACCGTTTCAATATCAAGCACGTAGTTTAAGGCACGAGGATGAATATCTATCGAAGGAACGAGGCTATACTCGGCTCTGGAATCAAATAACACCGTGGCGTAAATATCGTTGAGAATAAATGTACCCGTCTCCACATTAGGATCGTTGCAAACTTCAGTAGTACCCGCCGCCAAAATTCACCTAACCCCCTTTTCTCTGGTTTGTCATTTTGTACAACACCCCGCTTCTCACCATAATTGCTTGGCGACACCTACCGGTACGGTTAATTGTATCCACCATAGTAATGAATCTTAACGTTTATGACCCGAAGGTTAGTCTCAAAGTTCTTACATGTTAGTCACACAAGTAGTCAATGCTCTCATACCGACATGTCACACATAAATGATATCTTTACACTAAGGCAAAAGTACTAATGTTCTAGGGGAATCGTTATGTATCATGCCATCATATCAAGTTCACACTAATTGTTCATCATCAAACCACAATAGTAGTTAGTGCATTCATGCCAACACACTACGCATTTTTATTTTTATTTTTATTTTTATTTTATTTTTTTTTTTTTTTTTTTTTTTTTTTGTCTTTACGCTAAGGCCAATATATAAATGCTCTCAAGTAACTGTCGTATATCATGCTATCGTACCAACATATCATACTTGTCTCATATCACTACACTAAGGACAATATGTCAAAGTTCTTAAGTAATCATTATCTATCATGTTCTCATGTCTAGTTCACAACATTTGTCTACCAACATAGTCAAGTACTCATATTCGACACATCACCTCATAAGCATCTAAAACAAGTGGTCCAAAGTATAATCCGAATCCGATATGCTCCCTAGTTATTGATCGGGTATGTATACAGGGTGTACCAGCGGCTAACCCTCCACCCAATCAATTCCCATTAAGCATATCGGTTCCTTATTATACTTTAAGCCAAACGTGTGCAATCCGTGATGTCATTAACTTGTTATAATACCGGGTAACCATAAAATAGTTGATCAAGCTCTTTTAGGGTTGCCACAATATTATATCATGTTAATGCCATAACTTCATCTTGCCCTAAATCATCAAACAACATCAATTCAAATCATCTCAATCCAACAATATGCACATGACCTCATTGACTTCAAATAACCACATTGACCTCATGCACTTGACCATCACACAACAACACATTGTCCGCATCAACCCAGTTGTACTCACGTTATCACATTCATCACATTGTACTTGTCCCACATAACACATTGTTCACATTGTACTCGTCACAAAACAACACGTTGATCACATAGCACTATCTCAAACCAACACATTGTCCAATTGTATTCATATCATTATGTATAACGATCCTGCCTACGAACTCTTAGTGTACACTTACAAGGTTCATACAATTCACATTGCATTCAAAATTCCTAACCATGCATGCTATATGAAGAGTTTTTACTTAAGCCGTAGTCTAGGTCAAACCGCCTAATTCTCTACGACCATGCATGGGCCACCATTCTGTAACACCCCGAGCTAGGCTCGAAATACTACCGAAAAGATATAGCGTATGCATGGGATTATCGTAGAACATGATCTATATGAAACAAGGGGATTCGGTGAATCCAGCATCTACAAACAAGTACATAATGCATAATGCAAAAATAAGGGCAAATGAATCCTGGATCCACGTAAGTCCAAACCCAAGCTCTAGCACAAGCATCAATCAACCGACACATCTTGGATTCTTTGAATACCTGAAAAGTGTACTAAACAAGGTCAACACTAGGTTGGTGAGTTCGTAGGAGCGAATGACAAGGATCTAATGTCAAGGCCATTCACAATATGAACAGGTAAAATGAACAAGGAACACACTTACAGTAAGTCCTCGAAAGGCACAAGTACTCAAGTTAGGTTGGTTCATGGCACAACCTAATCACACAAGTATCCATGGAACAAAATATACAATAGCTAGAAATGCGTATAAGGAGCAAGGACAATTAACGTCGATAACAATAAGTATCAAACACGTAATAACGTATAGTCAACATGCAGCTCATTGTACTCAATTGCACGTCATGTACCACATTGTACTCAATTGCACATCATTGCACACATTGTACCCAATTGCACTTGCACTTCATTGTACTCAATTTCACATCATTGCACTACATTGTACCCAATTGCACTTGCACTACATTGTACCCAATTGCACTTGCACTTCATTGTACTCAATTTCACATCATTGCACTACATTGTACCCAATTGCACTTGCACTTCATTGTACTCAATTTCACATCATTGCACTACATTGTACCCAATTGCACTTGCACTACATTGTACCCAATCACCCACAACACCATGTGTATATACTTCGTACGATACTACTTTTGAAAGGCCTTTGATGCTTATATATAGGGTCACCCGCAGCCTTCCCACCACATCTCCAACCTTTCAAAGGCATTACCGTCCTCCATATATACACAACTAACCTAAAACAACTCAGTATACATATTCAATAACCAATCAACAAATCACATAATTGTACATCTACAAAACCGTCACACAACATGTAAATCCATAAATCAATCAATGTCCATCGATGACCCTCACGAGTAGATTCACACTTAAACAACATCAAAGTATATAGAATACTCATAGTAAGCAAGAGCATGGAAAAAATGATATCAACCAAGAAAATCGAACGTATGCACAAATTGAACCATGTCCCAAATCCAAGCAAACATATAAATGCACACATAAGCAAGTAAGCACACAAGGTTGTACACTTTTCAGCCCGAATCTCAATTGAGTAGGGAGCTACGAAACTCACCTTGATTTCCAAGCAAAGCTACAAGTTAATATCAAGCCACAAACGTCCAACAACCGTCACGTGCCCACAACCTATCAACATATGCATGTACGTATCAATATATATACAATTATGTCCTCATTTGACTTCTATGAACATGTGAATTGAACCCAGGACTTCAACACGTATTATGACTCGAGTAAGCTGCCTTAAAGAACAAAAAGGAACCCATTTGCATGCCCAATTCGACCCAAGGAGACTTGAACTCAAGCTAGAAATCAAAACAAGGAAACTGGACATCAGAGGGGGCGTAAGCTACGGTCTAACCAGCCGTAGGTTACGCTGGTCAGAATTGCACTAGCGTAAGGTACGGTCTGATTGGGCGTAAGGTACGGTGGGCAGACTTCAACTGGCGTAAGTTACGGCTAGTAAGGGGCGTAGGTTACGGCTATCCAGAAAAGTCCATTTTGGCGTAAGGTTCTCATGTTTTGGCGTAAACAGAAGGAAATTTGGAATTTGAAGATAGGGAGGGGCGTAAGTTACGGCCCATTTGGGCGTAACCTACGCTGGTTACTGAACCTGCACACCAGCAGGTGTTCTTGGCACAAACACGACCCAAAACCCTAATTTCTTGATAGTTAGACCATGAAATCGATTTGCACAGCTCCAAGACCCATTTTTAAACATAGTTAACCATAGTTAGACATAACTAAACATGTTTCAACATTCAAATCCAACCCTTTAACACATTTACATGTTTAATTCCTTCTTGACCCATTTGTACTCAAATTGACCCAAAATCTAGTTTTTGGCATGAAAATCATTTTGAGAAGTTCTTGGACTCATTTTTAAACACAAGTAACTCATTTGAACATAACCCACTCCATAAATCCTTCCATGATATCACCTTTGACCCATAAACCTATTTGACCTAATTTGAAGACTTTGAAACCCTAAATTCGGATTTTTGGAGCTAGAAGGACCAAGAGTGCTTAGATTTATTGGATATACATGTTAACAACTTGAAAGGATGAATTTGAGCTAGAAAACACTTACCAAAACTTCCACAAATAGTCGAATCCGAATTTAAGCTAGTTGAAGACTTTTCTTGCACTTTGAACTTTGAATTCTTGATTTGTTGTAAGATTGATGATGAAGGTGATGAATTTAACCCAAAATCTAACTTGGAACAACCCCTTTGATGCATTACATTTAGAGATGGAGAGAAAGAGAGTGTGTGCATCAACTAGAGAAAAGGGAAGGGAGAAAATGAATGGATGGAGAAAAAGATAAGGTGGGGAGGGTTGGGTTGTCTTGGATGGGTATAACCCATGGATAGGATCCACATTCGTTTTACTAGTTAACTTAATTGTCATCCAAATGTAAAGAATCGACTAGCACTAACCAATGATCTCGACTTGCCCATAAGTCCCAAATTGCACGACAATTGATCTATATGTATACATTACACTTAATGAACTCCAACTTGCACTTGAACTATATTGGTCAACTCGATAACTAGTTAAATTGTACATATGGTCAAGGGGTCAAGAATCACGGTTGTTAGCCACAAGAGTAGGAGGTAACAAGTTTGGAACAGAATCCCTCCATTCAGGTGGCCATCTCCATGTGCCATTTTCCACAACCTCACTAACAGTTGAGTTCAATTGCAAGCCTGCTCTCGCAATCATTCTTGGGGTTACATATCTAATTAGTGGACAATGTTCAGTCCATCTATCAAACCAAGCAGATACATTCTCGCCGTTACCAATTTGAAACCAACAAAATTCTCTAACTACTGATCGTACTTGGAGAATTTTCCTCCAACTCCAAGCCGTATTCGGTCTTAACGGGGTTTCCCACAAACTATCCCCTCTCAATTTGTAAGCATGAATCCATCTTACCCATAGTGATTCCTTACGTGTAAGAAGACTCCATATATGTGATGTAATAAGGGCAACACTAAAAACATCTAAACGTCTAACTCCCAAACCCCCTTCCTCTTTCGGCAAACAAACAATATCCCACGCTACCTTTGCCTTACCTTTTTTCAAAGGCCCTTGACTCCATAAGAACCCCCTCATTATCTGTTCTATATCCATAATTACTCTAGTGGGAAGTATAAAAACTGATGACCAATAAACGTGCATGGAAGAAAGGACAGATTTTACCAATTGAAGTCGCCCCGCAAAAGAGAGAAACTTATTCTTCCAATCATTAACCAGAGCATATAAAGTAATATGTAATAGTTGTATCTATGAAACGTTGTATTTTATGGTTAAAAAGTCCAAGAGTTGTTTCAAACATGGACAAATATATTTAGGAGGAATTGAAGTCATTTCAATAAAACTGCATGCTGCAACCTGTTTTCGAAAGTGCAAAACGTACATTAGATACAATTGAAAAACAAGTTCAAGTCAAACTTATCTAAGATCTGGAACCCTCAGTGAAATGCTTCCATCTATATTATTCGGTATGGCGTTATGAAAACCTTCCTCGGCTCTCAAACAGGTCTTTAGATCGGTCACCACATCATTCATGGTTGGCCTTTTGGTGGATACGCTGTCAACACAATCCATCGCCAATTTTAGCATCTTCCCTGCTGTATTTATATCAAAGTTCCCTTGTAAGGCAGTGTCAATTATATTTTCAACGCTTCCTTCCTCTACAACGGACTTGGCCCAGTTAACTATGAACGTCTGTTCTGATATCGCCTTTCGGCCTGTGATCAACTCTAGGAGTACTACCCCAAAGCTGTACACATCACTTTTCTCTGTCAATCTATTTGTTGTGTAATACCTGCAAAACAACGTCATTTTTTACATTTAAACAAGAAGATCCGCTATTAACATGTAATTATCTTATAATAGCCAACATCCTCGGGAAGTATCAATTTTAAGTTACACATTTCATGAAGTCCTAGGTTCATCCTAGGCATTCGAGTCAGTTTAAGAGTAGAAGTAGGATAGTTTGCTGCTCAAATTTATTTTAATGTTTTGTGTTCTTGTGAAATGTCCTCGATGACTTTTTTAACTCGTGGACAGCAAGGAATTTTTCTTTGCACGTTAATAGGAGCTCATGGTTGAAGTTAGATTTAAAATTTAACTAACTTAGAAATTGTTCTCTATAAGTGAAAAAACATGGACGGCCAAAAATTTACTCGGGGTCAAGGTACCCAGGAGTGCCCGCAATTCCTGTTGACACATGAGTCGCACCTTCAGTTGCAAAAGCTCTCAACAGCCCAAAATCTGCTAGTTTTGCTTGGAACTTTTCATTTAGTAATATATTTGAACACTTCACATCTCTATGGACTATTGATGGTTTGCAACCATGATGCATGTACTCTAGCGCTATTATATATACAAAACTTGCGCAATGTTAAAGCAGTTGTAACTTTCAAAAGAAAATAATAAGTACATGCTTGTATATATGAAATAACCCGATTACTGACCTTGTGCTGCATCAAGTCCAATTTGTAACCTCATTTTCCAGTTCAAGATTTCTGGAGTTCCATCTGTTTGAGGTAATAGTTATTGAACTTCAGTTTTTATTATGGGCTGAAACAAACTTAAAAAAATTTGATGGAAAGTTTACCAAATAGATGCATTCCCAAGTTTCCATTAGCCATGTACTCGTAGATAATTCCCTTTCGGCTGCCTTCGTCACAGTACCCAACAAGTGAAGTTATGTTTTTATGATGAACGTTCATGAGAAGTTGGACCTGTATCTCAAAGTTTTTTAGTTTTCTAAAGTGACGTATTTTCTCTGTATGCAAAGGCGTTATAGGTGAAAATAAAACTTACTTCGGCCCGAAATTCCCTATAACCTTGAGCTGATGATTCAGAAAGCATCTTCACGGCAACTTGGTTATCCCCAATGGATCCATGGAATACGGTTCCAAAACCTCCGTTCCCAATGACAGTATTGAAGCTGTTAGTAATACTCCGTACCTCTGAAAATGTGAAGCGTCGATTTCTTGTTTCTATACTATCCGGATCTGCATTCATAATTTCAAACACGGAGCTCACATTAAACAGATAAGCTGGTATATTTGATCATATGATACCGTTATTTAAGATAATACGATACAAATCTTATTAGGTTACGCAATGATAAGGTAGAAAATTGTTCCAAACCTTTTTGCTTTCTTTTAATTATCCACAAGATGGACAATGCAGTTAATATCACGAAGATTATCGTAGCTGTTGCTATCACTGGAATCACAACTTTGTTGCTCTTACTCTTTTTACATGAACCCATGGGACAAGAACCTTTTTCTTGATCGCTTATTTCTTCAATACTGATAATGTAATAAAATTTTAGACCAACTAAATTGCTTATGCAGAGTATAAGTTCAAAAGTCAGGATCCAACCTAAGAAGCAACGATCCTTCGTTTGACTTTGCTAGGAGCTCTGCTGGTAACGGTTTTGTGAAATTGTTTCCCGTTAAGTTGCTATAAGTAGAAACATAATATAAGACCACTGTATAACAAAACTATAAAACTTAATTGTAACCGTATAAATCTACTCCCAAGCTTACAGAATCCGCAAGAAATCTAGAGACGCAAGAAACTTTGGCACAACTCCAGTCAAGTTATTGTAGGACAGATCCCTGAAAAAGAATGAACAGAAATAATGATTTCATATGGTAAACAATGTTTTTTTTTGAACATTGTAAACAATGTTATATGACATAAACTGATCATCTAAGACAAACTTACAATGATTGTATCATAGTGAGAATAGCTCCATCCAATCCGCTCGAGGACAGGTTTCTATATTTAAAGTTTTGTTTAGAAGTTATCAGTGTTATAATTTTCTCATTTACCGAGTTATGGATGTGGAGTGTGAACGGAATACATACAGGGATATGATCCTAGCATTCATCCTATCATTGTAGCTACAGTTAAGTCCAACCCAGGTAGATGCTTGTGGCACACACGGATCTCCTTGCCAACTTTTTTTTGGTCGATACGTGGACCTAATACTCCAGATTGCTGCAGCTAATTTCGACAACATAGACAAGAGAAAGGAACGGACCGTGTTAAATATGATATATGCGCACTTTGCAGACATGGGATCCAACTGCACATCTACTTATGGATGGTTATCTAAAACGGGTCAGTTAAAGAAAAATTACTAAAAGGGGAACAAGTTAAATTGGTCAGACGAGTGAAAGCAGATTTGAGTTTGACCAAAGTCTATTTTTAATGCAGACAACCTCGTTTTGAATAAGCACTTGGATCATTATACTCAGGATGGACAAAAAAGAGTTAGCGGGTCAACTCAGCCTGACCTGACCCGTAGTTAGAAATGACCCATTATAACGCAACCTATTTTGGCCCATTACCCAACCATCCAACTTGTCATTTTTATATTTGTATCAGAATTTTGGTCGATTAAAAGCTAATATAAAAAGATATATCAACCATCGTTGTCGTCTGTTTGCCATTGCAGGAGCTGCCTCTCAGTATAAAGCTCTATAGCATTCAAAATAGGAGGAAGCGTTGAATTTTTGGTTTTATTCATTGCAAGTGTATACGATGATGAATTAAAAAAGCTGCTGAACAATGTGCTTGTCATGTGATCGAGTGGAGAAACTGGTCCTTCCCAGTAGGCTCCATTCAGATAAATGTTGAACTGCCTGGTCTGGTTTCTTTTTAGTATTTCAATTTCCGCAAGGTAAATGTACATGTAATACGTTGTATTGGCGTTAGTAGCCTCCCATGAATAGTATAAGTAATCTGTAAGGTTATCGATTGTGACGGCAGTGCTCATAACCTTTGATGGTACTTTTTCTTTAGTTGAAGGCCCTAAAGAAACTGTACCAGAAGTCACCACATTAGTGGTTTTAGAAGAATCCAGCGGATACCATATTCGATCATACTTGTCATCTCTGAACCTGAATAAACAATAGATGAACAGTCAAGTTGGACAAACAAAATTGAGTTAAGTCCATAAGGTATCAGTTGAGGATCCGACTGTCCATTTGGACTTAAAATCTCTAATAAACCAGTAATCTTTGTTAAATTTTCTCCATCAACATCCAAACCGGCCAAACCAACCAGTTTTGAAGTTTGCTTGTTACTTTTTGATGTTAAATCATTTAGCCAAATATCAATCGTTGGTAAGGTCTTAGACCTTGGGGAAATCCACCAGGATTCGAATCGGGGTTTCGAGAGTTTTGGGTTTCGCTCAAAAGGTGTACTTTCTTCTTTTCACGTCATTATTTCAGACATCATTTAATCTCAAAAGTCTTAACATTTACACATAAATCCTAAAGCTATAAGTTTTGAATAAGTTATTATCATTTAAACCCCTTTAACACTTTTTTGTAATGTCTTTATATAACTTCTATCGACTTAGTGTAAAGGAACCTTAAAATTTGAGCGAATAATCATTTAAATGCCATATGAGCCAAAACATCAAGTTGAGACAATTGATACAAATATTTGGTTGTGCTTGTAGGTATATAACTTTTTCTCTTACAAAAGAAATACATTTGGTTTAGCCAACCTATTCAACCAAAGCACGCACATCCCTAGGTAGGGCGTGAGTTGACCTGATTCAGGTCAACTCACTTGAAACTTCTGTATGCATAACCAAACGTACTGTATGCTACAACTAAGAGCTTTAAGGTTTTCGAAGGGCTAACCTTACTGTTTCAGATGTACCAAGATTTGCGCGTTGGGAGAGGACTAGTGACTGTAGCTGACCTGCGTACATGGTGCTATCCAAAAGCCTTAGTTCTAATGCTGAAATGAACGGGTTGCCAAGACCTATGTTTACAAGGCACACATATATGTAGTCTGACGAGGTGAGATGTATAATCTCATAGTCTTTCGCCAAAGACACGCTGAAGTCAACGGTACCCCAAAGATCAGATCCAAGGTAGAGATCAAATTGCGGGGGCTGACCTTTCAAGTCATAGTTCCCATAAGTAAACCTTGCTCTTATCAGATACCTATTACCCTTCCCTTGTTCGGGTCTTAGAGTGTAGCAGTTTCTGGTGCCTTGAGGAAAACTTGTAAGCGTGGTGAGCTGCAAATCAAGTTCGGCAGAGTTATAAGCAGGTAGTATTTTTTGACTTACTCCACTGTCTATGAAGCCAGCGTCTGAAACATAGTTTATTCCTGTTCTTTTGTCAGTGTAGTTCAAGCCCGGGGTTATTCCACAATCTATGCTAATGAAACCTGCAAAGAAGAAAACGATATGCTGAGATCATAACGCAGTTAATACACACACGTGCTTTGAAATATCATTCTTAGCTAGGTACTTGATTGATCGTCCTGTGCATAAACCATTGCCAAGGTAAGAGCTACCTGTAGAATCAAACTAGAATAAAAACTTCTAAATATTGTCATTTCTGCAGCAAGAGATATCAGGTAGAAGTATTTGCTTTTAAAGGCCAAGTATTCTATGCATCCATTTGTATGATAATAGTTTTATATATGACAGATGATATATGACTTTTATCTTCTAAGCTCCAATTTATTTTGGACATTATATAGGTTAGTATAATGATATATCTAGGGATATATATTTCTAATGTTGACTAGATAATATCACTACAACAAATGTTTTTAGGACCTTTTATGTAGGATGCTATTAGATTAAGGTCCTAAAAAATTATCTAATAGGACCTATGAGTGTTTGGGATCTTATTATCATATACGTTGTTAAACTGGTGTCCTAAGAAGCTATTTAATTGGATACATGAGTGTTTGAGGTCGTATTACCATTTAGCTTAATAAGACACCTAAAATGTAAATCCTTATAAAGTACTTTATTTAAAGGATGTACGAAAGTCGTACCGTGATTAACTAAGTTGCTTTAGGATGTGCACACTGCACACCGCATATACGACTTAGAAGAGAAAAGTAATCCGAGTGACATGGTTTCTTTTATTCTTTAGGTCTCCTAATGTTTGTGGTTGTGCAAACACAGAAATTGGATGAAGTTTTTCTTGTTCATAATATCCAGAGAAGACAAGTTTTTGACTCAGATTTACGTGGCCTTACTGGAATATTCCCATGACTGTTTCCAACGTTCTTCCTTGGCCACCTTGAAGGTGTTTACCTAGTGGGGTGATCAACACACCTTACCATTAAGCCGATTTGTGTGAAGAATATAACTTGTATCTTACAACATTCCATAATATTTAAGGAATTTGTGCCTGTCAAGTTTTGTTTGGTTCATTGGTAGGAACAAATTTGCATCTTTCACGTATAGTTATAATTATATTACTAGTCGTTTATTTTATCTGTCTTTCATTTGCGTATTGTGTGAAGAATCTACGCACCGCTTATGGTTTGGGTTCGTTGACAGGTTATTTTAACCAATTTGAAGCGGGTCGGGTCAGATAGCAAAAAATTTTCCCCAATATCATATGTCTCAAAAAAACTTTGGGTTACTTTGAAAATGGCAACAGAAATTGGATGGGTTGACCAGCTTAAGGAATGTCAAATCTGAATGACAATTTCAATTATGTGACAGCCTTCAATCTTAAATTAGTTTCCATTAGGAAGTGTAGAGTTATTATAAATTCTTACAACCTTTCCCAAATTAATTTAAAGGATGTACGAAAGTCGTACCGTGATTAACTAAGTTGCTTTAGGATGTGCACACTGCACACCGCATATACGACTTAGAAGAGAAAAGTAATCCGAGTGACATTATCGATTGGGACAGCAGAGTGGACCAGAGACTAAACCTTGTTATCACCTAGATTGTCAATCCACAAATGTTTAAGCATCAATTTGCAATCATCCAATTGGTTTTTAATTTTGATTGTTTAAATATTAATAGCTTCCTCGTATGGTTTTGATCTGTTCATTCTCAAAGTTCATGTAAAATATTAGTAGTAACTTATAATGTTTGAATTAGAAGTTCGTTAATAACTTGAATTGAAATTTTTTCAACCCATTTCTAAATCATATGAAAACTACACTTATAAAAATTTAAGTTCAAAGTCCCACACCAAGGTTTGAACCTCTACCTCCAATGGCGTTTTGAACTCATCACAAGATATCATGGGTTCACACCTTCTAAGAAAACATCTTGGGAGATTTTAGGAAAAGGGAGGTGATATTTGGACCATTGTTTTTGATTGATGTACCACAATGTACAAGTTTTACAGCTGACTGTACAAGCCAGTATTGCACAAATGTGGTACATCAATCAAAACAAATGGTACTAATATCACTTCCCTTAGGAAAAAGGTTTAAAAACGATCACATGTTAATTTAAGTTGTATATATCTATGTCAAAGACTCGTCCTTATACGTAACATGAATAAACGTACATTGTCCTTTTATCAATTTATGACCAAATCAAAGTGATCAGACTAAACATACTTTAAAGGCTTCTTTGGTTGAAATGTATCAATTTCTACTAGCTAATCAACCCCGACTATCCGGGCAATTGTGAGAGAATTTTTGTAAAGAAAGGTGGATGCATATTAATTGGGCTCTAGCATATATCTATATGTAAGTAAAATTATTTTACTAACCCAATTGGGCTTAGGGGGCCAGTGAGCTCACCCCAATTGTACATTGCAATATTGCATATTTGCATCCACCTCTGGAAAAAGAAAAGTTGTGATTTGTAATGTTTTTATCATCAAATAACATAAACGGCAAGGTTTTAAACTTTTAAGCATAAACATTTTAAAGAAGTAACTTAAAAAGATAAAGTTATGGCTACTACGATTTTCTAAAGATACATATGTGAAATAACAATTAATAATATTTTTTTTATATGATAGATATATCCTTTTAAAGTTCAAACCTATCAAATAGTTTAAGAATCAATGTGAAATCATCATAAAGGTTGGAATTAATGATAACCTTGATGCTTCGTAATTTTGGTATAGTTACTACTCCAAAATTCAAGCTACGATGAGAAAACAGGACAAAAATATGGCTTAACAAGATGTTACCAATCGTTTCGAACTTTCAAGCTACGATGATTAAAAGAAACAAGTTTTAATGTTTTTTTTACCATATTGACTATGCGATACCTTGACTCCTTGAGCACAATTGACCAGAGTATACGCCATGTACTAAACTTTACTTAACGGCCTCTCGTTAACACAAAGGTCATATTCCAATCTCATCATCTAAATTAATTCTAAACCTAATAATGTTAGTAATTAACTTCTTTTTTTCTTTTTTAAAAAAGGTATTTAATTGTTTTAAAAATTGCATTAGTAAAACATAACTACTTATTATTTTCACCACTTCCTCTTATGTCACAAAAATGGTCGTACGTAAAAGACCATATGTAGAGCAGAAGTAATTAGTGATTGTTAGAATTGGGTTTTTTTTTTCTTTTTCCTTTTTCTAATGTTAAAAGAAAAAAAAAAAAAAAAAAAAAAAAAAAAAAAAAAAAAAAAAAAAAAAAAAAAAAAAAAAAAAAAAAAAAAAAAAAAAAAAAAAAAAAAAAAAAAAAAAAAAAAAAAAAAAAAAAAAAAAAAAAAAAAAAAAAAAAAAAAAAAAAAAAAAAAAAAAAAAAAAAAAAAAAAAAAAAAAAAAAAAAAAAAAAAAAAAAAAAAAAAAAAAAAAAAAAAAAAAAAAAAAAAAAAAAAAAAAAAAAAAAAAAAAAAAAAAAAAAAAAAAAAAAAAAAAAAAAAAAAAAAAAAAAAAAAAAAAAAAAAAAAAAAAAAAAAAAAAAAAAAAAAAAAAAAAAAAAAAAAAAAAAAAAAAAAAAAAAAAAAAAAAAAAAAAAAAAAAAAAAAAAAAAAAAAAAAAAAAAAAAAAAAAAAAAAAAAAAAAAAAAAAAAAAAAAAAAAAAAAAAAAAAAAAAAAAAAAAAAAAAAAAAAAAAAAAAAAAAAAAAAAAAAAAAAAAAAAAAAAAAAAAAAAAAAAAAAAAAAAAAAAAAAAAAAAAAAAAAAAAAAAAAAAAAAAAAAAAAAAAAAAAAAAAAAAAAAAAAAAAAAAAAGGGTACCTTCTAAGAGTAAAAGTGGTTCAGTAAAAAAAAAAAAAAAAAAAAAAAAAAAAAAAAAAAAAAAAAAAAAAAAACAAAAAAAAAATGGGTAAAGATCCCCTCAAGTTATCCTAACCCTTGAATTAAAATCAAGGGTCAAAATCTAATAATCATTTTTGCATTACACCCTTAATTTTTATTCAAAGGTCAACTTTACCCCTCAAGTTAGTAGTAACTTGAGGGAATCCTCACCAAAAAAAATTAGTGCAGAAGTTGACTACAGTATAACTAAAAAGATGCCTGACATCACATTATATGCTCTGCCTCTTTATTTAATATTTTTTACGCCACTCTTTCTAAATTAATATTCCAAACTTTTCTCCATATATGTAACATAGAATTCATTTCATAAAACTATAAAAGTAGACAACATTTGTTCGAATGAACCCCATGGAGTCCAACAACCCCCAAACCACATCACAAAAAACCTCATTAGCCGAAAAACTAAAAACCAATTTGATTGTCCGGTCTAAATGGGGCGAGCTTAACGGCGCAATGGGCGACTTAGGGACGTATATCCCTATCGTCCTAGCGCTAACGCTCGCTAGCGACCTTAATTTAGGTACTACATTAATTTTCACAGGAGTTTACAACATTGTAACAGGTGCAATATATGGTGTCCCAATGCCAGTCCAACCCATGAAGTCCATTGCCGCGGTTGCTATATCTGATCCCGATTTTGGTATTCCTGAGGCTATGGCAGCGGGTATATGTACCGGTGTGATTTTATTTATACTCGGTGTGACTGGGCTTATGCGGCTAGCTTATCGGGTCATTCCATTACCAATTGTTAGGGGAATTCAACTAGCACAAGGTTTATCGTTTGCCATGACTGCGGTTAAGTATACACAAAAAGTACAAGATTTTTCAAAGTCGAAATCCAAAGGGAATCGACGTTGGTTAGGACTCGATGGATTGGTCCTAGCAATTGTTTGTGTTTGTTTTATTATCATTGTAAATGGCGCAGGTAATAAAGATGAAGATGAAGATAAAGATAAAGACGACGAAAATGATAATCAAGATGAAATTGAAAATAAAGATATCAAAGAGGCATATTGGAGCAGAATTGTTGAAGCTTTACCCTCGGCATTTATTGTTTTTTTGTTGGGAATAATTTTGGCGATAATAAAAGAGCCTAAAGTGATCAAAGGGTTTAAAATTGGGCCATCTTCAATACAAGTTATAAAAATTTCCAAAAATGCTTGGAAAAAAGGGTTTGTGAAGGGTACAATACCACAATTACCCTTGTCGATTCTTAACTCTGTTATCGCGGTATGCAAATTATCAACCGATCTTTTCCCCCAAAAAACCGTCACCGTCACATCAGTTTCCATGACGGTTGGGGTGATGAACATAGTTGGATGTTGGTTCGGTGCAATGCCATGTTGTCACGGGGCTGGTGGGTTAGCGGGTCAATACAAATTTGGAGGGCGAAGTGGTGGTTGTGTAGCCTTACTTGGCGCGGCTAAATTAGTACTAGGATTGCTACTAGGCAGCTCTATCGTTAAGATTTTGACCGCATTTCCTGTTGGGGTTCTAGGCGTATTGTTATTGTTTGCTGGTATTGAGTTAGCCATGTGTGCTAGGGACATGAAGTCCAAGGAGGAGTCGTTTGTTGTGCTCATTTGCACCGCGGTATCTCTAGTTGGCTCGAGTGCAGCCTTAGGCTTTGTTTCGGGCATGGTGGCACACTTACTCCTTAGGCTTCGAAAGTTGGGGGGTCGCGAAAACATTCAGTCAGTTTCGGATTTTTGGATGCATAATCCATAAAATTCAGCCATGATTTAGTGAACGAAGCCTCGTGTAATTGTATTATACAATGCAGGATGAAAAACTTTGTTATTCATTTAGTGATGGCTTCTTGTTAAATAATCAAGCAAATTATAAGTACAATGAAAAATGTTGCACAGCTATTTATGTAATTATGGATGTGAATAAGAAGTTTGTGTGTTTCGAGACTGGTTGAGTATCTACCGGTATAATATCTTTGTGTGTAGAAATTTTGCGTTTTCTTATCATTACTAGGCTAGGGGAAAAAAAAAAAAAAAAAACAACATACTAGGGATCTTTATTTGGGCTAGTGAGCCGTGAGATGGGGAACATGGGATGGGTTTGAAGTTAATTAAAAGAGGGCTGGATTGGAGAGATTGGGCCGAGTTGGCCGATTGTGTTGAAGAGAAGAGTGAAGGCAGTTTTGGTACTTTGGTAGAAATTTTGAATGTGAATTTTTCAATGGGTGAAGAGGGAGAGAAAGACCAAGGGTCATGGCATAAAGAAAAAGAATAAATACTTCGTAATATAACTAAATATGACCAAATTTATATAATAACAACTAATTAAGGTTTTGGATATTGTATATTGACAACTTGGTATAAATGTTTAAATCATGTAACCCGACCAATCAAAAACTGATACGTGTGGCTCATATGAGTTGCCACGTATACATGTTACATATGATTTGGACAATTTATCAAGTTGTCAACATACAATGTACAAAACTTAAATTCGTTTCTACTATATTTATTTGATCATAGTTGGTATATGTCGGGGTATCTATTCCTATTGAAAAATGTGGGAATGATATTTTGTAATTCTAGAAGTGTCCTTTCCTTATAAATCGTGACAGTTACGACTGGGGTCATATTAAAATCTATAAGATACATTACTATAATATATCTTCTGAAAACAATTAACCGAGAATACAATTTAACCGTAAGACTAAAGGGAGTGGACACTCAAAAGGGGCGAACCCACCCCTAAGCCGCCCAAGTTCCCCGGCTATACCGACCCCAAGAGGGGAACTGAGCGAACCATGAGGGTCTCTCATTTGTTGTCGACTTCGCACGGTTTTCCAAAAAAAAGGTCTCCACACCCAATTAACATGGAAGTTAGTTAAAAGAAAATAAAAATAAAAATCAATCATTAAAAGTGTCACATGGCGCAAGTTGCTTCACTTTTCAAAATCTACTCATTTTCACCTTTTTCATAAGGCAACCTTTTCTATCTTACATATCACATGGTGTAAGTCTAAATGTGTTAGAACTATATCGAAAAGCAACTAACAAACTAAATTGTAAACAAATTATTATAAATTATAAGAGTTAATTGCATTTTTGGTCCCTGTGGTTTGTATGTTTTGGCAGGTTCAGGACCTTTTCAGGTTTCATTGCGATTTTGGTCCCAATTTCGGAAACCTTTTGCAAATTTGGTACAAATTAACGGTGGTTGTTAAATAAAGCCGTTAAGTGCTGTTAGAATTAAAAATGGTGTTTAATTGTAAGTTTCTAAAAGTGTAAGGGGTATTTGTGTCAATAGTGTTAGTCAAAAAGTTTGTACTGTTAATACAATTTATTCCTTTTATTGCTTTTATATCCATTTCTTTTATTTAAAAAAAAAAGAGTTTTTTTTCTACAAACTTCCCTCTTCGATTCCGTTTTCGCGATTTGTCAAATTAATCTGAAAAAATCCAGGTTTTGTTCGCGATCCCATTCCGGTCATATTCATATTTTAAGTTTTCCGATTCATCGAGATTCGTTGACAGTTACTTTTCTGGCGAATTTTCCGGCAAAGTTTTTTGACAGAATAATAGGCTAGGGTTTGTGCGGAATGCAAACCTAAGCATTTTTGTACCAGTTTCGTGTTTTAATTCGTAAAAACAAAGGAGAAATCACAAATTTAAGTTTTCCGGCATATTGCCATATTTTCCGGCGACGATTTCTAAAGTTCATTTTGGTCCGGGTTTGTGCGCGGTGGAATTCTGAGTCGATTGGTATCAGTTTCGTGTTTTTACTCGAAGAAAGGAGAGAGAAATCGTGAATTTCGTTTTCCCGGAGCGTTTTGAATTTTCCGGCGAACTGTTGAACATTCTGGCCGCCATTGTTTCTTACATTTAGCGAGCTAAATTACAAAACTTTCTTTTTAGAGCTCGTAAATTTTTATAAATTTTTACAAAATAATCACGTGTATATCTTAGTGACAACAAGACAAACTTTTTGACCAAAACTATTAACACGAATACCCCTTACACTTTTAGAAATTTACAATCAAACACCATTTTTAATTCTAACGGCACTTAACGGCTTCATTTAACAACCATCGTTAATTTGTACCAAATTTGCAAAAGGTTTTCCGAAATAGGGACCAAAAATGCAATGAAACCTGAAAAGGTCCTGAACCTGCAAAAACATACAAACCACAGGGACCAAAAATGCAATTAACTCAAATTATAATTAACTTATACATATAATAATAAATAAAAATAAATAAACACATGCAACTAATTAAGGTTGATTCATTCTCCATTGAAGAGAAAATGAAATAGCTCATAAGACCGCTTCGGTTCCAGTGGTTAAAAAAACAACTCTTTAATTAATTAGCTGCTGCTTAGTTAAATTCTTACAGCAATCCAAACCAATTGCATATGTGCATTGTTGACACTTGAAGATCATCTTGTTTTGCAATATTTCACCACATTTGTTGCAGTTACCATCACTCTCAATCCCTTGATCAAAAATGAGAGGGTGGTGCTGGTGATCCTTGATATTGTACAACATTCCCCCAAACTTTATATTTACAAACTTATAAACTCCCTGTCCAGAGTACCGACTCCAATATGTATCAGCTCTTTCAGATCGAAGTATTAGCGGCGCAGTGAGTATGGATGGATTGGGCACACGGATAACAGTGGTAGAAAGAAAGCTCTGGATCAAATTCCTCCTCACAAATTTCACAAAAATATTGGCTTTTATGATTTTCAATCGGATTGTAACTTATCCTCATTGGGTGCTTGTCATACTTGTGCCTGATTTCTCCAGGCAATAACATTGCACACTGAACATCGGTCGTTTTTCAAGGGTGTTTTGTCAAACAAGTTTTCGATTTTTTTTTTGTGGAACCGGGTAAACCGGTATTTGAAATACCGGTTTCAAATATTAAGCTCGAACCCGGTTTTTCAATTACCGGGTTCGCACAAACTGATTTGAATCCGGTATTTCAAATACCGGTTTCAGGCTATGTACAGTACTTTTCAGAACACAGTAAACGTGCAGAGCATTGTACTGTTGATGTGATGTATGCCTGCGAACCCGGTTTTTCCATTACCGGGTTCGAGGTAAAAGACAAAAAAAAACCAGTCGAGCATCTGATGATCTAAGTGTTTCCCACAAACTTTGATATATATATATATACGAACATAGGTCATTCTGAGCATTAAAAAAAATTACAGCAACGAAAACTTGCAAACAAAACATATTTAAAAAAATGGCAGGTCAATCATCTTCTGGTGGTGATTCATTCCCAAATATTACACGATCTGGAGCCTCAAACAGCGTTTGGAGTCACATGTTTGATGATAACGAGCGTAAAGATGCGGTGACATCTATAATTGAGCGTTTGAAGGCGAAAAAGTCGGAGTGTGAGGCTGAGATTGCAGAACGTGCAACAGTGGTCCAACCGACCAAAATAGACAGGAGGTACGAGGCCTACCTGCAGCAGAAGGTCCAATGGTTGCAATTAACCATTAACCATCTTACTTTTGCCGAGTCCTCAATTAGGAGCACGATTCAGCACGCGTATACCTTTAGTGGTGAATTTCGCTCAGTTGGTAGTCGCCCTGATGGTTACGTGACTGACCCAGGAGAGGAATACGTAACAAGAAACCCTGAAGCTGCAACCCCAGCCTATGAGCCCGGTGAATACATTCACCGTAATGATGGTGATAGTTCATTTGACTCCACTGATTCCCGTTTTGTTAATTCGGATTATGACTTATTTATGTAATCGTTTCTGTTTTCAATAAAGTAAGTTGTTTTCAATCGTTTTTAATATAAACTGACAAACATACCTAATAAAAAAAACAAACATAAAATTATTGCCATGTTACATGAAAACACTTAGGAATTAAGGAAAAAACGGATTAAAACAACACACAAAAAAACGCAAACAGATATTCAAAGTTGAGGGCATGTTTTCCTATTATGACCCAATCCGTTGCAAATGCCACATCTAGCTTGTTGTCTTGAGGTTGAAAATCTGCTGGTAGAACTCTCATCCATCTCGTTCCTGTACCGTCTGGTGCGTCTCCTACCCCTATGCGTGACCAGTTTTTCCGGGTCTCCTTGGATCTTCCAATCTACCTCCGCCCAGTAATGCACGTCTCGAAGGGGAGCAAGTGCAAAATTATACTGATTTATCCACGTCCTAGTTGTGTACCTCTTACTAGGAAGATTAGCAGCTCTCTCCTGTCTATATCCGCAAACAGCAATGGCATGAGAACATGGAAACCTTTGATGCTGCCAAGCTCCACAAGAGCATTTTTTTCTATTCTCCGCCATGACAACATTGTATGTGTACTCGCCTTGTGCATTTCTTTGGTTTGTTCTGACCGTGTAATTTCCTGTTCGTTCATCATACACTTCCACCCTATGGCTTGTTGAGGCTCTTTCACGCATCTGAAAAAACCTCCCACATTTTGCGAGCTAGTGGTGGGTTCCAATTGGTGGCCTTCCGGTATTGCTTGACAAAATGGTCTCTTGTCCAAGTAAAAGTCGACTCAATTAAAGCTCTAATAGGTAGCATACGAGCCTTTCCAAGGATATTGTTTTGGCATTCGGCAACGTTTGTCGTTAAGTTACCCCAACGACGGAGTCCCGAGTCGTGCTTTAGAGTCCACTTATCCAAACCAATGTTTCTCAAATACGGCCAAACCCCCTCTGCTTCACCTCTGACTTGATCCACCGCCCAAGAATACTTGGATTGTTGGGATGTGGAACCGATAACCCAAGCCAAGTTTTTGATTCTCTTGTCCTTGAAGTGCGAGTTGACATTGCTACAAACATGCCTCAAACAATACCTATGATGCCACCCAATTTCGTTCACTGCATTAATTATGCCTTGGTGACGGTCTGAAATGATACACAAATCACCCTGCCGCTGCGATCCGACATGCTCTTGAAAGAGATTTAAAAACCATCCCCAACTTTCGTTAGACTCTTCATCAACCAAGGCATAAGCGACAGACAATAATTGTCCATTGGCGTTCTTCGCCACTACAGTTAGCAACTTACCCTTGTAGCTGCCTTTCAAATGAGTGCCATCGACAAAGATCACTGGAATACAACGTTGGAATGCCTTAATTGCCGGTCCAAATGCCCAAAATACAAACTTGAATGTTTGTATATGGCTTGAACTGGTTGGAGAATGGAGCCATTCTACAACAGTGTCTGGATTAGCACGTTGTAATTCAGCAATATACTTGGGCAATGCATCAAAGTTACTAGGCCAAGTTCCATACAACCTTTCAATTGCTATCCTTCTTGAATTCCACGCCTTGGTGTAGCTCACATCGACATTGAAAGTTGTTTTTACTTGCGCCTGGATGTGTCTGACTTTATAAGTTAAATCCTCCCGCACCTGGTCCAAAATTTCAGAAGCTATCATACTTGCTGTCATACATCGGTTGTTGTTATTAGTCACTTCTCCATAGCAATTGTGACTCTTCACCCACTTTGTGATCTGAAACAATCCTAATTTGTTTCTGCTAGATCCAACTACAACCCACCTACACGGGACCCGGTCCATAACACCACGATAATTCTTCCCCCTGGTCATGCACTGTGCTTTCCAAAACTGTGGCCTCGTATCTTGAACAATAAGTTCTCTGTTTTCTCTTATGTTCCAAAGCCTAACAGCGTATACAAGTTCCGCCTTGGTTTGAAAAAAACATTCCTTTTTGTATCACATTTCTTTCTTTCGACCAAAATACCACATCTTCTTGAACTTCATTGAATGGCATTAGACGATCTTCATCATCATCGTCAAGATTAAGATGTTGTTGCTGCTCCAAAGGACCTTGTACATGTGCCCCTTCTTCATCTTCATCTCCAGATACATCCCCATCAACGCTATATCCGTCGATGGTATCATCGCTTGTATAAGGTGCCTCATTACTAGATCCATGTTCCATTGGGGCAATTTCATCATCTTCAACATGTTCATCGTCTTCATTGTCTTCATCATTGTCATTGTCTTCATCATCTTCGTTATCTTGTGCCTGGTTACCCGCTTGAAAAAAACATTGACTTTGAGTCAAGCTTAACAGGTTTGTAAAAGTAGGCTCGAACTTCACTTCAAATTGCGCTTCACCCAGATGATAAATCATTGCCAAAGTATTATCATCCGTAATTAAATTTCTAAAAGGAAGACCCTTAAATTCATACCATAAATATAGTTGCAGTTTGAAGTCTTGTTTTGAAACACCAAAACAACTGTAAGTGGCATCACAAATTTCAGCATAACTCATTACGTGAAAAAGAGGAAAACTTCTTCTTTTTGATGGATCTGCATTTTGAAGGATCCCATTTACGAATGATACACAATCATCCCATATTAACTGAACCACAATTGGGTTGAATGCTCTTGAAAGAGATTTAAAAACCATCCCCAACTTTCGTTAGACTCTTCATCAACCAAGGCATAAACTACAGGCAATAATTGTCCATTGGCGTTCTTCGTCACTACAGTTAGCAACTTACCCTTGTAGCTGCCTTTCAAATGAGTGCCATCGACAAAGATCACTGGAATACAACGTTGGAATGCCTTAATTGCCGGTCAAAATGCCCAAAATACAAACTTGAATGTTTGTATATGGCTTGAACTGGTTGGAGAATGGAGCCATTCTACAACAGTGTCTGGATTAGCACGTTGTAATTCAGCAATATACTTGGGCAATGCATCAAAGTTACTAGGCCAAGTTCCATACAACCTTTCAATTGCTATCCTTCTTGAATTCCACGCCTTGGCGTAGCTCACATCGACATTGAAAGTTGTTTTTACTTGCGCCTGGATGTGTCTGACTTTATAAGTTAAATCCTCCCGCACCTGGTCCAAAATTTCAGAAGCTATCATACTTGCTGTCATACATCGGTTGTTGTTATTAGTCACTTCTCCATAGCAATTGTGACTCTCCACCCACTTTGTGATCTGAAACAATCCTAATTTGTTTCTGCTAGATCCAACTACAACCCACCTACACGGGACCCGGTCCATAACACCACGATAATTCTTTCCCCTGGTCATGCACTGTGCTTTCCAAAACTGTGGCCTCGTATCTTGAACAATAAGTTCTCTGTTTTCTCTTATGTTCCAAAGCCTAACAGCGTATACAAGTTCCGCCTTGGTTTGAAAAAACATTCCTTTTTGTATCACATTTCTTTCTTTCGACCAAAATACCACATCTTCTTGAACTTCATTGAATGGCATTAGACGATCTTCATCATCATCGTCAAGATTAAGATGTTGTTGTTGCTCCAAAGGACCTTGTAAATGTGCCCCTTCTTCATCTTCATCTCCAGATACATCCCCATCAACGCTATATCCGTCGATGGTATCATCGCTTGTATAAGGTGCCTCATTACTAGATCCATGTTCCATTGGGGCAATTTCATCATCTTCAACATGTTCATCGTCTTCATTGTCTTCATCATTGTCATTGTCTTCATCATCTTCGTTATCTTGTGCCTGGTTACCCGCTTGAAAAAAACATTGACTTTGAGTCAAGCTTAACAGGTTTGTAAAAGTAGGCTCGAACTTCACTTCAAATTGCGCTTCACCCAGATGATAAATCATTGCCAAAGTATTATCATCCGTAATTAAATTTCTAAAAGGAAGACCCTTAAATTCATACCATAAATATAGTTGCAGTTTGAAGTCTTGTTTTGAAACACCAAAACAACTGTAAGTGGCATCACAAATTTCAGCATAACTCATTACGTGAAAAAGAGGAAAACTTCTTCTTTTTGATGGATCTGCATTTTGAAGGATCCCATTTACGAATGATACACAATCATCCCATATTAACTGAACCACAATTGGGTTGAATGATGAAGATGCCATTTTTTTGGAAATATAGTTTATCAAAGTGTTTGAAATTATATTTGAAAATATTTGTTGGAATACTGATAATGGTTGCAGATACATCACATGTACTATATATAGATAAATTGTGAATTAGGGTTGACCACGTTGTGACACGTGTTAGGTTTAGGCCGAAACCGGTATTTCCATTACCGGTTTCAGGCTTCCTGTACGTCGCACTGTAGCAGTCAAAATTCCACTGACGAGCCGTCACATCACTCTGAAACCGGTATTTGAAATACCGGTTTCAAAACCCTAATTCTGAAACCGGTAATGAAAATACCGGTTTCGGGTCTAAATTTTGAAACCGGTATTTGAAATACCGGTTTACCCACTTCCACAATTTTTTTTTCCCGAAAACTTGTTTGACAAAACACCCTTGAAAAACGACCGTTTCAAAAAAAAATTCGAACATGTACCCATACGTCACTACAAGTGTCACAATGGAATATAAATCGATCATCAGCGTAATTTCGACATACACGACAAGCCCCCCATGATAGAGTCCTTGACATGAGGTGACCCGGATGACCTTCGTGTGTTATTTTTTCTGGTAGGAAAGCACATTTAACATCAATATGATAATCACAATGCACACAGGTGTAGACAAATCCGTTACACGGAAGCTTGCAAACGACACAATCAAAGACAGAGAAAAACTTATTAGAGGCATCTGGTTGGAGAACGAGTGTATGTGGTGCAGGGTGATCCCAATGATTCTCGAGTTTATCAGGAAGTCGGGTGCACCACTCATGGAGAACAAATTCGTCGCATTTGTCGGCACATTTGTAAAATGGCATACTGGTGATTGGTCTCAAGCAGCCATTGCATAACAGCTCGATCTTTTTCATCGGGTCATGAAGACATGATAAAAGAATAGTTGTTGAGGAGAAGGAGGATGGCATTGCGCCCGACTCTGTACGAACAAGAATTAGTGGGTGTGGATGGCAGTTATAAGGTCTCGGGTTTCCGTCTTCCATTTTAAAATTTTCACATCCAATAACTTGGTTTGAAAAGAGGTGCTTTAGGATGCTATCACTTGCGGTAGGGAATGGGAGACGGGGGAGATCTGGATAATCAGAATCTTTAAAGTTCTGTATGATTCCTTTACCTGCCGGTAATTAAACAAAAAGAAATCATATGTAGGGATTGACTAAGTGACTGTTTGGCAAGGGGATTTTTGGGGTTTTTTAGGGGCTAGGGGATTGGGCTTTGAAAAAGAAACTCCTCCAAAAACAAAAAGCCTGGTTTGATATAAAGGGCTTTGGCTATTTATTTTCAAAAAAAAGCCCCAAAGAGCAAGAAAAAAAATCCCCATGGAAGAAGCGTTCAAAAAAAATCCCCATCCCCTAATTATCGAAATTACCCCAATAACCTCCACATCTAAGCCACGTTCCTTTTGGTTCTCCCAGTTTCTATGCATGATTAATAACAAACTCTACATATATTTTTCTTCAAAATTTTCCTCTCTTTGAAGTTCTTTTGATGTTTATTGATCTGCAACTGTAAGTACACACTATTTTCTTATATTTGTTCTTCTCTTTAGTTGCTTGCTAGCTAATTGCTATACCTGTTTGAACCTTACTTTTCGTTATTTCATATATATTGATTTTAGTTTTTATGAGCATTGATGTTCTTTATCTTTTCTTGTTCTTGATAAAAAAAAATTCGTTAACCTATATGAAAAAGGATAAGTATTGATCAATATTATTATGTTGCTGGTAAAACGATTTAATGTAATGGCAACTTGTGATTTAGACTTGTGTTTTACGTTTATATCAGTTGGATGGGAAGGATCCGCTCATGACACACGTGTTTTTCTTCATGCTATCAACACGCCGTCAATGAATTTTCCAAACCCACCTGAAGGTTGCTACATCTTACTACTGTATATCAATTCTCTATGATTAATTTGATATGTTACAACTCACATATATTTATACTTAATTATTTAACAGGTAGATTCTATTTGGTTGATAAAGGGTATCCATTTAGACAAGGATATATGGTTCCATATTCCAAGACAAGATACCATCTATCTCAATTTGAAATGAACCGCCGGCTAACATGCAAGAAGCTTTCAACCGGTCTCACTCATCTCTTCGAAGTTACATTGAAAGATCATTTGGAGTCTTAAAGAAACGATGGAAAATACTTAAAGGAATGCCACAATTTAGTGTGCAAACCCAAATTGACGTCATTATTGCAACTTTTGTTTAGGGGATTAGAGCAACATCCAAATTTCATACCACGAGATGAACTTCACGATGTTCGTGGTCATTACGCAAACAACGGAGAAAATTTTGATGGAGCATCTAATGTAATGAAGCAGATCCGCAATGATATCGCTACCTTAATATGGAGTGCACGAGGTCGATAAATTGTTACGTGCATGCCATGCTACTTTTTTTTATTAACTTATGTAAGTTACATACGGAGGCTTACCGAGACTTTATTGTCTATGTGTGTATGTTTAGAAAGTATAAGTAGTCAGTGTGCTATATGTAATCATCTATGTACAAAGTTATCATAACAAGCTATTTGTATGCCTAACTTTATGTATGTTGTTACTGTGTGTCTAGATGCATCATATGTGTAGCTAATTAAGTATGAAGTTGTTGTTTATATCCAAGTCCAATTAGCTGTTAACTTGTCCATATGCAACATAATAGAAGTATGTTTAATAGCATTTCTCTTTATTTAATTGAAGTTATGTATGGAATTGAACAGTCTATGAAACATCGTCTTATGTGATTGTTTACGTATGAAGTTGAAATTATTAGTTTTGTTTTTTTATGTTTTTTATAAAATTAAATTATAAGCCCATTTATGTAATTATACATTTTTTAGCCACATCTTATAGCTTGTTTACCAAACAGAATTCTACAAATAAAAGCTTTAAATTTACAGCCCCAGCTTCTAGATCCAGCCCTCAGCTTTCAGCTCCAGCCCCCAGCTTCAGCTCCAGCCTTTAATTTCAGCCCCAACCCCTAGCTCCAGCTACTTTCACCAAACATACCCTAAGTACTAAAGTAAAAAACAAATAAGAAAATGTTAGACCGTTATAAAACTGTTATGAAGCAAAATATGCATTAATGAATGAAGATTTTCATGATTTACAATGATTTTCAATTAAGAGAAAAAACTGTTTTATTTGTTTTTTTTTATTTTAACCATAATTATTACTACCATCCCTACTATTATATGTAATCATACCATTATTAATTATTCTCCAATCAAAATATATACAATCAATTAAAAATGTATAATATTGATCGATCATATATATACAAATAAAAGGAAAAATTCTTACCAAAAGAGGAGGACGAATTACGTACAGATGTTGCGCAACTTAGATGGGCATAGTATCGACATTTATCACATTTTAAAATCCAGAGGTTCTCATCGTATCTATACTTATCACATACCCTACACCTGGGTCTAAGCTTAGCAATTTGTTCTGCATATAAAAAAGAGTAAGAAAGGGTGAGCGGATGACCATGAGAGAAAATATTATTTGTAATATCCTGAATAAACAACTTCTTTGGTAAGGAAGCCCAATCCTCATGGATGAAAAGGAAACACATTGCACAGAGATAAAATATCCCTTCATGTTTCTCCCCACAAGCATCACACGTCCTCAAAATCGGTTCTGGAAGAAGTACTAATGGGTGTAGATGGCTCGGGTGATGGATAGCACGACGAATACTGATAAAAAAATTGCATTTCAAACATTCATATCCAGATTTTTCTGGTAATAGAGTTAGAGTATGAGCTTTATGGTGTTTATGATTTATTTTTGGTGGAAGCTCGACACAAAACTTGTGAAGTGCGAAGTCACATGAATGATCAGCACACTCATAGAAATACCTATGTAGCCACTTGATTTCCCCTCCGCACTGCTTACACATAGAACGAAAGTCTTGAGGTATAATGATATCTTCAGCTTCATCATCCTCGGCTTCGTGTTCGTCTTCATATTCTTCATATTCCAGTAGCAAATCTCTAAGATGAAGTGGATGCTCGTGTTGAGGCACACGCACCTCCATTGTCAGATATATTTGATTATTTCTATTTGATCTGTTTAAGATCTTTGGTTGTCTCTCTTGATTTGTTACTTATTATAAATTTGTGACGTTCTTAATTAGAGTATGAATCTATAAAGATTGAGTGTATGTTCTTTTCTCTTATATATTAAGTATTGTATTATTTGCTTTTGTTGCCTTTTAGTTTCCTAAAGAAAAGGATGAACTGCAATTCAAGTAAGTAAGAAAGAAATATGCATTTTAGACGTAAATTGAGTTATGGTAAAATCAACAACATGGTTATGTTTTTAGGGAAGGATGATATTACATGAGACAATAACCAACAAAAATAATTTGATACCACCAATGGAAAACTTTTATTCCGGCCTACATGTTAGGAAAAGACATTGGTAAACCTATTTGTTTTGATATTTAATACTAATTTTTTTTAAAGGTAGAAGATTATATTAAAAACTACAACTAGAAAAAATGCTAGGTAGAACAAGAGTACATAAATAATATTACAACTAAAAGAACACTACGAAGTATAAGAGAGTAAAAAAACTATATACATATATACCGAAAGCTACAGATACCACCAATTTGTCCGGATCTTAACTGGGAGGAACTATAAAGGGTGGAAAGAAAACCTAGAGATGTTCGAGACAAATCCCCCGAGACTAGGGCTGAACCACGGTTTTCATCCTAGATCATTTTTTGATAGTGCCTCATTCAGATCAGTGACTAGTGGGTTGGAATCTTATTTATATTTTGAACTTCATCTATCTCTCTCATGTAATTAGTTCTTGGTGTATTGCAAGGGTTTTAAACCAAAAAACTCAGGCTCTAGACATCTTCTTTGAGCCTTTGCTACGATTGAGTGACCTGTTTGTTTCTTTTTTTAAAGAGTTAATTACACTTTTGGTCCCTGTCGAGGGTTAAAAATTACCGTTTTCATCCCTACCTTTCATATATTACCGTTTTGATCCAAAAAACTTTGCTCCGTCAACGCTTTTGGTCCAATTCTCGAAACGGACGTTAAACACCCATCACGTGATCTGCACGTGATGGGTATTTTAGTCTTTTTCTTACCAAAGGACTAAAGTTTTTTGGACCAAAACGGTAATATATGAAAGGTAGGGATGAAAACGGTAATTTTTAACCCTCGACAGGGACCAAAAGTGTAATTAACTCCTTTTCCAAATTTTCAATCATCATCAGCAACAAATTAAATGGCTGGATCTTGGTGGTGGTGGTGGTGATGAGGTGGACGGATCTTGATGATGTGATTGTCGTCGATCTTGGTGGTGCAACAGTGGCGGTGGTGCAACGGTGGTGAAAACGCACATATATACAAACACATACATAAAATGGATAAATGAAGTTTGAAATTGGTTATGGTTGTAGAAACTTTGAACACTAGTGCTGCTGGTGGTGGTGCAACGGTGGCGGCACCAGAAACTGCCACCTCAAAACTGCCGCCGCTGCCACTATCACACTACCACTGATGTACTCCACCACCACCAATATTCCCATCATTTCAGATCTGTTATCGTATCTAATCTTAGCTAGTTACTTAGGGTTTGTGAACTTTTATAGTATTGTGGGAATCAAGTGTGAGAGAGATGGAGAAAAATATTTTGTTTTGGTTGGAAGTTCTGTAAATGACAAACATATATATAACTTTATATATTAATAGTTTAATTAGATTGGTAAATGAAAAGCAAAAATAAGATGGAAAATAATGTTCTATATATATATATATATATATATATATATATATATATATATATATATATATATATATATATATATATATATATATATATATATATATATATATATATATATATATATATATATATATATATATATATATATATATATATATATATATATATATATATATATATATATATATATATATATATATATATATATATATATATATATATATATATATATATATATATATATATATATATATATATATATATATATATATATATATATATATATATATATATATATATATATATATATATATATATATATATATATATATATATATATATATATATATATATATATATATATATATATATATATATATATATATATATATATATATATATATATATATATATATATATATATATATATATATATATATATATATATATATATATATATATATATATATATATATATATATATATATATATATATATATATATATATATATATATATATATATATATATATATATATATATATATATATATATATATATATATATATATATATATATATATATATATATATATATATATATATATATATATATATATATATATATATATATATATATATATATATATATATATATATATATATATATATATATATATATATATATATATATATATATATATATATATATATATATATATATATATATATATATATATATATATATATATATATATATATATATATATATATATATATATATATATATATATATATATATATATATATATATATATATATATATATATATATATATATATATATATATATATATATATATATATATATATATATATATATATATATATATATATATATATATATATATATATATATATATATATATATATATATATATATATATATATATATATATATATATATATATATATATATATATATATATATATATATATATATATATATATATATATATATATATATATATATATATATATATATATATATATATATATATATATATATATATATATATATATATATATATATATATATATATATATATATATATATATATATATATATATATATATATATATATATATATATATATATATATATATATATATATATATATATATATATATATATATATATATATATATATATATATATATATATATATATATATATATATATATATATATATATATATATATATATATATATATATATATATATATATATATATATATATATATATATATATATATATATATATATATATATATATATATATATATATATATATATATATATATATATATATATATATATATATATATATATATATATATATATATATATATATATATATATATATATATATATATATATATATATATATATATATATATATATATATATATATATATATATATATATATATATATATATATATATATATATATATATATATATATATATATATATATATATATATATATATATATATATATATATATATATATATATATATATATATATATATATATATATATATATATATATATATATATATATATATATATATATATATATATATATATATATATATATATATATATATATATATATATATATATATATATATATATATATATATATATATATATATATATATATATATATATATATATATATATATATATATATATATCTCTTAAGATGTATATATATATATATAACAATATATATATAATATCAATCTAGATATCTATATCATTATCAATCTCTATATCTTGAAGATCGGAAAAAGACATATCTCGATCAACACTCATATCACCATCACCTCCCCACACTCTCCAGATCTACACACACACACACATATTATATCCTTTATCAGCAGTTCTTCCAAAATAATAAGGAGCCTCTAAATCTCCAATATATATATCAACAAAGTAAGGGTGTCGGCTCACTAGCAAAACAAAGTTTCCCCCAAATAATCAAGCGTGCTCTTTGTTTTGTAAATATATTTGGTGACTATCTATTGATTCACTAAGCGGTGGTGGCCGGATATTCGTAGTGGTGATGAAGGCATGAAGCTACAATGAGCCGGTGGCTATTAAACAACCACCACCATCGGTGGTCACGGTATTCGCGGTGATTTTTGACCATACTGTAACACCCAAGCCAAGGCTCAGAATATCACGGAAATCATATAGCGCAAGGTGGGATTAATGTAGAACATGAACTAAATGCAAATAAAGGATTCAGTGAATCCATACAATGAAAGAAACAAGTATCAAAATGTAACAGAAGCAAGTAATCGTCAAGGTTTACAAAACGACAACGAAAGAAAGCTAACAATCCTAAGTACAATGCAACATAAGGCAAATGGATCCTTGATCCATATAAGTCCAGTCCGGGTTCAACAGCAAGCAAACAATCAAACTTCACGTCCTGGATAACCTGGTTACCTGAAAAGTGTACTAAGCATAGTCAACACAAGGTTGGTGAGTTCGTAGTAATGGTCCACAAGAAAACCATCCTCCAAATCATAATATACTAATAGAGGCAAAACATGACTTACAGTGAGCCTCTAAGTAACACAATAACGTCCAACAACAAGATCACACAAAACAAGTAAGCGTGAAGTAAGAGTGCACAAATGATGTAAATATCAATACAACGCCAAAAGCATAAACAATCATAATGCAATATCATATCGTAAATCGAACTCATAACAATCATGCCACAAATGCACCAAATAGGGTGTGCCTGCGTGTAAACCGCTTAAACAGAATATACATGCGTGTGAACCGCGTATATAAATAGGCCATACTTGCGTGTGAACCGCGTATATAAATAGGCCATACTTGCGTGTGAACCGCGTAAAATATATATATGCTTGCGTGTGAACCGCGTATATAAACACCAACCACAATTCAACAATCGTCAACCATCAATAATTAACGCAAAATAAACTACACGCACATACACTTAGGAGGATTCTGCTTTCATCAAGCTCTAGATGCTTATATATAGGGTCACCCGCAGCCTTCCCACCACATCTAGAACTCTTTGAAGGCGTAACCGACTTCCATGTATGCACGTCCATCCTAAATAATAATAATAATCATAATAATATATATATCTCAATCCTTTACTAGAATCAACCATAATTACGTTGCACATACATTTCATACGACTTTACTTTTAAGGAATCATAGATGCTTATATATAGGGTCACCCGCAGCCTTCCCACCACATCTATAATTCACTAAAGGTATCGTCGTCTTCCCTGTATGTACACTATCCTAATCACAATATCAAATCACTACAAGATCATATGGGGTAAAGCAACATCGCATAATAATGAGTACGCGAATTATTAACGTCAGATCATGTGTCATACGTATGTAAGGCCATGATGTATATCAAATGCGTATCAATAACGTCCTCAATGCAACAATAAAAGTATGTTTGAGTGTGCACCGCACAAGTCAAGTATAACAAAGCGTATATGAACATCCCAACACATTCCCAATATCCATCAATCACTCTAAACAATGCGTACATACACTTCGGAGGATTTTACTTTCATCGAGTTCTAGATGCTTATGTATAGGGTCACCCGCAGCCTTCCCACCACATCTAAAACCTTTTGAAAGTAAAACCGACCTCTATGTATACACTACTATCCTAATTTATTTAACAATATCACAATCTCATACAAACCCATCAAGCATTAAAGCAAAACTATCCATCATTCATCCAATGTCACCAACTAGACATTTTGTACGCGAGTAAAATCAAACAACACCAACAATCATTTACAAACACAAATAACAAGTAATCACATAAGTTTACACTTTTCAGCCGAATCTCAAGCGAGTAGGGAACTACGGAACTCACCTTGATTTCCAAGCAAAACGACAAGTTAATATCGAGCTATAAATGTCCAACGACCGCCACGAGCCCACAACCTATCAATATATAACATGGTGTCATCAAAATCAACTCTATAACCCTATACAAGTTGGTTAATTAAGTATGAGTCGCGCCAAAGTCCCACAACGCCTTAATGACTCTCCCGCATGAACTATAACACTTTGACCCGACATTTTTAGAAATGGAAAAGGATTCAGATCAAAAGGACCTTACCATGAGAAAGTAGACTCTCTCACAATTCCAACGATAGGTCATATGACTTATTTGGACTTACGGATCAAAAGTTATTAACATTTGAAAAACGACGCGCAAACTTTCCAGCTTCTAACCACTGCGCCGCAGTGAGCCTTTGCCAAGCTCACTGCGCCGCAGTGGGCTAGCCAAGAACTGGGCAGACCTTAGCCACTGCGCCGCAGTGGGCTAGGCCCAAGCCACTGCGCCGCAGTGGGCTAGGCCTAAGCCACTACGCCGCAGTGGCCCTTTTCTGGCCAGAACCACAAGCAGCACAGCAGCAGCAACAACAACCCAAAACCCTTAAACTCGACCCAAACCCACTCAAATCGATTTGTAGGAACTTGTAACTTAGTTTGAAGCATAAATAAACATCATTAATCATAAATAAACATAACCCAATCCACAAATCTGACCAAAACATCAAAATCACACCAAAACCTTCAAACCCTAATTGAAACCCTAATTTGACCCAAAACAAGATTTAAGCCGATTTAGGACTTGTAAATGTTCAAGATGACTAGAAATGCATAAACAAACATAAATAGAAGTAAATGGGATGAATTTGACTTACCAAAACCTTCACCTAGTCTCTAACCCGAATTTGACCCGAAATGGCTAGAAATCTTGCACTTTGAAACCAAATTTTTGATATGTTGTTAAGATGAGGTTGATGATGAAAACCCCCAAACAAAATCTTGCTTAATTCCCAATATGTGAGATAGAATCTAGAGAGAGAGAGAGAGGTGTGTGTTTGTGTGTGTTTCTTGGAGGAGAAAAGAGAGAAAGAGGAGAGAAATGAAAGGGGAAACAAGAGATAAGGAGAGGATTGGGTCTTGGGTGGCTGGTGGGTCGTGGACTACCCATGGGCCGACCCGTTTCTCTTCCCAAGCCAAGTTACAATCGTTAGGCATTTAAACACCGATCAAAACACATTATTGACCCAAATACGACACGTTGCCATTTAATTCACGAAACGACCCAAATAGCTTCCACATTGTCATTTAATCACCAAAACGACCCGAATACTTCATTAACCTGTATTGTTAGTCATATTACACGTAAAGTCAACGAGTCAAAATTCGCGGATGTTACACATACTCCGACCAATCCATTACAATCCAGATCCAGATGCGGCCACCACCGATACAACTGCTCTTGGAGTTGTTGCCTATAAAAAAAACTTCCGATGGGGGTGTTGAGTGGAGAGAGAGAGAGAGAGAGAGAGTGGTGATGTTCGTGTGTGTGTGTATATATATATATATATATATATATATAAACGACAGTCAATCTATTTATCTATAGATCATGAAAGTCGCGATGGTGGTGGCTAGTCCCGATGGTGGCAGCGGTTTGATGGTGGTGGCTGGTCCTCATGAAAGTAAAGGAGATTTGATAGAGTAAAAAGTGTGATTTTTTTTGAAGTGGAAGTGATGAAGAAAATGATAATTTCTTGTATATTTTATTACTGCATATAATTTTGGATTTGGGATATCTTTTGTAATGAAGAGAGAAAGGGAGTGAGGGGGAGAAAGAGAAATAGAGAGGTGATATATAATTCCTGATGAATGATGATGATGGATACTCATATATTCATATATGTCTATATCTATATCTAATTATTACGATAAGAGAGAGACAAAGACAGGAGTAGAATGAAATGACCATTATACCCATCACGTGCTAAACATGTGACCTCGTTTTAAACGGACGTTTATGATTAGGACTAAAACTGTTGACGGAGCAAAGTTTTTTGGACTAAAAGTGTAATTTATGAAACTTAGGGATGAAACCTGCAAGCTGGGTACCACGACATGGACGATTTCTGTAATTAACTCATATAACTTTATATATTAATAGTTTAATTAGATTGGTAAATGAAAAGCAAAAATAAGATGGAAAATAATGTTCCTGATGATTATTGTAGATGAAGGTATTTAATTTGTTGATGATGATGATTGAAAATTTGGAAAAAGAGTTAATTACACTTTTGGTCCCTGTCGAAGGTTAAAAATTACCGTTTTGGTCCAAAAAACTTTAGTCCTTTGGTAAGAAAAAGACTAAAATACCCATCACGTGCAGATCACGTGATGGGTGTTTAACGTCCGTTTCGAGAATTGGACCAAAAGCGTTAACGGAGCAAAGTTTTTTGGATCAAAACGGTAATATATGAAAGGTAGAGATGAAAACGGTAATTTTTAACCCTCGATAGGGACCAAAAGTGTAATTAACTCTTTTTTAAATTATATAAGTGTAAAAATAGACATTAATAGACACTTATAAATTTTTTTACCTATTTAATCATAAGTTTCTTACTACTTAATATGATTAGTAAGAATTGATAGTAGCCAATTAAAATCATGCCAAGTATGGCTCTACATATAAAAGATATAGTGTGTTACTTCGTATAAGTAAAATGTACAGCTCGATCATAAATTGCTTATGTAACAATATATACTACAGACCAACAATTATTTCTTTGAGATAAATTCAATGAGTATAAAATACCACTATTATGAATCCAATATTTATACGAGTAATAAAATAGCATTTTTCAGAAAAATAAAAAAAGTTAAAAACTGATTAATATGTGAGGCCATATAAATTTTGTCACATACAATTGGAAGAAGAGCATCAAGCAATCCAGGTATATATCTTTGTTAATGAAATTGCCAATGGAGCATTAACTATTATTCCAATCTTTTTGAATTCTCGTTAATTACTGCTTCTTACATGACAATAAAAATAATATATTTATACTCGTAAAGTTAATCACCCATCCATCTATGTATAGTATTCAACTAAATTTGCCGGTAGTTTTAAATATGCAATTGTATTACTTTCTTTACAAAAGGATTTTGAGATGAAGAAGAAAAGTCATTGTTAAGTGTAAAGTACTAACATACGGAGTTCACCAAAACACATTTGGCATGTTTTGATTGGCTACAACTATTTATTACTAACCATATAGGTTAAATGGTGAAAATTTTTTATCAATGATGAGTTGGTGTAGTGGTTTGGAGTTCCCCTGGTGACCTATAAGTCTTAGGTTCGAATCCCCATTCCACCAACTTTGAGATATAGGTAGTCCTTCTATGAAGGCTTGACTTGGGTATACCCAGGTTCAAGTATGAGGAGGCAAGGTTTACCCCTATTAATCATCGTGCTTTCGGGCGGATTAGTAGGGGTTTTCCCCCATTGGATATTTGAAATAAGCATTTCTACTTCGAGAGAGCTCTCTAGCGCGGATCCGGTTAAGACAACGTATGCTAGACCTCTCGCTGTCGAATCGCGACACGAAGTTTCAAGCGAAATTCACCTTTAAAACAAAATGGTGAAAAAATTATGACTAAATGAGTAATTTTCTTTTGTAGGTGTCTAAAATTAGAGATACAACATGAAATAGGACTAAGTTTTTTTTTTTTCCAACAGATATTAATTAGTTTTCAGTAATTATTTTATGATAAATTGATAATTAAATGTATTTTAATGGATAGCGAGTCGTCATTGCCAATCGCGCATCGATAACTGATCCCTCAACTTGGTTTAAAATGTCATTTTTACTTCACGTACAGTATTGTGTCAACATTAGACTAAATTAGATTAATTTGATCCTGGTATTTAACTATCGATCATTTGATATAGATGTATGTGCTTGTAGAATAATGTAAATATTTAGTTGCCCTTCAAAAGAAAATAAAATAAAATTAAACATACAGATTATTAAATGTGAAATAGAGTAACGGATAGCCAGATGCATGGAAGTCTGACCAACTATGAACCTATTTATTAGAATCTTGCATTATATATGGGAAAAATACAAGTCATTAATATCTTGACCAGCTTTCTAAATTCCTTCGTATTCCTTTCATATCCATCTTATATATGACTTCAAGCATACTGTGAAGGTTCATCATAAACTTATTAATAATTAACTACTCATCGTGTTTTACCATATTATTCTTTGTTTCAACTTAATTAGAGACTTATGGCGTTTAGGGGCCGTGAAGCTCTAGCAGTTGGCATTGACTTGGGAACCAAATACTCGTGTGTCGCAGTATGGAAACATGATCGAATAGAGATCATAACTAATGATCAAGGCAACCGAATCACACCATCTTGTGTTGCCTTCACTGAATCTGAACGTCTTGTTGGTGATGGCGCAATGAATCAGTTTGCTAGGAACCCTGCGAATACTATATACGGTCAGTCTACATATTTCAATGACTAATTACGAATTTATGCTTTTTATTATATAGGAGATTAATGTTTTTTCAATTAAATTGATTTTGTTATGGACTTTTAGATGCAAAAAGGTTGATTGGAAGGAGGTTTAGTGAAGCCATGGTGGAGGAAGATATGAAGCTGTGGCCATTTAAAGTCGTAGAAGGGACTAATGACACTCCAAAAATTGCGGTTACTTACAAGGGCCAAGAGAAAATGTCTTCAGTTGAAGAAATATCCTCAATGGTTCTTACCAAGATGAAAGAAGTTGCTGAGGCATATATTGGCAACACTGTGAAAAACGCTGTTATCACAGTCCCGGCTTATTTCAATGATTGTCAGCGTCAAGCAACAAAAGATGCAGCCACCATTGCTGGTCTAAATGTTGTCCGCATGATCAGTGAGCCAACAGCAGCAGCAATCGCTTATGGTGTAGACAATTGGTCGGGTATTACTGACAAGAGAAATGTGCTTGTATTTGATCTTGGAGGTGGCACTTTTGATGTCTCCCTTCTCACCATTGATGAAGGAGTTACTTTTGAGGTTAAGGCTGTTTCTGGGGACACTCATTTGGGAGGTGAGGATTTTGATCGCCGCATGGTGTGTTTTTGTGTTGATGATTTTAAAAGAAAATGGAAAAAAGATTTGACTGGAAACCAAAGAGCGATGGGAAGGTTGAAAGTCGCATGCGAGAAAGCAAAAAAAGTTCTTTCGTATGCCACCCAAGCTTCAATTGAACTTGAAATGCTTCATGAGGGTATCGATTTTTCTATGATTATTACTCGTGCCAAGTTTGAGGAGCTGAATATGAGCTTTTTTGTCGAGTGTATGGAGAAGGTGAAGGCTTGTTTAGCTGATGCAAGTATATGTAAAGAAAGTGTAGATGATGTAATTCTTGTAGGAGGGTCTACTAGAATACTGAAGATCCAATGTATGTTGCGGGACTTTTTTGGTGGTAAGGAGTTATGCAAGAACATTAATCCTGATGAAGCCGTTGCATATGGAGCAGCGGTTATGGCTGCAAAGTTAAGTGGTGAAACTACATTGATGCTAAAAGACCTGGCCCTAAAGAATGTCACCCCGTTGTCTCTTGGCACAGAGTTAAAAGGAGACATTATGAGAGTTGTCATTCCACGGAACACTTCTATTCCGACTAAGAAGTCTGCTAGATTTGTTACCTTCATAGATGGCCAAACGTCTATGACAATCAAGGTTTATCAAGGGGAGAGGACTAAATCCACCGACAACTACTTTTTAGGAGAGTTTGATATTTCTGGAATTCCATCTGCTCCCAAGGGAGCCTCAAAAGTTGAGGATACCTATGAAATTGACGTCAATGGGATCCTCACTGTCACGTCTAAGGTGGTATCAACCGGTAAGACTGAAAAACTTATTGTTACCAATCACAGTGGAAGATTGTCAAAGCAAGAGATTGAGAAAATGATAGAAGATGCTGAGAAGTTCAAAGTTGAAGATCAGGAGTACAAGAACAGGATGATTGCATACAATGCCTTAGAGGATTGTTTATATCATTTAAGGTACAAGGTTAATGGAAATGATCTGCCCCCAAATGCCTTGAAGAACATAAAGTATGCAATTGATGAAACAACTACGTGGCTCTCGGGTAATAAATCTGCATCATGTGATGAGATTGAGGCCAAGAAGGAGTATCTTGATTTCATTTCCAAGCTGTCAATTTCAAACTAGGTAGCCTGTCATTTGGGATCACAATTCTGTTTGAAATATTTCCCCATTTGATGTTTCTGTATGGTCATGACTTTTATCTTACTTTAAAGCTCTGGCTGTCTTGCTAGTATGTCTTTTGGCATTTGATTTTCTTTGAGAAAGTGTGTCTATATGTTATATAATTCTTTGAAAACATTTTGTAAAACAATGAAATGACCGTCTATTTATAGGCGAAACTACTCAGGAGTTGGTTATAGACTTATAGTAGTCCACTTCTCAAGTCTTGCATCTTCTCATCATTAGAAGCTCATGTATTCAGCCGTGCAACTAGAGGTGATCATTGGCTGACCCCGTCCTGGCCCGGTCATTGGTCAAGCCTAACCCGAAAACAGAAAGTTATCAGAAAAATGAACCGAGTACCGGCCTTTGTTTCACTGGGTCGGGTTTGATCTGGTTTAGAAGTCAGGTCTGTTAACCCATGATTGGCTCGAAACCTGAACATACTTTTGCAGGTATCAACTGATTTGAGTGAATTCAAGCAACTTAGGACACAATTGTAATTAGATAGACTCGTTCACAGAAGAGTAGGAAATACCATGTTTAATCATGTTTCTAAACTACTGTAATAGATACAATAATAATTTTGTGACTAACATAATAACTTTAATAATTAGCTTGATGCAGACATTTTCAGTAGCCACATTCAAAAGACATCACCATATGTTAAGAACATATACCACTAAAACAGATCTCATCATGTAATGTCTAGGAATAGGAGTCCCGAATCAGATTGTGTACATTGCACGTCGGGTTTTCAGTTTTTTAGCTGGTTACCCCTGGCCCGGACTGAGGACCAGTTTTCGTGAAAATTAAACACGTGGGCCAGACCGTGTTTTAACAGGTTACATCGAGTTCGGGCTTTTTCGGGCCCGTTCAACACGTTTCACGGGCCGGCTCACATTTTGATCACCCCTTTTTTCCACTCTTTTTTAAACGCTTTCCTCTTAACAGTAAATCCAACCCGTTATAAACCATTCATTTAGTCCGAGTCAATCTGTACATATGAACATCTTACAATCGCGGCTAACACTTTGTTTCCCCTAAATACTCATCAGTCATCACATATCATCAGAAATGTGTGAAATAGTTGCTGGACTTAAATGGCTAATTAACTTATATTGTGTAATGGAATCAAGATGCTATTCCATATACAAAAGTCAGTAAGTGTCACTTAACTCTTCCTCTTACTATGAATTCATCCATCTCACCACAGATTCACAAACTCATTGAAACAGAAATCTACATACAGAAGGTGAGAGGGGGAAAAGAGAAAACACACACTCTTTCTTTTAACGTTGTCAATGAGTTCTCATGCCATGATTGTTGTATCATCTCTATAAGGGATTTTGTTGATTTTATTGACTCTTGTTATAACTCTCTGCAATTAAAATTATGGATAATACGCATAAATCAAAGACTTGCTTGTTTTCGATATACCTGTTTCCAAGGCATTAGAAGCCAATGTTTCTAACTGTAATAGATACAATAATAATTTTGTGACTAACATAATAACTTTAATAATTAGCTTGATGCAGACATTTTCAGTAGCCACATTCAAAAGACATCACCATATGTTAAGAACATATACCACTAAAACAGATCTCATCATGTAATGTCTAGGAATAGGAGTCCCGAATCAGATTGTGTACATTGCACGTCGGGTTTTCAGTTTTTTAGCTGGTTACCCCTGGCCCGGACTGAGGACCAGTTTTCGTGAAAATTAAACACGTGGGCCAGACCGTGTTTTAACAGGTTACATCGAGTTCGGGCTTTTTCGGGCCCGTTCAACACGTTTCACGGGCCGGCTCACATTTTGATCACCCCTTTTTTCCACTCTTTTTTAAACGCTTTCCTCTTAACAGTAAATCCAACCCGTTATAAACCATTCATTTAGTCCGAGTCAATCTGTACATATGAACATCTTACAATCGCGGCTAACACTTTGTTTCCCCTAAATACTCATCAGTCATCACATATCATCAGAAATGTGTGAAATAGTTGCTGGACTTAAATGGCTAATTAACTTATATTGTGTAATGGAATCAAGATGCTATTCCATATACAAAAGTCAGTAAGTGTCACTTAACTCTTCCTCTTACTATGAATTCATCCATCTCACCACAGATTCACAAACTCATTGAAACAGAAATCTACATACAGAAGGTGAGAGGGGGAAAAGAGAAAACACACACTCTTTCTTTTAACGTTGTCAATGAGTTCTCATGCCATGATTGTTGTATCATCTCTATAAGGGATTTTGTTGATTTTATTGACTCTTGTTATAACTCTCTGCAATTAAAATTATGGATAATACGCATAAATCAAAGACTTGCTTGTTTTCGATATACCTGTTTCCAAGGCATTAGAAGCCAATGTTTCTAACTGCTATATATGATCCCGCTTTCGGTCTGGTTTTTTAGTATTCCTACCACATCCAGGGCTTTCTGATGCAATCCTCTATAACTTCCTTTAAACCCCTTCCAACCAATTTCCCTTGAGAGCTCCTCCATGGCATCCATATCTTCCCACCGCTCTTTCAGACTTTATCCTAATCACCACAATCAAATAACTGCCAACCCAATTAAGTATTACCAAACCAAACTTGACTATATACCTACAAAATGTAACTACATGTCTATTTTACATTGATCAATTTCAACATTTGACAAGAAAAAAGTTGATAAGAAACACGAGATGCTTAACCAAATAGGAACAAACCTGAAGTAATAAGACTACATCTTAGAAGATATCACATGTCTCTAGTTAAAACATGCCTTGGCATGCTCTCTAATAATCCTACTACAATATCAACATGTGCAAAGTGTAGTTTATATGCACAAATGAAAAACATCTCACCAAAGAATGGTGGAGTAGAAGTATAATATTATCATATGTAGTAGTTCTAATAAACATGGTAAACATATAAACAAAAAGCAAAACTCTAACCAACTACATCAAGTGAAGATGCCCTACGATAAAACTCAATTAAACTTTTGAATACAACAAATATCCTAGTAGTCTACAAACTACAAAGAGTTTAAAGAGTTTGTCAATTAAAAGAACCAAATTACTCTTATAAGCAAGTACCAAGATAACTTTAATATGTCTATTCTTTAAATGTTTGATCTAATTCTGACATCTATATTGAATTAAGTGATAATTGATTATTGATAGGATACATCATCATACAGTCGCCTTTTTTAGTCAACAAATGAATTACATTACAAAAACTATTTATCATACTTCATTCTTAAAAACAAATAGTCGATCAAAATAGCAACTTTAGTTGGTAAAAGGTATCACTTTTGAATTTTCACAATGATAATAAGAAAAATTCAAAATGCATCACGGTTCACCTTTTAGTACACGATTACTAATGATCTTATTGTAGAACATGATTTCAAGAGGATTGAATTCCCCAAATCTCCAGCCCATTGTAAATAGTTGGCTCACAAAGACGCTCCAACCCATTGTAAGCAAATCTCATCTCGACGGACCTGACAATAGACATCATTTAGACTCTTAACATTCTATCATTAAAAGTAAATTATCATTACTGTCATTAAAAGTAAATAGTTAACAAAATCACGAATCTTGAAAGGCATTTACTGATACATTATGATGATCGAAGACCTTGTATGCATCACCGGCAAGGCCAACTTTGACCTGATCATTATGTAAGGAGTGCATCACATCAGATGAAATTAAATGATCACATAATATGCTTCAAGGTTATTAAATGTAGCACCCTTGGTATTGCATATGCAACATTTAGCCATGTCCAATTACAAAAAGCCCCTAAGACCAATATCTCATAACCACATAATCTCAGCTCCATACTTCAAAAAATCTTCAAAACTTGCACAAATATATCAATTAAAGAACATGAACATAAATCATAACACATTTGTCAAATTAAAATTTTCACCATATTTACATATGTATGTTGTCTTCTCCAAATTCTAAAAGATAATGACACCCAACTTTTTTTTTTTTTTCAAATTCCACCTTTAATCTTGCTCAAAAAAGGAACAAATTAACAAAATTCTCTTGATCCACTTCATAAAATTTCCCAGTTAGAAATTTTCATGGGTTAAGTTACCAGATTTTTGAAGAGGACTTGGAATCATGTATCACCACCACCAGCAGCCTACGAACACCAGCTTAACACAACCATAGATCAAGAAAGACGTGAAGCAAAGCTGATCGGAGATGAGCTCCGTCGCGGTGGATTTGTCCGGATATGAGCTTCGCCGTCGTTGATCAGAGACTGTAACAACAAACAAAAAAATATTAGGGTTTTGGGACTAAAGATTAAGATGGTGATGATAAGAGAAAGAGAATTAGATTATTCAAAGAGAAAGAGGAAGAGGAAAGAAAATGAGGGAATCTGTTGAGTCAAGGATTCGCTGACCAGACTTGGTCGCTGACGTGAGTCGTCAGCAAGTCATCAGCGAGTCAATGACTCTCGTCAGCGGGTGGTTTACTTTCCAAGTTGTGTGTCAAGGCGGGAAGTTTTCAAACCGCAAGAAGACAAGAAGTCACATGGTGGTTCTTCCAACTGAATATTACCTTATATGGCAAAGGTACAGTTGGGACCAAAACTAGGGTTTTCTCTTTCATACCCGTTTTGGTAAAGAAGACAAAGGCTCCTGGATCCAAGTACAACGAGCCTATGAGAAGTCGACAACCACCATTCTATCACGATCATTGTAAGGCTGTGTTGCCCTAATTCCTCCCCTATATAAAGCAACACAGCCGCATCATTTATACTTCGTGTTTGTCACCACAAAGTGTGTGTCACTTTATTTTCTCTCTTGTAATTGCTTAAGTTTATAGTGTGTCTAGACTTAGCAATTATTTAGTTCATTTGTATTCTTGTAAGACAAGTTGTAATATCGACCATGTATTCATCGTTTAATCAATGATACATATGATTAGACTTGCTTAGATATTTGCATTTGAACTTATTCTTGTTCATGTTCTTTACTTTCTGTTCTTACATTCTTGTCTAGATTAATTATATTATAAGTGTGCGAATCGCGGACTGTCAAGTGGTATCAGAGCCAACGTTTCTAAAACAAAGATCCGTTTGCATACTTATTTCTTTCTAAATTCTTATTTCTTTCTTTAAATACAAGAACATGACTACGGTACCAACTCTTGTGAACACACGTGACTTTGGTTACGTGTCTGTTCCTCCAAGATTCGAGCCTGATGACTTTGGATCTTGGAAGGAAAGAATGCTTTTGCACATAGTTGGTGTAGAACCTTACCTTATAACTATTATGACCAAAGGTCCATACGTACCTACTCTGGTACAAAGAACACCAGGAGCAACTGCTGATGCTCCTGAGATTGTGATTGACATTGTCAAGCCAGAGGTACAATGGACCGATGATGAGCGTAGACTGGTAAATCTTGATTCCAGGCTCAAAAACATGATTGTCTCCACTCTTCCTACTGACATCATGAAGCTCATCATCAAATATCCCACTTCTAAAGAAGTCTGGGATAGATTATGTAGCATGTATGAGGGCTCTGCTGCTACAATCGCCACTAAAAAGATTGATCTTAAAAGAGCCTATGAAAAATTCTTTTCTCTCCCTTCTGAAGGTCTCAATGGCACTTACACCCGATTCAAAGGGCTGCTAAATGACATGACCAATGTTGGTATCACCCATGACAACTTTGAGGTGTGCCACAAATTTATTGATAGTCTACCTATCAAGTGGCAAGGATTGAGACAAATCCTTAGGACCACTGAGCGACTCAATGGTCTTGACCTTGAGTCTCTCTTTGGCATGCTTCAGTTTGAAGAGAGAGCTCTTGCTCAAACTCTAAGAGCTGCTGCTGATGCACAACATAGTGCTGGTCCCTCCTCTTCTACCTCTTCTTCTGCTTATTCTGTTCTTGACCCCCTTGCCCTTGTCTCTGCTGAGCCCATTAATCTTAATAATGGTGCCAGCTTCTCCCATCTCCCACCTCCTATTCAATCTCTTGTTAATGATCTCGATGCTGATGAAAAACAAGAGATGTTCAGCGACTTTATGGACTTTGCCCTGGTCGCTGGCAAGAGGTACTCACGTAAATGGAACAACCGTAAGTCGGTTGCTCCATATAAGCCTCCTACTGATAAATCTCAAGAGGAGTGCTGGAGATGTGGTAGAAAGGGACACTACCAAAAGGAGTGCAGAGTTGCTCTTCCAACTCCTGCTGCTCCTAAAACTAACCCATCTAAACCTGCTGATGAGTACAGGAACAAATACTATCAGCTCAAAGCAAAGGTTGCTGAGATGGAGGAGGCAAAAACACCAGCAAAAGGGCTGGTCGCTGAAGAACATGACTGGGCTGAATCAGATGATTCAGACAGTGAAGAGTACGTTGATGCCATGTATCTTATGGCACTCGCTGATGGTGATGCACTGACTAAAGACCAAGTTTCTTCCAGTCAGTGGGTAAATGTCACCATTAAAAAGGTACGTGCTCATTCTTCTGCCTCTGATGAAGATAAACCTAAAATCTTTGAATCTCTTCTTTGTGATATTCAGTTCGTTGAATCTATACGAGCTGATATCCAATCTAAACTTGACTCTGTCTCCTTAGAGTTAAGTGACAAAACTGAAAAACTCAATGAGCCGAGGAATGTTCATGTTGAACTCCAATCTCATGAGTTGCTGGCACAAAAAGTTCAGCTTGAGAATGAAAAACTCAAGCTTGAAGTTGCCAATCTTAAAAAGATTGTGACCTCCTGGTCAAAAGCTTCCAGGTTTCATCATCAGTGTCTAAATGAACAAGTCCCTGCCCAAGTTCAGGCAGTCATTGGCGGTAACTTTGAAGTCGCTGCCACTCTCGCTGACTTGTTCAATGACGACGTGAAACCTGAAATCTCCATTCCTCCTTCTGCTGTCATTTCTCCTGAAGAAATGAGAAAATGGTATTTCGTTAGGGGTCGTAACGATTACCATAATGAGATGGAAGCTGGTTCTACTTCTACCACCACCAGCGACCCATCTACCCCTGCCGAGGAAAATGGTGCTAGCACCTCAGCTAGTACTAGCAATCCTTATCCTCATCTTCCCATCATTGGCATGATGCCTAATGAAGGAAGAGTTCAGTACTCTTCTTGGGAATCTTTTGAGGGAGATATTGGCAGCGATGGTTTTAAACCAGTCGCTCCTCAGCAACTTACTCTTCAAGCTGCTGAACCTTTTAAGAGAAGCACAGTTGTTGTTCCTTATGACTACAGCACGCCTCAGCATGCTAGCTCAGTCAGTCAGCAACCACAACAAGTTGCTTCTCAAACCCCTTCTTCCTCAAACTCTCATAAAGCACCTGCACATGCTGACAGGAAATCTGATCAGCATGATCGTCTTATGAAAAGACGCGTCAGGTTCGGTGACGCTAGATATCAGCAAGTAGGACCTTCACAGGTCAGACCTGCTGATAGACAGGTCCACCAGCAGGCACCCCAATCGATGCCTATTCCTATTTTGAGGCATAAAACTCCTCAAAAAGAAAGAATGCCTAATACTCAAAATAGGTCTATTACTCCTCAAAGAGGATACTTGCCCCATCAGCAAGTAAGACCTATCACTCCTCAAAGAGGACACTTGCCTCATCAGCAAGTGAGATCTACTACCCCTAATAGGCAGTACCTACCTCATAGGCAAATGAGGTCAGTTACACCTAATCAGCAACCCAGACCGATCACTCCTAAAAGAGTGCATCAGTCTCTTCAGCAGGGTCCTTCTTCTTCTTCTCACCCTGCTGTTAAACAAGCTTGGAGTGTAGTCAAGGGATCACAAAATCCCTCTACTTCTCAGTCTGAGGATCCAAAAGGAAAGTCCATTTTGGGTCCTGCTCCTAAGATGCCTCAGCTTACACTTAAGCATAAGCAAAAGTCTAAGAAAAAGAAAAGGGCATCTTCCTCCTCTGACCCTAAAATTAACGAGCTAGCTCAGCAAGTTAATGATCTCTCCTCTCAACTGAAGGAATTCTTCCTTCAAAATCAAAAAGGCAGCACCTCTATTAAAAAATGCTACATTTGTGGCAGCAGAGGTCATGTTGCTTCTGATTGTGACAACTCCAGAGATGCTCCTGAGGTTGTCATTCAACCCAAACCTCCATCCTCAGCGGTTGCTTCCTCCTCCACTATGGTCAGCGAAAGTTCTTCTTCTGCTGATCTTGAAAATAGTGTAGGAGATACAACTATTCTCTCTGAGGAAAACATTGCTGACTACATTGCTGCTCAGCGAATCTCCTTTCCTCGGTCTCAAGAGATCATTACTAATGGTCATGGTAGCATTCTGGTCGAGTATGGGAACAACAATCAAGTCAGCAACTTGACTGTTCTAGATACTGGAAACACTGTCACCTCTACTGATCAATACTTCACCTATGTGGTTGATCGTGACATGCTTCCTGCTCATCAACTTGTTGATAACTCTCCAAGAGATGAGAATACTGACCCTAGTGCTCCTCTATCCTCTCTCTACTGATGACACTATCAGTAGAGAGGAATCCTCTGAAACTCAAATCTTTAATCCCGCTGACATGGCTGTCAGCGAGTTTAACAGTGAACCAGTCTAAATCCTTCTGTTATATCTATGCAGGGCTCGCTGGGAAAAGGTGTGTGGTACTTGGACAGTGGCTGTTCAAAACACATGACTGGCTCAAAGACCCTGCTGGATAACTACGTAGAGGCTACTGGCCCTACTGTAGTGTTTGGTGATAACTCCACTGGACAAACAGAAGGATATGGTCTTCTCTCTAATGGTCTCATCAAGTTCTCCAAAGTCGCTTATGTAAATGGTTTGAAACATAATCTTATCAGCATAAGCCAACTTTGTGATGCTGACTACAAAGTGATTCTTGATAAACATCAAGGCACTGTTGTAAATGTAAACAAGGAAGTCGTCTTGGTCGCTCCAAGAAAACGAGATGTATATCTGGTGGACTTCACTCCTATCAAAACTGATATTGAGACTTGTTTCTTTGCTAAGTCAGCTGCTGAACTCAATTGGTTATGGCACAAGCGTATGTCGCATGTGAATTTCAAAACCATCAACTCACTGGCCAAAAAGAACCTTGTTCGTGGCCTTCCTCATCTCTCGTTTGAAAAGGATAGACTCTGTGGTGCTTGTGAAAAAGGTAAAAGCCACAGAGCCACTTTCAAAACTAAGCAGGCCAATTCTGTCTCTGGCTGCTTTCATCTTCTTCACATGGACCTTTTTGGTCCTGTCAATGTCCAAAGTCTAAAGGGTAGCAGATACACTTTAGTAATTGTGGATGAATATTCACGATTTACTTGGACTATTTTTCTTCGTTCTAAGAGTGATGCTGCTGAAGAGATTATCAACTTCATCAAGAAAATGGAAAATCTCAACAGCATAAGGGTTAAAGAACTCAGAAGCGATCATGGTACTGAGTTCAGAAACCACACTCTTGAATCCTTTTGTGCTGATCAAGGGATCTCACAAAACTTCTCTTCCACCAGAACTCCTGAGCAAAATGGTGTTACTGAAAGGAGAAACAAAACTCTAATTGAGGCAGCACGTACTATGCTCAGCGAGTCCTCCTTGCCTAGTAAGTTCTAGGCAGAAGCTGTCAGCACTGCCTGTCATACTCAAAACAGATGTCTTATCGTCAAAAGACATGACAAGACAGCTTATGAGGTTTTGAAAGGAAAGAAACCTCAAATTAAATACTTCCATGTCTTTGGATGTCCTGTCTTCATCTTAAATAATAAGGATCACCTAGGAAAATTTGATCCTAAAGCTGATGATGGCTACTTTCTTGGTTATTCCTCCATCAGCAAGGCATTTAGAGTATTTAATACTCGCCTTCAAAAGGTTGATGAATCAATCCATGTAACCTTTGATGAAAGCTCATCAGCCCTTAAGGACATCCAAACCACTTCATCAGAAGTCATTTTCAATGAGCTCGCTGATCCTCTCACTGAGGAAGCTGACTCATTTGTTGATGCATCTTGCTTGCTGCCTGATAATAATCAGCTTAACTCACAGGATAGTTCAGCTAATGTTGAACCAGAGCAAGTTGCTGCTCATATCTACTCGATTGAGCCAGTTGAGCCTATCTTAAGATCAATCCATGCAGCATCAGCCAAACCTAGATCACTGGCTGATGACGTGCATGCTGATGACTCTACTGAGGAAGAGTTTCATGATGCATCAGCAAATGCTGATGATATAGAGTCAGCTGATGACTCTAACATCAATGATAACTCAAATCAGTCGAATGGCTCTACTGATCTTACTTCTGAACCCATTCTTACCATTGACTTCTCTTCTTACAATAATCTCTCTGCTGGACCCATCTCTCAGTCTTCCGCTGACACTCGACTAGGTTCATCAAGTGCTCCTGCACTTAAATGGACTTCTAGTCATCCAGCTCACCAAGTGATTGGTGATCCTTCTCAAGGGGTTGTTACTCGATCAACGACTAGAAACACATGTCTCTATGTGAATTTCTTGTCGATGATCACCCTAAGAATATAGGAGAAGCAATGGCTGATCCTTCTTGGGTAGAGGCTATGCAAGAAGAACTTACCCAGTTCAAACGACAGCATGTCTGGTTTCTTGTCCCTCTACCTGCTGACAAAGAACCCATTGGCACAAAATGGGTTTATAGGAATAAAATGGACGAAGATGGTGTTGTTACTCGTAACAAGGCTAGGCTGGTTGCACAAGGATACCTTCAAGAAGAAGGTGTTGATTACGATGAAACCTTTGCACCAGTGGCCCGATTAGAAGCAATTCGCTTATTCTTGGCACATGCTGCTTACAGAAACTTCACAGTGTATATCAAATGGATGTTAAGAGTGCCTTCCTAAATGGAAAACTCGATGAGGAAGTTTATGTTAAGCAGCCACCTGGTTTTGAGGATCCAGCCAAGCCACACCATGTCTATCGTCTTTATAAGGCTCTATATGGTCTTAAACAAGCTCCCAGAGCTTGGTATGACACTCTTTCTGAATTTCTTTTATCTAACAAGTTTCAGCGAGGGTCCATTGACAACACTCTTTTTATCTATAGAAAGGGTGCTGATGTTCTTTATGTCCAGATATATGTGGATGACATCATCTTTGGATCCTCCAGCAAGAAACTTTGTTCTAAGTTCAGCTCACTGATGTCTTCTCATTTTGAGATGAGCATGATGGGTGAGTTGACTTTCTTTCTTGGTCTACAAATTCGACAACTCCCAAATGGGATTTTCATTAATCAGGAGAAGTACATTCGAGACATGCTGGCAAAATTTGACTTGTCCAATGTGACCACTAAAGCCACTCCTATGTCTCTCCTAATAATCTCCATGCTGATCCTGATGGTAAGCATGTGAATCCCACTCTCTATAGGGGAATGATTGGCTCGCTGATGTATCTCACAGCGAGTCGACCTGACATCATGTTTGCTACTTGCTTATGTGCAAGATATCAAGCCTCTCCCAGGGAGTCTCATCTTCTCGCTGTCAAGCGAATCTTCAAGTACCTAAAAGGTACCCCCACACTGGGTCTCTGGTATCCCAAAGACTCCAGTTTTGACTTAGTTGCATATTCTGACTCTGACTATGCTGGTTGCATGTTAGACAGGAAAAGCACCAGTGGTGGATGTCAACTGTTGGGGGGAAGCTGACTAGTTGGTCTAGTAAGAAACAGCATACAGTATCCATCTCCACTGCTGAAGCAGAATATGTATCAGCAGCGAGTTGTTGTGCACAAGTCCTCTGGATGAAAAACCAACTCGCTGACTATGACTTAGAATTCTCTAAGATTCCCATTATGCGTGACAATACAAGTGCAATTGCAATCACACATAATCCTGTTCAGCATTCTAAGACCAAACACATAGACATTAGGTACCATTTCATTCATGACCATGTCATGAAAGGGGATGTTGAAATCTACTTCATTCCCACTGATGACCAACTTGCTGATATTTTCACTAAACCATTAGATGAAACCAGATTTAAATATCTGGTCAGCAAGTTGGGAATGCTGAATGGTGAATCAGCGACATGACTTGTCATGTCTGCTGATGCTTCAACTTACATCTCTCTTATAAGTTGAAAAGTGACCTTATGGTCAAAATCTCTTTCAGCAAGTTCAAGTGTGTCTTACTTGCTGAACTGAAAAGCAATGAAGAGCTTAAAAGTCTTCATCTAGTCCAGCAGCAAACGGCTGCTGGTAAAGACATATCAAATCCGTTAAAATCCTCTGTTGCTTTGGGAAAAAGCAAAACAAGAGCAATAGAGAGCTAAAAGTCTCTATCTAGTCCAGCAGCAAACGGATGCTGGTAAAGACTTCTCAAAACCGTTGATCCCTGTTGCTTTGGAAAAAAGCAAAACAAAAGCAATAGAGAGCTAAAAGTCTCTATCTAGTCCAGCAGCAAACGGCTGCTGGTAAAGACTTCTCAAAACCGTTGATTCCTGTTGCTTTGGGAAAAAGCAAAACAAAAGCAATAGAGAGCTAAAAGTCTCTATCTAGTCCAGCAGCAAACGGCTGCTGGTAAAGACAAATTAAATCCGTTGATGGCTGTCAATTTGCCAAAAATTGTATAAAGTTGGTCAGCAGCAAATGTTTATCATGAAGTCGCTGACTAATACATGTTTTCTAAATGGGGTAATCAAATTTTCTAACTTGGTCAGTGGATATATTTAGATCTCAACTACTCTATCATGTGAGCATATCCACTAAGTATACTTATTAATATTTTAATAAGAATTTCAATCGGTTACCTCGATTTTCTCCCTAATGGGCAACTTGTACACTGTACCCGCCGTAAAACTCGAGTATCTTTGAAAAAATGGTACAAGTTGTCACATCAAAATCCTTTTTATACGTTACTCACATATGTATTTTGAACGTATTTCTTAAATTAAATATTAGTATTTTGTACTTTATATATATACAAAACCACTAATTTTAAATTTATTAAATACGTATTCATATATATTACGTATGAAAGAGAATGCGTGACGGTTCACGTTTGCAGTTATAGGGCCCATATCCATACCATATATACTCTCTCCACCAACATCACCTTCCATTATACTTTCATAATTCACTTCTCTGCTCTCATATTCCCAAAATCTTCTAAAAACACTCTCAAATCCCTCTATATCTTTTCTATTTTCTTTCAATCCTTTCATCTTCTTCCTTATCATTTTGATCTCAAAATAACTTCTTCTTCATCTCAACCACAACAACAACCTGAAATCGCCGAGAATCCTGAACATCAAGAAACCTTGGAAAATGTTCCTCTCTATCTTACGTCCAAGGTTTTCGATCCTGAAGGCATTGTTCCATCAAATCATGTAGCCTTTCAAGCCCACAAGTTAGTTATTAAACCAAATAACTACCTTGGATCTCTTGAAATTCCTTCCCAAGTTAAAGGTTACTATCAAATGCTTGATTTTATAAGAGCATGTCCGGCTAGAAGGGCCATCTATAGAGATCCGAAAGAGATGTGTGTCCATCTGTTGAGGGAATTCTGGTGGACATGTGACTACAACCTCGTTAGCAGCACTATTTCCGGTACTGTTATGAAAGGAAAACACACCATCACCATCTCTGTTAATTTGTTAAGAGATGTTCTTCGTCTTCCTTCACAATCTGAAGAAAGACAGTTTGCTGACTTGGTATCCACTGAAGTATGGAAAGATTGGTTGCTTTCCATAGGCTATGGAACAAACACGGAACCACCTCAACCTGTTCACAGCAACCCTCAAAAAAAGTTCCTGCCTGGAGTATGGAGGTTACTTTTTTCTCATGTCATTCAATGCCTTGGTGGGAACAGTGGGTCATTTGATCAGGCCACTGCTGCCCAGATGCAGATGATATATGCACTGGCAAACGGTCGTTTCATTGACTTTGCCAGTGTCATCTTTGAAGATTTAAAGGCAAAGGTTCTTGTCAAAAACAGATCGAGCTCAGTGCCCTTCACTCGGTTTCTCTCGCTGATTTTCAAGCATGAACTGAAGGAAGAATATCTTCCAACTGGTGCTACTGTCTTTTTCGCACCACGGATTGCCAACACAGTGTACAAGGTACCTGCTTGTGACACTGAATTATTTGATGCTAAATATGTTGTGCTTCCTTCGGCAATGAAACAGGTACTTTATTCCACCTATCCTGACGTATATAAAAAGCAACCCTCTGGAGCTGGTTCGCTGGTAAACCCCCCAGCAGCCTCCAAAGCTCCCAAAAAGACCAATAAAGCACAAGTTACATCTACATCCACTTCACCTCCTGCTGATGTCCCAAAACAGAAGCAGCGAGTACCAAAGGGCTTAACCACAAAGGCTAAGACGTCCTCACAGCCCAAGGACATTAGAAACCCAGCTGGCCCATCAGCAACCTCAAAAAAGGTTGTTGACGAGAAAAGGGTCTTATTGATTTTTTTTTTTAAAAGTAAGTTAAGTGGTTAAGAAACTATAAAAATATACAATCGTAAAAAAAAAAAAAAAAAAAAAAAAAAAAAAAAAAAAAAAAAAAGAAAAAAAAAAAAAAAAAAAGCCGGCCCATCAGCAACCTCAAAAAAGGTTGTTGACGAGAAAAAGGGTAACAGCAAGCAGCCACCTCAATCTTCTATAGGAGAGGTTGGTGAAGTACAAGGGTCACCCCAGCCCACTAGAGTTGAGTCTACCACTCAAATAATTCCCTCTTCTCAACCCTCTGAGTCGTTGTCAGCAGCCAGATCACAGGTGATGCTAGAGACAACACAGTCTACGGCTGATGACGTTTCAGTGCTACAACACACTGAGACAGAGGCACCAAATTCCCCAATTCCCTTGAATTTTTCTCGTGATGAAATTGTTGAAGGTGCTGGTGGTAGTGAAACAGTGATGGAAGACGCTGAAAGAAGTAATGTGTCCGCTGTTGAAATAGTTGAAGATGATGGTGCTGATGATGAAAGTGATTTTGAGTTGGGTGATTTTGTTGCTGACGATTTTCAGCTTGATTCTTACAGTCATGCTGATGAGAAAGAAGCTAGTGATATGGAAGTGGAGGACGATGATGTAGATGTGGTAAACACTGATGACATGGTCTCTGAAAATGTCACAGTTGCTGAACCAGAAAATGTAAACACTGAAAGTGTATCAGTGGCTTCAATTGCAAGACCAGCAACTCCGCCAGTACAACCAGTGAACACCATGCTATCTCTGGGCATGCCTTCCTCCTTCCAAGCTGTTCCTGGTTGTTCTTCTCACTTGCCAATTGAAGTCGAGTCTCTTGCTGCTAAGGATTTGGGTATTTCTTACTCCACCTACTCTGCTGATAGGTTGGAAAGGGTCGAGCATCAGTTAAATGATCTCACCAAGGCTGCCACTCTTGCAATTAAGTTGAAAGATAAAGAGTCTGACAGGCTGGTGTCTACATTGACCAGCTGGTACAACAAACAGAATGAAAATAGCACAGCGATAAGCACACTGAAAGATAACACAAGTTCAATGGCTGCTGCTCAAAGCAAAATTAGTGCCACAACTTCTATTATCAAACATGATCAGCAGATCCTCAAGTCTGGTGCCATATCGCTGCTCAAATGTGCAAATTCCACCAGTTACTCAGCAAAGAAAGCAGCCTCTACCAGCAAGTCTGCTGCTGCTAATGTAAAGAAGCTGAGTGATCTCATCTCCCCTCTGACTACTCAAGTCGAAAATAACACTAAGGCAATTCATGCCTTAGAAAAACAAGTGGCTGATCTTCCAATTCCTCAAGCTTCTTTCACTGAGGAAGATCGTCAGAGGCAAGTCAAGCTAGAGAAGGAGGTTGATGAAATCAAAAATCTATTGGCCCAGCTTGTAAATCAACAATCTAAATAGCCAGCGACTGTGGAAGTTGTTATTAACACTACAACTTCCAAGGGGGAGAAAGTTGATGCTGTTGTTTTAGATATGGTAAATGAAGCAGTGCACAAGGCAGTTGCCCAAATCTATGAAGACTCTGCTGAAGAAGTATTAGAAATGGATGACACAACCAAAGCTGATGATATGGCACTTGTGGTTGTGAACAAAGAAAATGAAGATGTCAATGTTGAAGTTCCCCCTGCTGGTGTTGAGGGGGAGATTGAAAAAGATGCAAATGTTGAAGTTCCCCCTGCTGGTGTTGAGGGGGAGATTGAAAAAGATGAAAATGATGAAGCTCCCCCAGCTGGTATTGAGGGAGAGCAACAAATTGTTAGGTTCAATGCACCCCCTGCTGCTGTTCAGGGCCACATTGAAGCTTTTGATGATTTGGAAGAGCAGTTTGACCCCGAAACTGTCAAAGCTTCATGGGAAGCTGGGTTTGCTGAGGAAATGGCCAGGGATAGGTCAAATGAAATGCTGCCAGTTTTTCATAGACGATATCTGGCAAATGCTGAAATCACTCCTCTCTCTGATGCTCGTCGAAAACAGCTCACTGAGTCTGGATTCTTCAAGAAAACTCCCACCGTTCTTCCAGCTGAACAAGTGATAGCTGCTTCATCTTCTCTCTCATCTGATCAGCTACCCATTCAACCATCAGCAGGTCATCGACACCAGGTAATTGATATTTTGGCACTGACTGCTGATGGAAAAACTCAAGAAGAAGCTATCAAGGAGTTGGATAGGATCAAAGAAAACCAAGAAAATGAAAAGAAAAATCTTGAGTACATCCAGCAGCTGCCTTTCTTGAAAAAGATCAGCTAGATGGTGAGCAAAGAATGATACTAAAAACTGGTGGAGCTGAAGCCTTGTACAGACAAAAGCATGCTGATGTTGAAGTACAACTCAGTGAGAAAAGAAAGAAGTTTGAAGAAGAAAAGGCCAAGTGGTTGAAGCTTATGAAGGACAGAAAGAGGCCTCAAAGGATAGTTGCTGCTGAGGCCTTCAAAGCTGAAATGGGTCTTAAGACAAACCTGAAGATCCTAAGAGAAGGTGCTGACAAGCCTGTTAAACTTGAAGGGGTCAAAGCAACCACCTTGGGTGCCTCCGAGTGGTTTGAGGTTTACATGATAGTGAAAGACAAGAAGGCTGACAGCTATGCTCAGCTTCAGAAGATGCTAAAGGATTATTTTGAAAAAGCCAGGGAGTATGAAACCAAGTTCAAAGCAGACTTGCCCATGCTGAGGCAAGTGTTTGGTACTCCAGCAGCTATCTCCACCTCAGCAGGAAGAAAAGTTCAAAGGAAAAGAAAGATAGAGCATCAAACAGTGAGTGTTGAACTTCCTCCTATCACTGGTGATGCCTTGCTGAACACCAGACTTCCTCCCAGAAGCTTCTTTCAAGAAGTAAGAGTGTTAGAAAATCCTGCTGGCATTTTCTTCACAAATTTTCAGAATAATCAGCTGTTCTTTCGCCTATCTGAAATAGAAAAGGCGTCCACTGGGTTCATCCTGAGCATAAGAAGAAGATGTGCTGAAACGACCAACAACAGATGGTTTATCAGCAAATTGGATGAGGAACTGGTTAAGCCTCACAGATATAATGACCCAGCAGTTCAGGTTGCCAAGCAAGAACATGCTTGGGAGCTTGAAGCCGAAAATCTGTAGATGTCTTATAAATGTAAATGTTGTATGTATCACAAGAAGACAAGAAGTCACATGGTGGTTCTTCCAACTGAATATTACCTTATATGGCAAAGGTACAGTTGGGACCAAAACAAGGGTTTTCTCTTTCATACCCGTTTTGGTAAAGAAGACAAAGGCTCCTGGATCCAAGTACAACGAGCCTATGAGAAGTCGACAACCACCATTCTATCACGATCATTGTAAGGCTGTGTTGCCCTAATTCCTCCCCTATATAAAGCAACACAGCCGCATCATTTATACTTCGTGTTTGTCACCACAAAGTGTGTGTCACTTTATTTTCTCTCTTGTAATTGCTTAAGTTTATAGTGTGTCTAGACTTAGCAATTATTTAGTTCATTGTATTCTTGTAAGACAAGTTGTAATATCGACCATGTATTCATCGTTTAATCAATGATACATATGATTAGACTTGCTTAGATATTTACATTTGAACTTATTCTTGTTCATGTTCTTTACTTTCTGTTCTTACATTCTTGTCTAGATTAATTATATTATAAGTGTGCGAATCGCGGACTGTCAGAATCTATAACTTTTTTGTTTTGTTTAGTATAGGCAGGGATAAAGAAAAAGAAGAGTATAGGAGAAGAATCAATAAGCAGCTTCCCATGGAAGCTAAAAATAAACACATGAATGAGAAGCTTTCTTTGGAAGCTAAAAAAACACACAGATGACATATGCAGTTGTGTGTTTTTAATGATGTGTCTCTCTAAATTTTTGACACATTAGCTTTTGTGAGGTCATCATCTAATCTCTTTTAATAGTGTTAATAGATAATACAACTTTAGCTTTTTATGTTGTAATGTTTTATAGATAAAAGCTGGTAAAAGCTTTATGAAAACTAGATGTAAACCCGTGTCAAATAAATAGATTGTTTATAACATATAAAAGAGCAAATTATATATGTATAGTCCAAGAAAAGAACAAACCAGTGAATTCAAATATAAAAAACGTAATTAAAGTTATGAAAGAACAAACCGGTAAATAATGTAATGAAAATCAAAGTAATAAAATGTAATACTGGAACATTCACGAAAGCGTTTAACTTGTTCATTTATCAATATCATGTCAAAGCTTGTTGTTTGTAACTGTTTTGTAACATCCCATTAAAGAAACTTCTTGTAGTTTTTGTTGTGATTATTGTTATAAATCTATTATTTATGTTATCATAAACTATTAAAAAATAAAATGTGGCTATCCATAACACCCTAACTATTCATATTCCATTATTATGTATAGCCTATATATAGGCTTCATGTATATTGAAAAGAATCAATGAAAAAAAAGCTCTACTCATCTCCATCTCTTATGTCTATTTTGCTATTGTTCTATATCTTTTATAAGTATGTTATGCTATTAGGTCGTTGTTTTACAACACGTTATTAGCACGATTTGCCTGCAACATTGGTATGTAGGAGGAGTGGTTATGATGGTGACAATGAACCAAATAGATCCGGGAAATAGTAATATAGGAGGTGCATAGTTGTTCATTGCCTACACATATCCTTTAATATTTTCGTAAAGCATGATTTATAGTGAAGCATCACTGGAATACTAAACAATGAGGGGTTGGTTTGCCGCATGATCGGATCCTCACGACTTTTTACTTTATGGTAACTTTTCTATCATCCTTGCGGCAGTTACAATAATATTATATAGAAGAAGGTATGTTTTCTTTTCCACCAACATATTACGATCTCCTAATTTATAAGTATTAAATGGATATAAAACCAATTTCTTTATTTGATAATAAAATGTATTCATGATTATGGATGTTATGACATATTTTATCTTAAAAATTAGAGTTAATTACATTTTTCGTCCCTGTGGTTTGCCCCACTTTCACAGACCGTCCCTGAGTATCCGAAATTACACGTTTCGTCCCTATGTATGGAACTCCGTCAACGCTTTTAGTCCACTACCCAAACGGACGTTAAGTTGGGGGTCACGTGAGTTGCACACCATGGGCAAAATGGTCAGAAATTTTTACAGGGACCAAAAGTGTAAAACTTGTATTTTTTTGATTTGTTAATGAAAAAATTACAACAAAAACAATAAACCATATGCATATCACCTGAACCATCGCCACCTCCGACATTCATAACCGTGAACCATCGCCAACATAACAACTACCCGACATTCATACATCTAAAATTAAATACGTATATATACTCAGCCACCACCGTGAACCATCCCATATAACAAATTAACTCAATCATGAATTAACCCAAATCTGAAAACCTATAAATCTTAAATCTACAAACCATATCTAAGAATGATTATCATCAATTAAATCTAAAAATCACTTTCTATATACATAATCTGGAGATGGAATCTAACTTGTTTACAATACCAATAACATGTGATATAATAATAATAAATTAATAATATAAGATAATTGGGGAAAAATGACGATCATTCATGGCTGGAAAAAGAGATCACATGTGGCTTCATCAAAAGTGATTTTCTACCATTTTCATACAAGTTTCTGCTGATAATACTAATAATAATCTATATTAGTAATAAAAAAAAGGGGGGCCATAGTCCATAGATGGGGGTCGTACTTCCCAGACGCACCTCACTTTTGTCCTTTCTATTTTCTTCATCTTTTCTTTAATCTTCATAAAAACGCCGGATTTGTCTTAAAAACTTCCGTATTCTTGGCCAGAAACATCAGATTTAACACTGTTTTGGCCGGAAACTTCAGATTCAATAGTGATTTGGCCGGATCTTAATTGATTTGGCCGGAGTTTGACCGTTGACCGATGTTGACCGAGTTTTGGACCGATTCCAGTCGACTCGACTGCCTGAACTGCCGATTCCGAGTTTGATCCCGTTTCCTTGCGAAGAGAGATGACTATTGATGGATGATAGTGCGCGGTGGTTGGAGATGGCTATTGATGGATGATAGTGCTGTAGTTGGTGGTTGTCGTATCAGTGAAGAGAGAGGCGGCGACTGGGTCGCCGGAGCTTCGAAGAGAGAGAGAGAGGGGTGGTGATAGATGATGTCGGTGATTAGGGGTGATGGTGCAGTGAGTGGTGGTAAGTTGGTAACTGTGTATATATATATGTATGTTTCCAGATCTTGTGTGTGTATAAGTATATAAGATTGAAAATTACACTTTTGGTCCCTGTAAAAATTTCTGACCATTTTACCCTCTGCGTGCAACTCACGTGACCCCCAACTTAACGTCCGTTTGGGTAGTGGACTAAAAGCGTTGACGGAGTTCCATACATAGGGACGAAACGTGTAATTTCGGATACTCAGGGACGGTCTGTGAAAGTTGGTACAAACCACAGGGACGAAAAATGTAATTAACTCTATAATTAAATTTAATTGTCTATATTTGGTGAAATTATATAATATTTTTAAAGGCTCGTTAATCAATTAATAATTGATTATACTGAGTTTTATGCCATGTTACTAACCACCATTCACATTTCTATGAATCGTGAATTCATGGAGATCGGCTGTATAATGAATTTCTAGTATTTTAATTTGAAACGCTACATGGATATAAATTGTTTTAAACTACTGCGATGCCATCACAACGAAAGTATGATTATTAATGGGAGCGTTTTTTTTGGCATCATGGTTTAATTCTCATGTAGATTTATGTGGCTATATGTGTAATCTACTCTGTTTATATATCAATTTTTTAGCTGGTTTAATGAATTTGATCTTGTATATTGTGGTATTTGGTATGTTTGATTTTTTCAATATAAAGAATTACAAGTTTTTGTTTGGTTCGCGATACATTTTAATTTAGAAGATGATTTAACTTGGCGGAGTGCAGTTTTTGACCAACACAATGTAGTTATTAAGATGATATAAGTCGGTTCATAGAACTAGACAATTAATTAAAGATTTTTCTGTCTTCTTTTTCTATTCCATATTTATTATCATCTTTGATTTATAACCTTTGTTTATCTCAATTTAATTATGAATCTTGATGTTGCACTGATCATGTTTTGTGTTCATAATTCATGTATACTTACGAATGATAATATGTTTACTGTATAAGATCTTCTTGTTAAAGTGTTTCATAGATGTTATCTGAATTAGTGAATTGTGCTCAACTGTGACTAGTAAATTGGTATTTGTGTAAATTGGTATTAGTGGAAATTATATAATACAATGTTCTTTTAGTGCTATTGAGGAAATCTTTTGATTCTGAAACTTAGTATTAGTGTAAATTGGTATTAGTGTAGTATACTTACGAATGATAATATGTTTACTGTATAAGATCTTCTTGTTAAAGTGTTTCATAGATGTTATCTGAATTAGTGAATTGTGCTCAACTGTGACTAGTAAATTGGTATTTGTGTAAATTGGTATTAGTGGAAATTATATAATACAATGTTCTTTTAGGCTCGTTAATCAATTAATAATTGATTATACTGAGTTTTATGCCATGTTACTAACCACCATTCACATTTCTATGAATCGTGAATTCATGGAGATCGGCTGTATAATGAATTTCTAGTATTTTAATTTGAAACGCTACATGGATATAAATTGTTTTAAACTACTGCGATGCCATCACAACGAAAGTATGATTATTAATGGGAGCGTTTTTTTTGGCATCATGGTTTAATTCTCATGTAGATTTATGTGGCTATATGTGTAATCTACTCTGTTTATATATCAATTTTTTAGCTGGTTTAATGAATTTGATCTTGTATATTGTGGTATTTGGTATGTTTGATTTTTTCAATATAAAGAATTACAAGTTTTTGTTTGGTTCGCGATACATTTTAATTTAGAAGATGATTTAACTTGGCGGAGTGCAGTTTTTGACCAACACAATGTAGTTATTAAGATGATATAAGTCGGTTCATAGAACTAGACAATTAATTAAAGATTTTTCTGTCTTCTTTTTCTATTCCATATTTATTATCATCTTTGATTTATAACCTTTGTTTATCTCAATTTAATTATGAATCTTGATGTTGCACTGATCATGTTTTGTGTTCATAATTCATGTATACTTACGAATGATAATATGTTTACTGTATAAGATCTTCTTGTTAAAGTGTTTCATAGATGTTATCTGAATTAGTGAATTGTGCTCAACTGTGACTAGTAAATTGGTATTTGTGTAAATTGGTATTAGTGGAAATTATATAATACAATGTTCTTTTAGTGCTATTGAGGAAATCTTTTGATTCTGAAACTTAGTAATTTGTTGATCTGTCCATGCATGATAAATTCATGGAATATATGATGCTTGATGTAAGGAATGACTGATTGTTTTTACATGCTAAAATTGATATAGAACGAATAATCTAAAGTTTAAGAAATGCATACTATCATCATCATAAAATATTTTAAGTGTGATTATTATATTAAAATATCCATGTATTTATATGGCATAATTCTTGGAAAATGTATTTCATATTTGATGATAGTGAATATCGATATGAATGTTCATCCCAAACAATCTTTGTCCCCATAAATATTTTTAGCATACATTTATTTTACATTATGATCTATTCTTTGAAGAGAATGTAAGAATGTAATAGCTTAGTGATCCATATAATGAACATGGACTAGACGTCATTTATTTGGTTACATGTTCAGATATTTTGCTCATTGGTTAATGATAACTGTACAATTTGAATTGTATGTTCATTTTATGTGACTATATGCCAATGCCGGTATTATAATTGAGTATATCAAATTATTTGAAGGCTCTAGATAAGCTAATATAGATTTGTCACGGAAAAAAAATGAAAGTATTGAGACACTAAATTTTTGGTATATTGACTTATATCGATACACATTGGACGTTGATTATTTTTTATTAGGGACATGGTTAAAGATAATAAGATAAATGTGATTAAAATAAATATACACTATGGTCATTAATATAAAAATCACATACGTGTGAATAACGAATTATGGAAAAAGGAAAAGATTTATATGTTATGAAGGTTGCTAAATGTGAAGGTTAAATGAAAAATGTAAGGAAAGTATAGTCTTATTGACTCGAATTGTTGAGTTTTGCATCATATATGTGTAAGTTATGTGTGTATGTGGTTTTATATGCTTATAAGACACTTTATTGAAGGATTGATGACATATACATGTTTAGCATTTTGTTGTTTGATATTGCTATCGACTAATATAAATATAATATTGAATTATGCGAATGCTCAAAAAGAGTATAAATAATTTGAAAGAGAAATTAGAATTTGAAAGTAACAAATTCTTGAAACTCATGTGGTCATACTAGAGATTTATTAATCAAGATTATTTGATTAATTGGCATGACCGGATAGACCATCTCTGGTCAATAATGATGCGAAATATATATATATATATATAAGAGTTAAGAGATTTTTCAAAGTGGTTATCTAAATTGTGATTATTTGCTCTATAAGAATGTATGTGTCAAATACAATAAGGATTAAATACCTTAATGGAACATATGCAAAGAAGATGTAAATAGACTTATACATCGTCCAAAAGACCATTTAGTGTTTAAAATCGATGCATCGTCTAAATGGTTACTGAAGTCGCAACATGAGGTTTGCGTAATAAATTGCTCATATTATAAAATTGAGAGCATGTTCCGTATTGTATTGGCATTAATGATTCATTTTATAATGATCAGTATTGAAGAGCAAAATGAATGACTTATAGTTTTGGGGCCATGTTATTTAACATGCAAAAATGTGAATTCGCATCATGTCAAGAATTTATAATGTTTCCTCCCCATTGAGATTGGTTTATGGTCAGAAACCACATATTGTAACACCCCAAGCCGAGGCTCGGAATATCACGGAAATCACATAGCACCAGGTGGAATTACAATAGAACAAACTAAATGCAATTAAAGATTCGGTGAATCCAAAACATAACGAAGTAAGTAACAAAATACAACAGGAGCAAATGGCCATCAAAGTTAACAAAATAACAACCAAAGATGGCAAACGATCCTAAGTATAATGCAAAAGGCAGGCCAATGAATCCTTGATCCATGAAGTCCATAGTCCGGGTTTACAGCAAGCAAAGCAACTAAACTCCACGCCCTGGGAGAACCTGATTACCTGAAAGTGTACTAAGCATAGTCAACACAAGGTTGGTGAGTTCGTAGTAATGGCCCACAAGGAACCATAGACAAAATCATAAAGCACGAAAGGAGGCTAAACCTGACATACAGTGAGCCTCTACGAAACACAATAATGTCCAACAACAAGATTACACAAGCACAACGCGTGAAATGAGAAATGCATAAATGATATGAGTATCAATGCAAATGCCGGAATGCATGAATAAGCCAATATGCCTATCCTATGTGTGAGCTCAAGTCACCAATGCAACGATACCCTTCTGTCATCGCAATGAACAAGGCTGTATCTCAAAATCATCGAGATATATATGTCTATATACTCGGAGTCAGGTCTACATCCAAAATGGGTGCATACATCTATGCACCAGGATGTCGGCAATCCCCTGCCGAGGGTCATCAACAATGTATGCAATGCTTACAATCGAATGTAAATGCATAAATCATGAACCAACAATCAATATACGATAAACCTGCGCCAACAATCAATATCGTCAAACATAACCCAACAACCAATATACGACCATCATACGCCAACAATCAATAATCAACAACATAAGCCACTAATCACAATTTAACCGACTATACGTATATATACTTCAGAGGATTCTACTTTCTTCAAGTCCCAGATGCTTATATATAGGGTCACCCGCAGCCTTCCCACCACATCTAAAACCCAATGAAGGCATAACCGACTTCCATGTATGTACGTCTATCCTAATATAAAAGTAATACTTAACTAAAACATAACCCAAGTCAATCAAACGAAACGAACTGCCACATCAATCCAACAATCAAGTCAAACAATCAATAAATCACAAATGCAAGTAAACACGCCAGGTTTACACTTTTCAGCCCGAATCTCAAGCGAGTAGGGAGATACGAAACTCACCTTGCCCGGCAAAGAAGCTAGAATAAGATTACAAACGAGTAACAGGGGTCCACACGTCCACAACCTATAATTATACATCATAATACCGTAATGTCAACTATACAATCATAAACAAGTTGGTTTAGCACCATAGGTCAAGTCACGAACCCTAAACGCCTTTATAATTTAAACGAGTAGGAACAAGACGCATTCGACTCGACCTTATTAGAAATGAGAAGAGATTCATGCAAAAAGAGTGTTACCACAAGAAAATATACTCTCTTACGATTCCAACGATAGGTCATACGACTTATTTGGACTTACGGATCAAAAGTTATTAACGTTTAAAAATTGACGCGCAACATTTCCCAGAAACTAACCACTGCGCCGCAGTGAGCCTTTGCCAAGCTCACTGCGCCGCAGTGAGCTAACCCAAACTTGACCAGGCCCTAGCCACTGCGCCTCAGTGGGCTAGCCTAAGCCACTGCGCCGCAGTGGCCCCATACTGGACCAGAAGAGCAGCAGCACCAGCATATGCAGAAAACAAGACCAAAACCCTTAAAAACTCGACCCAAACCAACCCAAATCGATTTGTAGGAACTTGTAACTTAATGTGAAGCATAAATAAACACCATTAACCATAAATAAACATAACCCAATCCACAAATTCGACCCAAAACATCAAAATCATATCAAATCGTTTCAACCCTAATCGAAACCCTAGTTTGACCTAAATCGTCTTTTGACTCGATTCAAGACTTGCAATTGTTCAAGATGACTAGAAATGCAATAACAAACATAAGTAGGTGTAAATGGGATGAATTTGACTTACCAAAACTTCTCCTTGAGCTAGAACCCGAAATTAGGTCAAATGGATAAAAATGCAAGACTTCCACCTTTTGATTCTTCGATATGACGATAATGTGGTATAGATGGCGATGAATCTAGTGTTATAACCTTTCTAAACACTAAGTAGATGGTAGAGAGGAGGGAGGAAATGGTCTTGCTTGTTCTTGAGAGAAAGAGAGAAAGAGATAGATAGATAGAAATGAAAATGAGAGGGGGAGAAAGGATAAGGGGGGGAGGGGGGGGGGGAAATGGGTCTTGGGGGCTGGTGGGTCATGGACTACCCACGGGCCGACCCATTTCCCTTCACAAGCCATAATACAATCGATTACACAACTAAACGCCAAACAAACATATTAACGACTCGACTAACATACCACATAGTCATATAATCACAAATGGGCCCAATTATTTCATTCACACGATTGTTAGTCAAATTACACATAAAGTCAACGGGTCAAAATTCACGGATGTTACATTATTCCCCCGTTGAAAGAATTTCGTCCCGAAATTCAACAAAACCCTAATTATTAAATAAATGCGGATACTTAGTCTTCATATGGTCTTCTCTCTCCCAAGTGAACTCGGCTCCACGTCTAGCGCTCCATCTTACCTTCACAATGGTGTAGCACTTCTTCTTGAGTTTCTTTTCTTGGCGATCCAAGATCTCTACCGGCTCTTCAACAAAGTTCAATTCGAATCAACCCTAATTTCGTCCATAGGCACATGATGTGTAGGATCCGCCAAACACTTGCGCAAATTACAAATATGAAACACATCATGCACACCGCTAAGCTCTTGAGGCAATTCTAGCCGATAAGCAACTTTCCCAACCCGTTCAAGAATCTTGAAAGGACCAACATACCTTGGTGCAAGTTTTCCCCGCTTCACAAATCGTACGACGCCTTTCCAAGGTGACACTTTCAAAAGTACAAATTCACCAACTTCAAACTCCAACGGTCTTCGTCTCACATCGGCATACTTCTTTTGACGTTCGCGGGCCAATTGCAACTTCTCCTTAATTTGAGATATTACCTTGGTTGTTTCAATCACAATTTCTGGCCCGATGAGTTGGCTCTCTCCAATTTCCGCCCAAGCTAGAGGAGAACGACATATCCTACCATATAATGCTTTAAAGGGTGCCATTTGAATGGTAGCATGATAACTATTGTTGTATGAAAACTCGACTAGCGGCAAATGGTCTTCCCAACTCCCACCAAAATCAATTGCACATGCCCTCCAACCCAGCGTCCCCATGTGTTTGGATTGGTTCCTCCTCGGTTTGCCCATCCGTTTGAGGGTGAAACGCCGTGCTCATGTCGAGTCGAGTACCCATGCTTTTTGAAAGGCTTCCCAAAATTTTGATTTGAAACGGGCATCTCTATCCGAAATGATAGAAATCGGCACCCCATGCTTAGATATTACTTCCTTGATGTACAATCGAACCAAAGTGTCAAATTTATCGGTTTCACGAATGGCTAAAAAGTGAGCCGATTTCGTTAACCGATCTACTATCACCCAAATCGTGTCACGACCGCTTCTCGTCTTCGGTAGTTTAGTGATGAAGTCCATTGAGATATGCTCCCACTTCCATTCGGGCATCACCGGTTGCACCAACAATCCGGGTGGCTTCTTGTGATCGGCTTTGACTTGTAAGCAAGTAAGACACTCACTCACATACCTTGCCACATCACGCTTCATGCCCGGCCACCAATACAATTCCTTCAAGTCAAAGTACATCTTATTCGACCCGGGATGGACCGAATAAGGCGATAGGTGAGCTTCATTCATAATAAGCGTTCTTAAGTCGCCGAAAATAGGAACCTAAAGTCTTTCAACCATGTATAGCCCATTATCATTCTTTCGGTCAAATAGTTGTTCCATGCCATCTAGGTTTTCGTTTCCAAAGTTTTCCGGTAGGGTGGCTTGAATTTGGGCTTCAATAATCCGATCACGAATATTTGGCCCTACCGTGAGGCTCATAGCTCTAGCCCGTCTTGGTTTCACTCTCTCCTTTCGGCTCAAGGCATCGGCCACTACATTTGCCTTGCCCGGGTGGTAACGGATGTCACAATCATAATCACTAAATAGTTCTAGCCAACGCCTTTGCCTCATATTCAATTCACTTTGGTTGAAGATGTGTTGGAGACTTTTGTGATCGGTATAAATCACACATTTGGTGCCATAGAGATAATGCCTCCAACACTTCAAAGCAAACACAACCGCTCCCAATTCCAAATCATGTGTCGGGTAGTTCTTCTCATGCACCTTCAATTGCTGAGAGGCATAAGCAATGACTTTACCCCTTTGCATAAGGACACAACCCAACCCTTGCCCCGAAGCATCACAATAAACAACAAAATCTTCGATCCATCCGGTAGCGTCAAAATAGGAGCATCACATAGCATATCTTTAAGAGTTTGGAAGGCGTTCTCTTGTCTTTCGCCCCATTCAAAGTTTCTCTCCTTTTGAGTCAAGAGGGTGAGTGGTTGTGCAATACGGGAGAAATTTTCAATGAATCTTCTATAGTAACCCGCCAATCCAAGGAATTGGCGGATCTCGGATGGCGTCTCGGGTCTTCTCCAATTCTTGACCGCTTCAATCTTGCTTGGGTCCACATGAATACCATCCTTGCTCACTACGTGACCAAGGAAGTGGACTTCTTCCAACCAAAACTCACACTTGGAAAATTTCGCATACAATTTCTCCCTCCTTAATAATTCAAGCACTTCACGCAAGTGCTCAACATGCTCCTCCTTCGTCTTCGAGTATACAAGTATGTCATCAATGAACACAATGACAGACTTGTCTAAGTATGGTTGACACACCCGGTTCATCAAGTCCATGAACACCGCCGGTGCATTAGTCAACCCAAAAGGCATTACGGTGAATTCAAAATGGCCATACCTTGTGCGAAAGCCGTTTTGGGGATGTCATCTTCATGTACCCGGAGTTGATGATAACCTGAGCGAAGATCGATTTTTGAAAAGTGCTTAGCACCTTGAAGTTGATCAAATAAGTCATCGATTCTTGGGAGGGGATACCGGTTCTTCACTGTGAGCTTGTTTAATTCCCGGTAGTCAATACACATTCTGAAGGACCCATCTTTCTTTTTGACGAAGAGAACAGGAGCACCCCAAGGAGATTGACTAGGGCGAATGAAACCCTTCTCTTGGAGTTCCTTGAGTTGAGTTTGTAATTCTTGCATTTCGGTTAAAGCTAGTCTATACGGAGCTTTTGCTACGGGCGCGGCTTCGGGAATGAGATTAATACGAAAATCAAGTTCGCGAGTCGGAGGTAACCCCGGTAAGTCATTCGGAAAAACATCGGAGAAATCACAAACAATAGGAACGGTCTTCAATTCTACCTTGTGGTGGTAGCACTAAAGACTTTAGAATTTGAGGAATCGGAGATTTCGCCTTGAACTCTAAGAATTTTACCGTTAGCCAAAGGTACCTTAACAACTCTCTCGCCACAATCAATCGTCGCATTAACCGCCGCTAACCAATCCATACCCACTATAATATCAAAACTACCAATGTCAAGAGGCATAAGGTCAATGAAGAAGTCGACATCTTCTAAAGTCAAGACACAGTCGCGAAGTATTTGGCTAATTCTAGTTAGTGACCCATTTACCATTTCAATGTCAAGTACATAGTTTAGAGCACACGGATGCACATCAATCAAAGGAACAAAGTTAGAAGACACGAGGCTATAATCGGCCCCGGAATCAAATAGGACGGTTGCATAAAGACCATTTAAGAGAAAAGTACCTGCTACTACGTTGGGATCATTGCGAGCTTCATTTACATTGGCCGCAAAGGCTCGGCCGCGTGGTTGCACTTGGTGGCCTTGTTGTCCCCGGTTTTGATTAGGCCCGACCATTTGTAGTTGATTGGGATGAACGGCTACTTGAACTTGTTGTCCCACCCATCGAGGACAATTATTACGGTAGTGGTCACGGCTACCACATTCAAAACATTCGCCTCTTCTTTGGTTACCTTGAGGAGGAACGGCCCGAATAGGAGCCACATTCATTGGGCCGGCTCTTGGAGCTCTACAATTCTTGGATGCGTGCCCAACTTGGTTGCAATTATAGCATGCCCCACATGGAGTAGTGGCGGGATGGTGCCTGTTGCACCTCCCACAGAAGGGATGAGGCCCGGTATAAGGCCTCCTAGCCGGTTCTACCGCCGCCATTACCCTACCCCTATAAGCATTCTTGGGGTCAAACCTTCCCGCTTTCTTTACCCCACTTGACTCACCCACTTCTTTCCTCTTGTTTGATGAGGATTTACTCAAAACGCCACACCTCAATAAATCTTCCGTCACACTCCCGGCTTGGTTGACCGCATTAGCCAAAGAAGTAGGCATGTTGGAGTTTACATAAGATCGGACTTGAGGATTCAAGCCCAATACAAACTTCTGGATGGCCTGTGACTCGGTACCCACCAAGTGAGGAATAAGGGTAGACAACTCTTGAAATCGTCTCACATAGCCCTTGTAATCGGCTCCCTCCATGTTGAGATTTGCAAATTCAATGGTTAAGTTTTGTAGTTCATACGGAGGACAAAACTTTGCTTTTACTTTGTTTTTGAAGTCAATCCACTCCAAATTTTGAGTCCGCCCCAACGTTATTTCTTGGTTCCACCAACTCAAGGCGTCATGCCTAAACATGCCGGATGCATAGGAAATCCGGTCATCATAGGTGCAATGACTCCTTTCTATCACCGCCTCTATCGCCTCAAACCACCTTATACATTCCGTGGGCCCACCTTTCCCGTCAAACTCCGGTGCCCCACAACTTTTAAAATCTTTAAATATGCATCCTTGACGGTATCCACCGTATTGATTATTCATGGGCATCCCAATATTAACTCCCACAGGTCCCTCTTCTTCATCCTCAACGGCATGAGGTTGGGCATTTTCGTTATCCATATTTTCTGGGGCTTCATTGTTTTGAGGCCCATTGTTTTGCCCAAGACTTGCCGTGACTTGAGCAATGATGGTTGGCATGATGCCGGCGACCGTTTGAGCGATTACCTCAGCCAAGTTTGGCTCAGGAGCTCCACCACGACCCCTACCACGGCCCCTACCGCGACCTCTACCACGGCCCCTACCTCCTTGTACTTCCGGTTGAGCTTCCGGTTGAGGTTCTTCCTCTTCAGCCCTATAGTTTGTTCCGACTCTCCTTGGTCTCACCATCTCTATAAAACAAGCGACACGTTGACCCGAGAGTTAGTCTCAAATGCTCGCATGTTAGTCACACAAGTAGTCAATGCTCTCATACCGATACCACATACTCATTTCATAACATTATGCTAAGGCAAAAGTGTTAGCATCATAAAGGATTTTTACATATCATAACATCAAGTAATCATGCTCATTACGTCATGCAATCAACAACTAACACGAATGATTCAAAGTATAATCCGAATTCGATATGCTCTCTAGTTATTGACCGGGTATGTATACAAGGTGTACCAACGGCTAACCTTCCACTAATCAACTTCCATTAAGCATATCGGTTCCTTATTATACTTTAAGCCACACGTGCGCAATCCACGATGTCATGAACTTGCTATAATATCGGGTAACCATAAAAGAGTTGATCGGGTTCTTTTAGGGTTGCCACAATATTATACTAAGTTAATGGCATCCCATCATTTTGCCCTAAATCATCACATTAGTTCCAACAATTAACAACAACAACCCATATTAACTACAATTCACATTCATCACATTGAATTCAAGCTATCATACAATAGGTCTTAACTACGAACTCACACGGGGATTCATATAATTCACATTGCACACGAATTTCCTAACCATGCATGCTATATGAAGAGTTTTAACTTAAGCCGTAGTCTAGGTCAAACCGCCTAATTCTCTACGACCACGCATGGGCCACCATTCTGTAACACCCCAAGCCGAGGCTCGGAATATCACGGAAATCATATAGCACCAGGTGGAATTACAATAGAACAAACTAAATGCAATTAAAGATTCGGTGAATCCAAAACATAACGAAGTAAGTAACAAAATACAACAGGAGCAAATGGCCATCAAAGTTAACAAAATAACAACCAAAGATGGCAAACGATCCTAAGTATAATGCAAAAGGCAGGCCAATGAATCCTTGATCCATGAAGTCCATAGTCCGGGTTACAGCAAGCAAAGCAACTAAACTCCACGCCCTGGGAGAACCTGATTACCTGAAAAGTGTACTAAGCATAGTCAACACAAGGTTGGTGAGTTCGTAGTAATGGCCCACAAGGAACCATAGACAGAATCATAAAGCACGAAAGGAGGCTAAACCTGACATACAGTGAGCCTCTACGAAACACAATAATGTCCAACAACAAGATTACACAAGCACAACGCGTGAAATGAGAAATGCATAAATGATATGAGTATCAATGCAAATGCCGGAATGCATGAATAAGCCAATATGCCTATCCTATGCGTGAGCTCAAGTCACCAATGCAACGATACCCTTCTGTCATCGCAATGAACAAGGCTGTATCTCAAAATCATCGAGATATATATGTCTATATACTCGGAGTCAGGTCTATATCCAAAATGGGTGCATACATCTATGCACCAGGATGTCGGCAATCCCCTGCCGAGGGTCATCAACAATGTATGCAATGCTTACAATCGAATGTAAATGCATAAATCATGAACCAACAATCAATATACGATAAACCTGCGCCAACAATCAATATTCGTCAAACATAACCCAACAACCAATATACGACCATCATACGCCAACAATCAATAATCAACAACATAAGCCACTAATCACAATTTAAACCGACTATACGTACATATACTTCAGAGGATTCTACTTTCTTCAAGTCCCAGATGCTTATATATAGGGTCACCCGCAGCCTTCCCACCACATCTAAAACCCAATGAAGGCATAATCGACTTCCATGTATGTACGTCTATCCTAATATAAAAGTAATACTTAACTAAAACATAACCCAAGTCAATCAAACGAAACGAACTGCCACATCAATCCAACAATCAAGTCAAACAATCAATAAATCACAAATGCAAGTAAACACGCCAGGTTTACACTTTTCAGCCCGAATCTCAAGCGAGTAGGGAGATACGAAACTCACCTTGCCGGCAAAGAAGCTAGTAATAAGATTACAAACGAGTAACGGGGTCCACACGTCCACAACCTATAATTATACATCATAATACCGTAATGTCAACTATACAATCATAAACAAGTTGGTTTAGCACCATAGGTCAAGTCACGAACCCTAAACGCCTTTACAATTTAAACGAGTAGGAACAAGACGCATTCGACTCGACCTTATTAGAAATGAGAAGAGATTCATGCAAAAAGAGTGTTACCACAAGAAAATAGACTCTCTTACGATTCCAACGATAGGTCATACGACTTATTTGGACTTACGGATCAAAAGTTATTAACGTTTAAAAATCGACGCGCAACATTTCCCAGAAACTAACCACTGCGCCGCAGTGAGCCTTTGCCAAGCTCACTGCGCCGCAGTGAGCTAACCCAAACTTGACCAGGCCCTAGCCACTGCGCCGCAGTGGGCTAGCCTAAGCCACTGCGCCGCAGTGGCCCCATACTGGACCAGAAGAGCAGCAGCACCAGCATATGCAGAAAACAAGACCAAAACCCTTAAAAACTCGACCCAAACCAACCCAAATCGATTTGTAGGAACTTGTAACTTAATGTGAAGCATAAATAAACACCATTAACCATAAATAAACATAACCCAATCCACAAATTCGACCCAAAACATCAAAATCATATCAAATCGTTTCAACCCTAATCGAAACCCTAGTTTGACCTAAATCGTCTTTTGACTCGATTCAAGACTTGCAATTGTTCAAGATGACTAGAAATGCAATAACAAACATAAGTAGGTGTAAATGGGATGAAATTGACTTACCAAAACTTCTCCTTGAGCTAGAACCCGAAATTAGGTCAAATGGATAAAAATGCAAGACTTCCACCTTTTGATTCTTCGATATGACGATAATGTGGTATAGATGGCGATGAATCTAGTGTTATAACCTTTCTAAACACTAAGTAGATGGTAGAGAGGAGGGAGGAAATGGTCTTGCTTTGTTCTTGAGAGAAAGAGAGAAAGAGATAGATAGATAGAAATGAAAATGAGAGGGGAGAAAGGATAAGGGGGGGAGAAATGGGTCTTGGGGGCTGGTGGGTCATGGACTACCCACGGGCCGACCCATTTCCCTTCACAAGCCATAATACAATCGATTACACAACTAAACGCCAAACAACATATTAACGACTCGACTAACATACCACATAGTCATATAATCACAAATGGGCCCAATTATTTCATTCACACGATTGTTAGTCAAATTACACATAAAGTCAACGGGTCAAAATTCACGGATGTTACACATATGTCTCATAAGAGTTTTGAATGTGCAATATATGATTAAGTTACTCCACCACAATGCACAAAGATGAGACTTCAAAGAATGTTGGAAATAATGTTGGAAATAATGTTGAAAATAGACATGCATTGGAAGTGTGTAGTCTCGTGCTTTGATTCAATTCGAAAATGTCTGATTAACTAGACACTAGTATGACTGTTTTGGGTATGAGTTGACATATGAAAGATGTGTATATAATCAATAAAGCCATCATTGAAAGATTTGTTTATGGCTTATGTTTCTCATTGATATGATTTAGTTTTCCCAACATTAGGGGGAGATGTTCCCAACATTAAGGAAAATGGAAAGCAGCTAAAGAAAGTAAGAATAAATTATCAAAGATCCTCACACCAATGAATATAAGCTTAAAACTTGTGGGATAATTCATTCAGAATATTTAGTAATTGCCACCAAAGTTAACTGACCAAATAAGTTGCTTATGCTCTGATTGATAATGAGTCTACGCACATTTGAAAGTGGTAGAAAAGTCGATTCCAAATAAAAAACCTCGAATGAAAAGGAGCATAAAATTAAGATGGTCAAATTCGAGGTACGAAAGACCCCATTAAAGCTTATTGATGAAACTAGACATGAAGGTTTTAGAGAAACGGTTTTAGAGAAACCTCAGGTACCTGAAAAAGTGAACATTAAACGTTGAGATCTCAATAAATGATATCATGTCTAAAGAGTTATGGAATCGATCGAATAAAGTGAAATCGACGTCGATAATAATTTTGAATTTGATATAGCACTAAGTACTATGAATAAATATGAGGATCTTGAAATCATGCATGAAAATAAAGTTCTAAGATATATATGATTGGCCAAAAGAAAAGACGCAAAAGTTGGACCTCGAGTCCGTACACCTGAAAGTGTAACGTTTTATGATATAATTGATGAGTGTGAAAAACAAATAACAAAATCACATGTATGATACATAAGGCATAATCTTCAAAGTACTGGACATCCAAGATAGAGCATTGCGAATAAATATATAGTGGTTGTCCATATATGATATAACTGGGTCATTGTGAAATTTATTATGGAATAAGGATTTTTTGCAAAAGATATAGACTTGATTACGATGAGTTTTATTCTCACGTGGTGGATGCAACTATTGATATCTTATAAGTCTGGCAATATAAAATATTATGAAACTGCGTCTTATGGATTATTTTGAGCTATAAAGATATTATATATGGTGCATAGAGTATGCCTTGTTTTTTTTAAACTATAATATTACCTGAAGTATATAAAATGCATGGAGCATGTCCAATGACTCAAAGCTGCTACAAACATGTTTGAAAGATCATTGAGAATAACATGTAGCAAATATAATCTATAAGTCTATAATAGACATTTGGTAAAGTCTCTTTGAATATATAACTTGAAGTTATGAGATTTATTTGCCCAAGATATTAAATAAATATAAAATTTGAATAAGTTATGAGTGCAATGAGTGCAAAAGATCTCTATGGCAATTTTATGTTTGAATGTGTGTGATGGAAAATCTCGATAAAACAAAATCGAACATTCTAGTGATGAATAATTACTCAAAAGGATTTATATGATGAGGAAAATATTTTTGTGGGTTATATCAATTTATTGAGTATACTAAATAATTTGTATATATGATCACTTGGTATTGATAAAGATCACTTGGTATTGACAAAGATGATATTGATAAAGATCACTTTCATTCCTCAAAGGTAGAGATAAATTCTTGATTCAAAATACTATATCTGAGTAGCATTTGGTCATTATTAACGTATATTCCAATATATTGTTTTTCGTTCTTTTAGTACAGATAGAGATCTTATCCCATGAGAATGTATTAGAATGGGTAAAACATATATTTTATGCGATAAGGGTATAAGTTTACATTATACTAACCTATCAAAGCAGTTTTAGTTTGTTTTGATAATGCAGGATGATCGATTACAAACGGATATGTATTTATAAATGTTGACATCAAATTTATCATATATTATAAGTCAATTGAGAGATCAACATGAAGATAATGCAGCATGGATGTTTTTAACGACTGAAGTTGTATATCAAAGGAAGCTTGTTCGTGATATTATTGACTCAAGGAGCTTAAGTGATGTGATCATCAGGGGGAGAAGATACGCGCTGCACTCTTTTTCCCTTGACCATGGCTTTGTCCCATTGGGTTTTTCTGGCAAGGTTTTTAATGAGGCAGCATCCCCAAGCGTATCGAACAGACTATGTACTCTTTTTCCTTCACTAGGTTTTTGTCCCACCGGGTTTTCCCTAGTAAGGTTTTAACGAGGCATATTCTTTTGACTAATGGATAGCCAAGGGGGAGTGTTATAAATCTATTATTTATGTGGCTATCCATAACGCCCTAACTATTCATATTCCATTATTATGTGTAACACCCCAACAAGGTGGAAACATGAGGCATTAATAGAAAGCTCAGCACGACATGGAAATTAAATAGAGATAAACTAAATGCAATAAGGATTGGATATTTCCATTCTCAAATTAATTCAAAAATACAAGTATTGGATCAAATAAATGCACAAGGAGCACAACACCATCAATAGTTTACAAAAGATAGATCAAATGATGGCTAACGATCCTAAGCATAACCCATAAACGGGGGCAATGAATCACGGATCCATATTAAGTCCAAATCCAATCCTAAGCAAGCATGCAATCATCCATCACGTCTTTGGTTAACTTGATTACCTGAAAAGTGTACTAAAATGCGTCAACATAAAGTTGGTGAGTTCATAGGTTTTGAATATAAGTAACAAGTGTCGGGATAACAAGCGTTTAACCTTGATTAAGATCATAAGGATCACACAACATTGATACGAACATAATTAGATCATTAAATGATCACATAACCTTGAAACCTTGATTTGGATCGATAAACGATCACATAACCTTGATACAATCATACAACCTTGATTCACAATTAAACGAACACATAACCTTGATTCAACAATTAAACGAACATATAACCTTGATTCAACAATTAAACGAACATATAACCTTGATTCAACAATTAAACGAACACATAACCTTGATTCAACAATTAAACGAACATATAACCTTGATTCAACAATTAAACGAACATATAACCTTGATTCAACAATTAAACGAACACATAACCTTGATTCAACAATTAAACGAACACATAACCTTGATTCAACAATTAAACGAACATATAACCTTGATTTAACAATTAAACGAACATATAACCTTGATTTAACAATTAAACGAACATATAACCTTGATTAAGCATAAATCACACAACCTTGATACGAACATAATTAGATCATTAAATGATCACATAACCTTGATTCAACAATTAAACGAACATATAACCTTGATTAAGATCATAACGATCACATAACCTTGATACGAACATAATTAGATCGATAAACGATCACATAACCTTGATACAATCATACAACCTTGATTCAACAATTAAACGAACACATAACCTTGATTCAACAATTAAACGAACATATAACCTTGATTTAACAATTAAACGAACATATAACCTTGATTTAACAATTAAACGAACATATAACCTTGATAAAATAGCCAAACGATCCTATAACCTTGATTACTTACATAAACGAACACATAACGATCAAACCAACCAAAGAAACACGTTGTACACTTTTCACCCCAAAATCATGCAAAGAAAAGGGGGCTACGAACTCACCTTGCCCGGCAATGACGAGTTAATATCGAGCTACAGTGACTCAATAATCGTTTTACGTCTTCAACCTATTGATACAAACATATATACATCCGTATTAATACATCATATGCATTAATAAGTCCACTTTAGTTTACATCTAAACCTAGTTTGATCTCCCGACTCCATATGATCATTAGAATACGTCTACTACACTAGAAATATCAAGTGAGGGATCAAATGGCAAGTGGGTTCGATCCAAGGAGGAGGAGGAACAAGCTAGGAAGGAAAACAGGAAAACAAGAGAAGGGGAGCACCGTAAATTACGGCTACCCCCACCGTAACTTACGGTGGGCAGAAACTAACAAGCGTAACCTACGGCCAGCTGTGGCGTAAGGTACGGTCAGCCAAAGATAACCAGCGTAAGGTACGCCTTCTTCAACATAAGGTACACTTATCTGGTTTTGGCGTCTCGTTCACTCGAATTCAGCGTAAACAGAGGAGTTTTGGCGTAAGGCTTAATTGGCACTTGGAGGACACCGTAGGTTACGCCATACATAGTGTGCCATACGCCCAAAGACAACCACCACCGTACACTACGCCACACAGGGACGTAATGCACGCCCAACCATGATTTTCACCAGCGTAAGGTACGCCAAAGGGGGGCGTAGCCTATGCCTGCACCTGAACAAGTCGTGCAGCAGCCAAGGGAGACAAACACGACCCAAAATGCCAAGAAACCAACTTTGGACTTGAATTCGACTTGGAGAGACTCAAGACTCAGTTTTGAAACATAAATACATGTTAATGGACACAAATAAACAACTCTTTTCCTGCAAATTCCGATCCAAAGCATCATCAAGAAATCCTTGACCCATTTGACCTAGTTTAATAGCATAAAAACCCTAATTTTGCCAAGAAATCGTTTTTGGTTGTTTTAAATCTGTTTTTCACACTTGTTAGACCTAACAAATCATAAGACATCATAAACCCACTTCACTTTTGTAACTCATTTCATCATTTCAACATCAAACACCATTTTTGACCCATTTGAGCTTCATGAACCCTAATTTGACCTAGTTACACCAAAAATCCGATTTTTGTCCAATAGCTTGAGAGGTTTGACTTGAAATAAGTTAATTAACAATAAATGGTGAAGTTTAAGACGAATTTACCTTACCAAATCTTCCACCAAGGTGTTGAAACCGAACTTGACCCGAAATTGATGATTCTTGCACTTTAAAAACCCAAATTTTTGATATGTTGCTAAGATGACAAAGATGATGAAAAACCCTAATCAAATATAGCTTGAAACATTTAATAAGGTGAATTTAATTTAGAGAGAGAGAGATTTTATGTTCTTGCAATAAGTGAGAGAGAGAAATTGTAAGAGAATTTGAGTGTGTGGAGGAAAATGGATGGATGGAAAGAGATAGGGTGGGATTGGGTGAAGTTGGGTGGGTCAAGGGTTTGAGTGTTGGGTCATGGGTTGGCCCATTCAATTAAATTAATCTAGTTACTTCACAACCTACAATCGAACATTTAATTAAATCGACCAAATAACCTTGACTAACGCACGGGCATAATTTAACCATAACGATCATCAACTCATATAAACACTTTAAACACGATCAAATCACCAATAACTCGAGCACGTATTATTTATTAATAATACTCAGTCAAACGTACAAATAATTAACGGGTCAACTAAAGTCAAATTTCATGAATGTTACATTATGTATGTCTTAATTGTATCTATATTGTATAGCCTATATATAGGCTTCATGTATATTGAAAAGAATCAATGAAAAAAAAGCTCTTCTCATCTCCATCTCTTATGTCTATTTTGCTATTGTTCTATATCTTTTATAAGTCTGTTATGCTATTAGGTCGTTGTTTTACAACAATTATTTGTTTTTTAGAAAGTTTTAGATTATATAGTTGTTATCAGTTAGATATATTGATTTTTTATATATAATCATTGATAATTTGATAAGTTATAACTAAAAATAACTTAAATAAGTTATAATTATAGTTAGATGAAGACTAATTGTAAGCCAAGTTGGTTTTTTGTATTTATTAAAAAGATATTTTTTAAATTATTTAATTAGTTGGATATTTTGGATAAACATGAGTTTTATATTTTATGTATTTTATTCCAATAAAATTATTATTTTAAGAAAAAGGTTTAAAAGTGTAAATTGATGATGGAAAATAAAAAAGTGTAAATTATATTATGACATGTGCTAATTTAATTAAATTAGAGAAATTGAGAGTTGTGATTGGTTAATTGAGGTTAGGTCAGTTTATTCGAATTTAAACTCCAAACCAGTACCAAAATACCTAAATTAAACTCCGCACAAACCCAAATTTCCCCCAAGTTGTCACGTTTTTGCACTTTTCGTCCCTGTCAAGGAGTAAATGACGCTTATACCCTCACGTGTTAGTCACGTGGGGTGAGTTAACGGAAAAATTTGGACGTAGTTAGCGCTAGGACCTTAATTGAAAAAATTAGTCAAGTTTAGGGATGCAAATTGATATTTATTTACTTAAGGGATTGAAAGTGAAAAACGTGTCAATTTTAAAGACGAAAAAAGTAATTTAGTCTTTAATATATATTAAGATCCCGTCAAACAAGCCGTAAAAACAATTATTACGGAGATCCTGAGATACATATTTTTCAAATTTGATCCTATAAAATAATATCCTCAGATATTAGGAATACAAAGTGGGCCAAGCCTTATGCTAATCTAGATTCATAATGGGCCAAAGATTAGCCACAAATAAGACTAATAGGACGCAGACATATTAGGTCTACAATTCAACGACCAGAACGAAGAAACTGAATTGTCTGACGTTGAAATTCACAGTTTGATTAACAGAGGTATCTACTATATCCTAGTTACATACCATTAATTTTATGTCTCTTGTTCCGAGACCATAATGAGATGGGGTAATGTTGATTGGGACTTCTTTTTAAAGGCATATTATCGTTTCTGCTCTTAAACTACACAAATACCTTAGGTTTGATTGTAAATTAATTTGATGTTATCTTATTTATCCTATTAGAAGTAGGGTAACGTTAATGTGAGAACCAAAACATGGGTGAGAACCACTAGTTTCCTCACTTTTTCTCATGTGGTTTTTTAATATTTGAATTGTTTTTTTTTTATTTTCTTTTAACAAAAATCCATTCCAAAAAAATAATTTTTTTTTTTGTAAAAAATCATATGGGTTACGTCTTGAAAACGTATGGATACGGTACGGGCGTTGCCCTCATCCGTTCTAAAGGGGTTGTCACCGGATGCATATGAGAATGATATGGATTTGATGGGCGGCGATCCAACAGACGGTGGCGGTTTGATACGGTACGGGGTAGCCCTTAATTTTAAGGGCTAAGCCCTTAGAGATGGTTTTTAGTGGTTCTCACCATTCTTTTGGTTCTCACTTGATCTCATTCACATTAGAAAGTATATGTATCTCTCCTACTATACATATGTGATATTTGTTAAACACAATCAAGTGTTAAATTTTTGGTGTGTATACATATATATTGACCAAGTGTGAAAATGTTACACATTTTTGTCCTACGATCTTTGTATCCGTAATTCGTAGTATTTCATAATCTCTACTACTTCAACTATATAGGAATGGCGTTTAGGGGCGGTGAAGCTCCAGCAATCGGCATTGACTTGGGAACCAAATACTCGTGTGTCGCAGTATGGAAACATGATCGAATAGAGATCATAACTAATGATCAAGGCAACCGAATCACACCATCTTGTGTTGCCTTCACAGATTCTGAACGTCTCATTGGTGATGGTGCAATGAATCAATATGTTAGGAACCCCGCGAATACTATTTTCGGTCAGTTTACATATTTCAATGTTTAATACTTTATGGTTTTTGATATATATATAGATATATAAAAAATGGTTTTATCATTTAATTTAATTTGTTATGGACTTTTAGATGCGAAAAGGTTGATTGGAAGGAGGTTCAGTGAAGACATGGTGGAAGAAGATATGAAGCTGTGGCCATTTAAGGTCATAGAAGGGACTAATGACACTCCAAAAATTGCGGTTACTTACAAGGGCCAAGAACAAGTGTTCTCAGCTGAAGAAATATCCTCAATGGTTCTTATCAAGATGAAAGAAGTTGCAGAGACATATATTGGCGACTCTGTGAAAAATGCTGTTATCACAGTCCCGGCTTATTTCAATGATTGTCAGCGTCAAGCGACAAAAGATGCAGCCACAATTGCTGGTCTAAATGTTGTTCGCATGATCAGTGAGCCAACAGCAGCAGCAATCGCTTATGGTGTAGACAATTGGTCGGGTATTACTGACAAGAGAAATGTTTTTGTATTTGATCTCGGAGGTGGCACTTTTGATGTCTCTTTTCTTACCATTGATGAAGGGGGTACTTTTGAGGTTAAGGCTGTTTCAGGAGACACTCATTTGGGAGGTGAGGATTTTGATAACCGCATGGTGAGTTTTTGTGTTGATGATTTTAAGAGGAAATGGAAAAAGGATTTGACTGGAAACCAAAGAGCGATGGGAAGGTTGAAAGTTGCATGCGAGAAAGCAAAGAGAGTTCTTTCGTATGCCACTCAAACTTCAATTGAACTAGACTTGTTGCATGAAGGCATCAATTTTTCTATGATTATTACTCGTGCCAAGTTTGAGGAGCTGAATATGAGCTTTTTTGTTGAGTGTATCGAGAAGGTTAAGGCTTGTTTATCTGATGCAAGTATATGTAAAGCAAGTGTAGACGATGTGATTCTTGTAGGTGGGTCTACTAGAATACCGAAGATCCAATGTATGTTGCGGGACTTTTTTGGTGGTAGGAGCTATGCAAGAACATCAATCCTGATGAAGCAGTTGCATATGGAGCCGCCGTTATGGCTGCAAAGCTATTTGGTGATACTACATTGATGCTGAAAAACTTGGTGCTAATGGATGTCACTCCCTTGTCACTTGGAACCCAGGTAAAGGGGGATATAATGAGTGTTGTCATCCCACGAAACACTCCCATTCCCACCAAGAAATCTTCTATTTTTGTTACAAGCAAAGACAACCAATCTTCTGTGCAAATTAAGATTTATCAAGGGGAGCGGACTAGATCCACAGACAACTACTTGTTAGGAAACTTCCGTATTTCTGGAATCCCACCTGCTCCCAGGAGAGTCTCAAAAGTTAAGGAGACCTATGAAATAGATGTTAACGGGATTCTCACTGTCACCGCTACAGTGGTATCAACCGGTGAGACTGAAAAACTTATTGTTACCAATCACAGTGGAAGATTGTCAAAGCAAGAGATAGAGAAAATGATTGAAGATGCTGAGAAGTTCAAAATTCAAGATCAAGAGTACAAGAAGAGAATGACTGCATACAAGGACTTAGAGGATTGTTTATATCATTTAAGGAACAAGGTTAATGAAAATGATCATCTGCCCCCAGATGTCCTGGAGAACATAAAGTCAACAATTGATGAAACAACTACGTGGCTCTCGGATAACAAAGATGCATCGTCATGTGATGAGATTGAGGCTAAGAAGGAGTACCTGGATTTCATATCCAGTCGTGCATTTTCAAACAAATCGTCACCTTTTAGTATCCTAGTCTTTTTCAAGGTATTGCTGCAGATGATAGTCTTTTTACTTGTAATCAACATGATCATGATATGTGTCTCTCCTTAAAAAATTGGTAACTGATGTAGTTGCAAGTGACCAAATCTGTTTTGAAGCACTTATTTCCTTTAACTAGTACTGAAGTTGGTTTTCGGTTTGTTAAACATTCTCATAATTATTCTGTATTTTGTTTGCAAAAGAACTTTAATTACAATCTGGAATTTAATCAACCATAGGTGGACTGCCCTTAACCCCCCATACTTGGATCATTTTAATTCGGGTCTCATTCCTTGGGAGGAACATTCTCGTCTCAACAACATTAAAACACGCCATTTGATGTGATCATTCAAACATCTTCTTTGTGGGTATTTGGCTGATGTTATTCTCGTAAACTAACACCAAACTATGTATATAAAAGCTATCTTTATATACCAGTCTATATAATTTGATGTTCAGATTTCATTTTAGAATAAAGTATGTGTGTGCTGTCTGTTCAATTGAAAAGGCCTTCTGGGTATATTTGGCTGACGGCGTTCTCATAAACTAAGAACAAACAATCGATTATTTGCATATCGATCTCATGTATGACTGTTGATTAGATTCAAGTTGAGCAGCTGCTTCGGACTTGTCTGTTGGTTTAACATCGTTCGCAAGAGTTTAACACCATCGAATATTTATTTAAAAGGCTAATTTTGTTATGACATGGAACAGAACTGAAAAATGGTATGTAAACACAAAATTTTTAATTTAAAAGGCTATTCTTGTTGTGACATAGAATACCTTTCAACATACATGAATAGTAGGGTAATTCAAGTGATGCTAACTTTTAAATGTGATGCTACTAATAATAGTATACTTATTTTTAAATTTAAAAAGGTGAAGGAACCCCTTGAGTTAATCTGAAAAGCAAAAGAGCGTTTGCTTTTTTACTTCAATGTAGATGAGGAAGATAGAGATGCCTACTGCAACTTCTGCAAGTGGAAAAAAAGATCAAGAATTCGTTTCTATTTCCATATTTTTACCATATAGTTACCAAAGTGTTATATTTTTTTTTCCAGGTTAGAATCATGTCACATGCAAATGTGGTGAGGAGGCCTTAGCAATGCTATACTCATCTAACACATTAGGAGCAAACCCTTTTAGCCATTTATCCGTTGTTGTCTTTTAAAAAAAAAGTTAAATACGGAGTATTTTATAGTTTTAGCCCACGTTTACAAAAATCTTAATAAGACCACATTAATTACGTGCAAAAAGTTTATCCTTCTTATCCTAAATTATTGGAAAATGATAATGCTAACAACTTATTACATTTTTAAAAACTAGTACATTCAATTACTCTAAAAATCACTTTTTTAAATTTCATAACAGCAATGTACAAATTTTAATGTACAAAGCTAATTTTTATGACAATCCTACCCTAAATTATTTATGACCAAATACTCCGAATCATGTAATCATGCTCTTTTAAGTTATAAGTGAAAAATGATCTTTACAACAAATAACCAATTCTTACAAGAAAATGTATATGTTACAAATTAAAACCAATTGTAAAAATATACATTGGGTGTAAGACGCAATTATTTGAGGTAAATATAATATTTGAAAATTAGAAAATGATACAGTATTTAAAAGCAAAAAAGATGCTCGCTTATTCGTGGACTCGTGGCGCATTGAACTTTATAAAAATAAGAGAAAATCGCGACAATAGTTAAATTTCGTTGCGATTGTATCATAATAGCCAAGTTTTTTCGAATTATCACAAAATAGCCATATAAATCGCAATAACTGGACAAAATCGCATAAAGAACCTTAAAATCGCTACGAGATTTAGCAAAATCGCAATATGTTGACTTTGACTCTTTTTTTTTTATTGCAAAATCGCAAAAAAATAATTTAAACATACTAAGTTATTACATAATCCATGAATACAAAGCTTCAAATACATAAGAACACATACTGGAAGCATGCTAATAATCCCCTAAGTTAACTGTCCCGAAAGGAGATGAGTGTGAAATCGATTTTGATTTCCCTTTTGATTTTGATGAAGATCCATACTCTCTCGATGAAGGAAAAGATGTTTGTGATGGCATGGGTGCACCACAATTCAGCCTTGTGTGACCACGTTCTTTACAACGACTCCATGTGGTTGTCTTCCTCTCTTCACCCATAGATGGTATACGATCGCGGTTTTTGGGTCGGCCAGGTAGCCTTTTGTCCATGATTGGTGGCAGAACTGTTTGTAAGTCATCTGGTATCTCCCATTCAGAAGGATGTGGTATGGGATAGACAATCTCGTAGCGATTTTTCAAAATCTCGTTGCGATTTTGAAGATCTTGTAGCAATTTTGCAAAATCTTGTAGCGATTTTAAGGTTCTTTATGCGATTTTGTCCAGTTATTGCGATTTATATGACTATTTTGTGATAATTCGAAAAAACTTGGCTATTTTGGTACAATCGCAACGAAATTTTGGCTATTCTCGCGATTTTCTCTAAAAATAATTGTGCATAGTACATGTTTGTTTATTCACGAGACAAAAATCATATTTGAAAAAAAAAAAACAATTCTACATATTCATGTCTTATTTTGTCAACTAACTTAAGATGTATTTTGTAAAGTTAAATACATCTTAAGTTACTAAATTATATTCAAAAATCAAAATTTAAAAATAATCAATTAAAAATTTTCAATTTTACTAGTAAATCTCTAATTATATAAAAAAGAAAAACCTTAATTCCAAAATGAGAAGTTTGAACCTTTGATAAACTCACTTTTAATTAGAACCATTAGATCAGAATGATGATGTCATATACCTTTTATAACTTTTTTAGATTTAATTTTAATTTAATAAATTTAAATATGGTCATTAATTATGGAAAGTAATTTTCTACGTTTTATAATTATAGAAAGTATTTAATTTAATAATATAATTATGAAAATTAATTCATAAACTTTATATTATTTTTTAAAATTACTTTTTTATTTTTTTAGTTATTAAATTATTACTTTATATATGAATTTATCATATAACGTAATAAATATTTGTTATAATTATAAGTATTTAACTTTACATCGTTTATATCTTATGATATTTAAATAAAACATATTTCTATTATTTAAATAAAACATATTTCTATTATATATATAGTGTCTAGAATAATAAAAAAATAAAAAGTTATAAAAATGACAACATCACCAAATTTCAACATCTTTTATTTATATTTGTTAAATTAATAAAATGATACAAATATAACTATGAATATTATGTATGTGGAGAATTGATCACTAAAATATATATTTTTTTATCTACATCATGCAATTTTTTTTATACTTATACTCATTAATTATATGTAAATAAATATAACATTATCGTTTTTCAACACATTTTATTTACAATTTGTTT
>CM067173.1:72820080-72942580 GCA_034093135.1 Erigeron breviscapus
AAACCCGAATAGGGATATGGTACTCCCTTATACTCTTTACCTCGTAAATGGCAATCCGAATTGTTTAGAGATAAAATGGGGGGGCAGAAAATGAAAAAACAGTTGTTGGGTGAAAGGAGAGTTGTTTGGCAAGAGAATTCAAAGGTTTTGGTTTTGTTGAGGCTTTTGAAAAAGTGGGTTGGAAAAATGCTTTGTTGTGGAATAATAATGATGACCCTGAAGTAAACTTAGAGGGTATTATTGAATGGTTGGGTACTTTAGAGAGACAGGTTGGTAGTAACCCTCCAGAGACCACTAAATTAGTTGGCACTGTAGATGGTAAAAAGGTGACAATGTCTTTTGTTACCTTGGATAGAATAGCCAAGTTTAGTCGAAAAGGCCGTTTGATTATTTGTCTGAGGAAACTTTGAATGGGGTAGATCAGGGTACAAATTGGTTGGAAATGGTAGCCGAATTGTTTACCTATCGGTAGATGCTTTAAACTTAAATCTTAAGTTAAATCGTGCTCGATTGAAACCACTACCCCGGTTGATTATGAATGTCCTTAGTTGGAATGTTTGTCCAAGAAGTAGTGATAAGGCCGCAGTGAGACACCAAGAAGTGGTAGTTTTGTATGCTTTGTTAACAGGAAGGTTGGCTTTGTCACTTAGGCAAATAATCATGACAAATATTTGGGAGACCCGCAACAAGAAGGGTAAATTGATCATTCCCTACCCGAGGCTTATTTCTCGCCTCATCTTGATTCATAAAGCCGCTACAATTGATTCACCCACAGTTAAGGTTGGTCAGATTGTTGTCACCATGAAGAAGTTGTTGAATGGAATTGAGTGGACTTTGGAGGATAGACCCCAATTTAGGATTCTGAAGGATTGGAAGTCAAATGGGCGTTTGATAGCTCCTAAGGAGGGGTTACTTTGGATGTGATGGCTCAGCTGGAGCCAGTGGGTGGTAATAAGGGGGTTGTATGGTGAGAAAGGCTATTTAAGATCCGCTTAGTGCGGGACACTTTCGTTGTGCGATTAGCATACATCATACGCGTCTGAGGTAAAATTCACTTGTCAAAAAAAAAAGTTGATAGATGTATACTATACATACAATATATTTATCTTTTCATGCACGTATGCTTATATCCCAATCACATCTTCACCTTCACAATCCATGTTAAATCGGTAGTTCGGCTCATTATTATATACCTGGAAAAAATTAAAAAATTTTTTTTATTGAGAATAAGATATGATAAACCAAATATATATGACAAGAAAAAGTATAAACTCTAATAAAAAAAATTTATTACATTGTAAGCATAAGAAATATAAGAGAGTAATAAGAAAGTGGCAATATCTTGATCCTAATGTTACTCGCCATTCGATCACGAATAAAACTAACAATTAATTACAATCTTTCCATTACTTACAAAATACTCATAATATACTTTTATAAAGATAAAACCTAGTAATAATAATAATAATAATAATGAAAATCATGGTGATTATCATACCACTTCGCACAGCCAACAAATAAATATATGTTATTCAACAATAATACAACAATTATTATAGAAAATGCTTCATGTGAACAAAAAAATAAAAAATATAAGACCTTACACATTGATATGTTTATAATAGAGAAAATACAAACTTTTATATAGTATTATATTAGCTGAGTGTCCTTGAGCAAAAGCTCACACCCGACAATGTCGATCTATATTTGGTTTCAACAATTAACAAGGAATATAATGATCCAACTGCACGTGTATATAATGGAAGAAATTACCTTACGATCTTACATTGCTTGGCACTTTTCTTGATATGTGCAATTAATTTCATCTCTTGAAAAAAAAATAGATCACTGCGGTTAGGTTTTTAGAGAGATAATAATTTTTCATGTGAGATGTGATTGTGTTAGATATATAACCCGATCTTGATGGCTAAAAAATCTAATTAAATTATGGCAGTTTTTTTCTTAAATCAAAATGACCAGATTGTCCTTTTCTAATTATTAAATTGCAATCTAAATTCTAAAATAAATTATAAGTGTGAATTTAATTACATCCATTGATTAACTAATTCAAAGGCCATGATCAATTCAAAATAGTTCCTAAGGTTCTGCTTTTTTTAGGTTCTCAAAATGACATTTTATTTAGAGTAAACGACACAAATCTTCCTGTGGTTTATCAAAAAAATCATGTTTCGTTCTTTCTAATCCGAAACATCACTGGCAGTCCTTTATAGGAGGATAAGGTTCACGTATAGTCCTTTGACCGGTCAACCGTTATCTAGTCTCCGTTAAACCCCCCATGTGCTACCCACGTGAGGGGTATATTGGTACTTTCAAAAGCATAAAGGACCAACCTTGATCTTTTTGGCTGGAACTTTCAGGGACCAAACTTGTCAAAATCTATACCCATATCCAAACATATATACATATATTGTAAGTCTGCATTTTTTTTTAATGAGAGAGAAAGGGTAGGTGATGGTGGTATCATTTCATACCAAAAAAAATTCAACCACAAATTAATCTATAATCTATTTATCTCTCTATCTATATCTATTTAATAATAATAATCTATCTATACCTATTTTTGTTTCTCAATCTAAATCTATACCACTTTCATTTTGATGATGTTGGTGGTGGTGGATGACCGGATCGGAGATGGTGACAGAGAAGAGATGGGGGTTGTTGAATAGCGTTCCGGCTCGAAATCTTCATCCCGTCTTCTTCATCAGTCTGGGTGGTTCTTTCTTGCTCCGGTGGTGGTTGGATTTCTAGGGTTCCGTCATGGTGTTCTGCCGCCTGCGGTGGTGTGGCGGTAATAGGTGTTTCATCGGCCATAAGAGATTTCGAGTATGACGATAAAAATGGAGCGACAATCAACAGTGGTTGTAGGGCCATCGCCGGTACCAAACACAAACTCCATCGTCGTAGTGGTGATCGGTGGCGGCAGGTCACCGGTGGAGGTTATTGTGTTGGCGGCGGCAGGTCACCGTCGTGCCGTTTCTTCAACAACACTTCTCATTCTCCCTTTTCTCCCTTTTCTCCCTTTCCTTGGTTGGAACATATATGTATATACCATTGATTATATATGTATATACCATATTTTTGTTAGCATGCTGTCTTTGTTGTGCTAGTGTGAGTGATTTGAACCAAAAGGAATCAGTTCATGGTTATATTAAATATAGATATAAAGATTGATATAGATATATATATTTGTATTGTATGTGTTTGGATTTGAATATAGATACAGAGATCCATATAGATTGATATAGATTTGGTATGGGTATAGTAATGGATTTGTATTTGTTATGGATATAGATCGATATAGATTGATAGATATAGAAGAAATTAGGGTAGCTTTTATTTTTGGGGATGTATATATAAATGAATATACTATATATATGTAATAAAGCTGGAGAATGAAAAGAAGTCAAAGAAAAGAGTCAGATGGGGGTGGAAATGACATGAATACCCTCACGTGGGGGGTTTAACGGAGACTAGATAACGGTTGACCGGTCAAAGGACTATACGTGAACCTTATCCTCCTATAAAGGACTATCAGTGATGTTTTGAATTAGAAAGGACGAAACGTGATTTTTTTGATAAACCAGAGGGACGATTTGTGTCGTTTCTAATATTATTATATATATATATATCAATATCAATCATATTATATACATACACTGATATATACATATAGCTTTCTATGAAATGAATTACCGAATGATAATTTGGCATCGTTATTCCATTGATCACAGGGACAACTTCAAGCATTCATGGCTTCAATAATCTTTTTGAAATATGGGTTTGTCGCTCAGACTTGTCGGAATTGTTTTCCCCATTGTTCACCACTTTCTCAATATTATAATGGGCAGTTAAAAAAACCCGAATAGGTTAACCGATATCGGTTAACCGGTTATTATTAATCGAAATCGGTTAGATAGGTTCCAGTTTTAAAACCTAGAAACCGGTTATTAACCGGTACAAGTTAACTGTAACCGGTTATTACTGTTTCAAAAAATAACCGAAACCGGTTATTAAAATTAATTATCAAAATCGGTTAACCGCTTCTTGCACCTCTAGTCCTGCTTGTAGTTGGAAACTTTATGAAGGGAGTTAATCTGTTTGTAACAAATGAAGAATATTGGGGCACTTCTAGCTAGCTTGTAAAACATATCTAATTCAAGTAAGGTGCTCTTACATGAAAGGATTTGACAAACTGAAGTTGTACGTACACAATAATGTGTCTTACACAATTACAAAACATAATGTTCATTTACAAACTAATTTTTTTTGTGAAAATTATAAAACAAATCCTAGCAATTCATTTTATTGATCTAGGATTAAATCCTCAAATCTCAACCACTCATTTTTTTCCCTCTCCTCCATAAATCATTTTATTCCTCTAATTCATTCAAAATCTTTTATCTCAAAAACCGTACATCGATAAATTATAAAACTTATATGGGTGTTCTTAAAATTTCATGCTCTTTCATTAGAGATGTCATTCGATATACTTTTGACGAATTTTTAAATCCGAAGGCGGAGCCCGTACGTAGATCACCCCATCACCGATCACCCTATGACCTATCACCCCCTATGACTGATCACCTCCTATGACCTATCACACTCTATGACCTATCACCCCACTAGCTACCCCTTATTAATACCCGAAAGGGCGAAGCCCGTACCGTATCAAATCGGAAAAAACCGATCACACCTATGACCAATCACCCTCTATGACCTATCACCCCCTATGACCGATCATCCACTATGACCTATCACACCCTATGACCTATCACCCCACTAGCTACCCCTTATTAATACCCGAAAGGGCGAAGCCCGTACCGTATCAAAAATTCATCGAAAGTATATCAAATGAGCTCTCTAATGAAAGAGCATGAAAAACGCAATTAGTTTTCTAATATTTTCAAAAAAAGAAAACAATGTTTTCTACTTTTTAATGGAAAACTTGAAAACATCTTTTTCTGTTTTCATTTTCCATTTTCATTTTCTCCTCCCCCCTCACATCTCTAATATGTTTTCTAGTTTTCTAATTAGATCGCGTTTTCAAATTTTTTATTTGTTTTCTAGAAAATAAAAATTTTGAAAACATTTTTTACGCCTTATATTTTTCAGAATTGACACTATAAAATAGTATTTTACTGAAATCGGCCATAATACTCTCACCAGTCCCCCCAGGGCCCAGATATTATGTATACAAAGTGGGCCAAGCTTCCCGTATAATTTAGCCTCATAATGGGCTAAAGCGTAGCAACCAAAAAAGACTAATACGAAGCAATAAAAAGACATATTACTATATTAGGTCTAATTCAACGACCATAAGGAAGAAACTGAATTGTCTGTCCTTGAATTTCACAGTTTGATTGTCAGAGGTATCTCCTAAATCCTCGATACATACCATTAATTTTATGTTTCTCATTTCGAGCCCATATTGGGATCTGGTATTGTTGATAGGATATTTTTTTTAGCGGCATATTATTATTTCTGCTCTTAAACTAAACAAACACCTTACATTTGATTGTATATTAATTTGCCGTTATATTATTTATACTATTATAAGTATATGTATCTACCGTACTTGTTGAGTCCCAATGTTAATTGTAAATTTAATGATGACAAATCTGACCTATAAACACTTAGTAATTTGACACATTGAGTGTGAAACATGTTTAACATAGTTTTCTCCTCCGATCAGTGTATCCGTTATTCGTAGTATTTCATAATCGCTACTTGAACTGTATAGGAATGGCGTTTAGGGGTGGTGAAGCTCCAGCAATTGGCATTGACTTGGGAACCAAATACTCGTGTGTCGCAGTATGGAAACATGATCGAATAGAGATCATAACTAATGATCAAGGCAACCGAATCACACCATCTTGTGTTGCCTTCACTGAATCTGGACGTCTCATTGGTGATGGTGCAATGAATCAATTTGCTAGGAACCCCGCGAATACTATATTTGGTCCGTTTACATATTTCAATGTTTAATCTTTATGCTTTTTATTTTATAGATATATAAAATTGATTTTGTTATGGACTTTTAGATGCGAAAAGGTTGATTGGAAGAAGGTTCAGTGAAGACATGGTGGAAGAAGATATGAAGCTGTGGCCATTTAAGGTCATAGAAGGGACTAATGACACTCCAAAAATTGCGGTTACTTACAAGGGCCAAGAACAAGTGTTCTCAGCTGAAGAAATATCCTCAATGGTTCTTATCAAGATGAAAGAAGTTGCAGAGCATATATTGGCGACTCTGTGAAAAATGCTGTTATCACAGTCCCGGCTTATTTCAATGATTGTCAGCGTCAAGCGACAAAAGATGCAGCCACAATTGCTGGTCTAAATGTTGTTCGCATGATCAGTGAGCCAACAGCAGCAATCGCTTATGGTGTAGACAATTTGTCGGGTATTACTGGGAAAAGAAATGTGTTTGTATTTGATCTCGGAGGTGGCACTTTTGATGTATCACTACTTACCATTGATGAAGGGGGTACATTTGAGGTTAAGGCTGTCTCTGGGGACACGCATTTGGGAGGTGAGGATTTTGATAACCGCATGGTGAGTTTTTGTGTTGATGATTTTAAGAGGAAATGGAAAAAGGATTTGACTGGAAACCAAAGAGCGATGGGAAGGTTGAAAGTTGCATGCGAGAAAGCAAAGAGAGTTCTTTCGTATGCCACTCAAACTTCAATTGAACTAGACTTGTTGCATGAAGGCATCAATTTTTCTATGATTATTACTCGTGCCAAGTTTGAGGAGCTGAATATGAGCTTTTTTGTCGAGTGTATGGAGAAGGTGAAGGCTTGTTTAGCTGATGCAAGTATATGTAAAGAAAGTGTAGATGATGTGATTCTTGTAGGTGGGTCTACTAGAATACCGAAGATCCAATGTATGTTACAGGAGTTTTTTAGTGGTAAGGAGCTATGCAAGAACATCAATCCTGATGAAGCCGTTGCATATGGAGCCGCCGTTATGGCTGCAAAGCTATCTGGTGATACTACACTGATGCTGAAAAACTTGCTGCTAATGGATGTCACTCCCTTGTCACTTGGAACCCAGGTAAAGGGGGATATAATGAGTGTTGTCATCCCACGAAACACTCCCATTCCCACCAAGAAATCTTCTATTTTTGTTACAAGCAAAGACAACCAATCTTCTGTGCAAATTAAGATTTATCAAGGGGAGCGGACTAGATCCACAGACAACTACTTGTTAGGAAACTTCCGTATTTCTGGAATCCCACCTGCTCCCAGGAGAGTCTCAAAAGTTAAGGAGACCTATGAAATAGATGTTAACGGGATTCTCACTGTCACCGCTACAGTGGTATCAACCGGTGAGACTGAAAAACTTATTGTTACCAATCACAGTGGAAGATTGTCAAAGCAAGAGATAGAGAAAATGATTGAAGATGCTGAGAAGTTTAAAATTGAAGATCAAGAGTACAAGAAGAGAAGATTGCATACAATGCCTTAGAGGATTGTTTTATCACAATTCTGTTTGAAATATCTCCTCATTTGATTATTTTTTTTTTCGTACTTGTAATGAGCATGATCATGACATTTGTCTTACTTTAAAGCTCTGGTGGTCTTTCTAGTATATATGTTTTCAGGCATTTGATTTCCTTTGAGAAAAGTATGATATAATTCCTGGAAACCATATTTGGCTAAACAATGAAACGACCGTCTATTTGAAGGGAAAATCAAATAGAAGATAGTTATAGTATTCCACTCCATTCCACCTATCAGCCGTGCAACTAGGGATATCCAATGGCCTACCTGAAACCATAAGTCAGAAAAATGAACCGAGTACCGGCCTTTGTTTCACTGGGTCGGGTTTGATCTGGTTTAGAAGTCAGGTCTGTTAACCCATGATTGGCTCGAAACCTGAACATACTTTTGCAGGTATCAACTGATTTGAGTGAATTCAAGCAACTTAGGACACAATTGTAATTAGATAGACTCGTTCACAGAAGAGTAGGAAATACCATGTTTAATCATGTTTCTAAACTACTGTAATAGATACAATAATAATTTTGTGACTAACATAATAACTTTAATAATATTATCAGCCACATTCAAAAAGCATTACCTTATGTTAAAAACATATTACTCACTAAAACCGATCTCATCTATAAGGTGCATGAATAGGAGTCCCGAATCAGATTGTGTACATTGCACGTCGGGTTTTCAGTTTTTTAGCTGGTTACCCCTGGCCCGGACTGAGGACCAGTTTTCGTGAAAATTAAACACGTGGGCCAGACCGTGTTTTAACAGGTTACATCGAGTTCGGGCTTTTTCGGGCCCGTTCAACACGTTTCACGGGCCGGCTCACATTTTGATCACCCCTTTTTTCCACTCTTTTTTAAACGCTTTCCTCTTAACAGTAAATCCAACCCGTTATAAACCATTCATTTAGTCCGAGTCAATCTGTACATATGAACATCTTACAATCGCGGCTAACACTTTGTTTCCCCTAAATACTCATCAGTCATCACATATCATCAGAAATGTGTGAAATAGTTGCTGGACTTAAATGGCTAATTAACTTATATTGTGTAATGGAATCAAGATGCTATTCCATATACAAAAGTCAGTAAGTGTCACTTAACTTTAAAATATGGCAGGAGTAACTTAATCGTGCAGAAGGTTGTAAAACTCACAATTCCTCATAGAGGAAATGGTTAGATTGCATTTGCCAATCTAGAGGAAGGTAAAAACATTAAAGAGGAAAACGCTAAGACTCGGGTGGCCTGATGCAACATTTGACTAAATATATGTAATAATGTTGTGATATACATTAATTCAAGTTTAATTCCATTCAAATTGCTTTTGGGTTTGTTATATATTGTATGTATGCGAAATACTGCTCGATTTAATTTATTTGATAGTTTTTCAATGTAACATAATAAAACTTAAGCTTTTTATTGTTGTAATAAGGTTTATTAGATTTAGAAACCCCGTATAAATACACGGATTGTTTATGACATATTAATGATAAAGTTAAATATATGTAATCCAAGAAAAGCTGTGAAAGAACAAACCAGTGAATTCAAGAATGTAACTAAAATTATGAAATAACAAACCGGTAAATTCAAATATAAATAATGTAATGAAAATCAAAGTAGCGGAATGTACTACTGGAACATTGACGAAAACGTTTAACTTGTTCGTCTATCAATATCCTGTCAAGGCTTGCTGTTGCAACAATTTTTTTAACAATCCAATCAAAGAAACTTCTTGTAGTTTTTGTTGGTATTTTTTCATGAAAGTTTTTGATTATATAATTGTTATCAGTTAGATATATTATTATTTTTATATATATAGTCATTGATAGTTTGATAAGTTATAATTATAAATAACTTGAATAAGTTATAATTATAGTTAGATGAAGACTAATTGTAAACAAAGTTGGTTTTTTTATTTATTAAAAAGATATTTTTTATTATTTAATTAGTTGGATATTTGGGATAAACATGAGTTTTATATTTTATGTATTTTATTTCAATAAAATTATTATTAAAAAGGGTAAAGTGTAAATTGATGATGGAAAACAAAAAAAGTGTAAATTATATTAACATGTGCTAATTTTTTAATTAAAATTAGAAAGATTAATCACTGGAAGAATCAATGTACTTTTCCTTTTGTACATGGTTGCCCAATAAACTAAAATATTGATGTGTATCACCCACAAACTTGTAAATTCTGTACATGGTTGACCAAAACAACCTGCTATAGCCGGTTACACTCTATTGAGCTCGTGACAGCTTAGCTGGTCATGACGTGACAGCTTACCTGTTAAATGTACTTTTTCTTTTGTACATGGTGCCCAATTACTTTTTTTTATTGATGTGATCAGTCACAATGTAATTTGTAAATGGTTGACAAAAAACACCTGTAAACCGGTATAAATGGTGAATGGCTATAGGCTAGGTACAGGTTCCACCTAATTCTCTACAACCACGACTCTGATACCATTCTGTAACACCCCAACAAGGCGGAATCATGAGGGTTACACAAATAGCACAACACGACATGAAAATTATGTAGAGTAATACTAAATGCATAAATAGGATTGGACAATCCATACAATTCAATCACAATACAAGTACCAGAATCATACATAAATACATAAGGAGCACGCCCATCAAACGTTTACAAAATAGTTCAAAAGATGGTAAATGATCCTAAGCATAACCCATAATCGGGAACTATGAATCACGGATCCATGAAGTCCAAGTCCAAGTCCAATCCTAGCATAAACAAGCAATAATCATCCAATACGTCTTTGGTTAACCTGTTCACCCGAAAAGTGTAATAAAACGTGTCAACATAAAGTTGGTGAGTTCGTAGGTTTAAGTAATGAAAATCAAGTGTCGGGATATCAACTGTTAACGATATACGAGGATTAGAATACCTAATCACGTCCAAGGAAACCCTAAAAGGTTTCACGTTATCACAAATCAATACAAGTCAACGTCAACGTCCAATAATCGTCCATATATATATATATAATATCGTCCATACGCGGGTTAAACAACCCGTATCCACGGTTATGATCATGCCGGGTGTGGATTCGTCAATCCACCGTCCACGTCGTCTTACATAATATATATATATGTTTTAATAAATATCGTCATAATAGTGTTTAGGGTCAACGTATGGGATCATACCGGGTGTGGATTCGTCAATCCACCGTCCACGTCCACGTCTTACATAATATATAATAAACGTCTTAGTATAATACCGTCATAATATGTAAAGTGGATTAAACAATCCATACGTCTTTAGTCAAGCATAAGCATAACACGAATACAATGATTTCATAACGTTTTTCGCCAATATAACACAAGTATAGCATAATGAAGTCACAATAGTCCATAATCGTCTTTCGTCACACACAAATGCATGCAAACACGTAAACACAAGCAAACAAGTAGGCATCTAAATGTCCCGTTCCATATCATAACAAAGTGATCAACCGACAACGTTTAACGACAAGTACACTTTCCACCCCAAATAAAGGAAACGTAGGGGCTACGGAACTCACCTTTGCTCGGCAACAAGAAGTTATAAGCAAGTTAGAATCGTTCAACAACCTTATTGTCCACAACCTATCAAAATACATCACAATACACCCCATGTCAACATTAACTACCTAAACAATAAGGTCTAGATAGTTTTGGTCAAGTCATAAACCTACAAACGCCTTAATGTTTCTCCCGAGTAAGAACAAGAGCACTTAAACCTGACATTTTTAGAAATAGAGACGGATTCACCAGATGATACCATGAAAAGACTCTCTCACGATTCCAACGATAGGTCATACGTCTAAAACAGACTTACGGTTCAAAAGTTATTGACGTTTGAAAACTGACGCGAAAACTGACAAAAATCGCGGCGCGAGAAGCACAGGTGCCTCACGGCGCGACCCCAGGCTCTCACGGCAGCGAGTCAAACCTATGAGACACAATTTTTCGAACTTCAACCCCTCACGACGCGAGGAAGACCACTCACGACGCGATTCAGCCCAGATCAGTCCCAAATCAAGCCAAACACGAACCAAACTCAACCCAAACTCAATTCTTGACCTTGAAATCGATTTAGGAGGTTCCAAGACTCATTTTGAAGCATAATTAAACATATTTTGACATAAATAAACATAACCCACTTCATAATTTTCATCCAAAACATCAAATCATCTCCAAAATCGTTCTTGACCCAAACCAAACCCTAATTTTGTTTTTGACTCGTTTTTGGCCTAGATCTCTTATGTTTTGACCTATAGACATGTTTAACATCATAAAATGGTGAATTTAAGTTAGATTTGACTTACCAAAACAATCCACAACTTCAAATTCGGATTTGGAGCTCTAGAGAAAGGATGAACACTTGACAACTTGAAATTCTTGGAGAATGATGATTATTATTGTTATGGTTACTAGATTTAGTTGCTTTAATAATATGAACACAAGATTTGGAGAATTTAAGATGAATTTATGATAAAAATCTAGTTGGTAGATGAAGAAGAAGAAAGGGGAGTAAAGGAGGTGAGGGAGAGATAGGAGATAAGATAGTGTAAGGAAAAGAAATGAATGTGTGGTGAGGGTGTGTGGGTGGACGGCCAAAGGCCCAAAAATAAGGCTCCCACTCCGCTAATTTCGACAAATAGCTATTCGTTAGATATTTTAACGCCAAAACAAATTCGTAATAAAAATTAAACTCAACGTTACACTAAAACTCGATAAATCGCTCAAGAATTCGTATTAGTTCACAACAGTCGTTTTCTCTTAATTACGTTTAAATCGTAAGTCAAATACGTCAAAAGTCACGAATGTATTATACTGATGACATAGATTCTAATAAATCCAACATTTTTCACCAAATACAGACGTGGTCTCATCTTTATTAACTCAACAACCACATGATGAAACAGAGTGGTTGGCTGTTTCATCCCCGTTTGTTTCATCACCGGGATAAAACAGCCACGTCTGTTTCATCTATTAGTTTTTTGATTTAAAAAAACACGAGACCACGTCTGTATTTGGTGAAGAAGGTTAGTTTATTAGGATCCATGTCATCAGTATAATATACACCTAATATCCATATTATTAATTTAAATAATAATAAAAAGTTTTGGTCAATCATGTATAATGCACACCTAGTATCCATATTATTAATTTAACGGCTATAACATGTGTTTTTGGTCAACATGTACAAAATTTACAAGTTTGTGGGTGATACACATCAATAAAAAAGTAAATTGGGCAACCATGTACAAAAGAAAAAGTACATTTAACATGTAAGCTGTCACGTCATGACCAGCTAAGTTGTCACGTCAGCTCAATAAAGTGTAACCGGCTATAGCAGGTCGTTTTGGTCAACCATGTACAAAATTTACAAGTTTGTGGGTGATACACATCAATATTCTAGTTTATTGGGCAACCATGTACAAAAGGAAAAGTACATTGGTCTTCCAGTGATTAATCCCTTAAGAAATAAGAGTTGTGATTGGTCAATTGAAGTTAGGTCAGTTGCCTTTTAGTATATATTAAGATTAAGATAAGATTAAGATTAAGATTAATATATAATTAAGATCCCGTCAAACAAGCCGTAAAAACAATTATTACGGAGATCCTGAGATACATATTTTTCAAATTTGATCCTATAAAATAATATCCTCAGATATTAGGAATACAAAGTGGGCCAAGCCTTATGCTAATCTAGATTCATAATGGGCCAAAGATTAGCCACAAATAAGACTAATAGGACGCAGACATATTAGGTCTACAATTCAACGACCAGAACGAAGAAACTGAATTGTCTGACGTTGAAATTCACAGTTTGATTAACAGAGGTATCTACTATATCCTAGTTACATACCAAATGGCATAGGGTAACACGACCAGGAAAAGGTCAACCCGACCAGGGCATTAGCGGCGACGTCGCCGCTAATACTCTGTTACTGACGGGGGGCCCGCTAATATTCTGCCAGATTAGCCGTTACTGACATGGGGGCCCGCAGTATTAGCGGCGACGTCACCGCTAATGCTGCCTGGTCGGGGTTTGACTTTTTTGGCCTGGTGGGCTTACGCTCCTCGTTAATTTTATTTTGTTAGCATAATGAGATGGGGTAATGTTGATTGGGACTTCTTTTTAAAGGCATATTATCGTTTCTGCTCTTAAACTACACAAATACCTTAGGTTTGATTGTAAATTAATTTGATGGGTGCCCGTGCATTCCAGCGGCAAAAATAGACAACGTTCGAGGTTTTGTGACAATGTTAATTTCAAATCAAATACTTAATCGGAACTTTTATTTGTATGATAGTTTTTGACAATAACAAAAAAAAAAAAATTTGACGAACAAAGAGAATTTTAATAAAGTCTGAAACTTTTGTAAGGGTATTTTAGTCATAGTGTATAAAATGGAAATATGAGTGTATTAAGATGGAGAGTAAATTAGACATATCAGGTTCTTAAAAGTTTAAGGAGGGGAGTCAGTTTCTTTTATAAGGAGTATAGATATATGTATATCTTATTATCTATTCACATTAGAAAGTATATGTATCTCTCCTACTATACATATGTGATATTTGTTAAACACAATCAAGTGTTAAATTTTTGGTGTGTATACATATATATTGACCAAGTGTGAAAATGTTACACATTTTTGTCCTACGATCTTTGTATCCGTAATTCGTAGTATTTCATAATCTCTACTACTTCAACTATATAGGAATGGCGTTTAGGGGCGGTGAAGCTCCAGCAATCGGCATTGACTTGGGAACCAAATACTCGTGTGTCGCAGTATGGAAACATGATCGAATAGAGATCATAACTAATGATCAAGGCAACCGAATCACACCATCTTGTGTTGCCTTCACAGATTCTGAACGTCTCATTGGTGATGGTGCAATGAATCAATATGTTAGGAACCCCGCGAATACTATTTTCGGTCAGTTTACATATTTCAATGTTTAATACTTTATGGTTTTTGATATATAATACGAGAGCAAGTACCCGCGCGCGGCGGGTGAGATGGTGGGTTGATAGGTCATAGAGTGTGATAGCCAAATGCTTAGCCGTACGGGCTCCGCCCTTGGATTTAAAAATTCGTCGAAAGTATATCGAATGACATCTCTAATGAAAGAGCATTGAATTTTAAGAACACCCATATAATTTTTATGATTTATCGATGTACGGTTTTTGAGATAAAAGATTTTGAATGAATTAAAGGAATAAAATGATTTATGGAGGAGAGAGAAAAAAAATGAGTGGTTGAGATTTGAGGAGAGAGAAAGAGTATTATAGTTATTTTAGGTAAATATAGAATTGATAGGGGGCATTTTGAAGAAGTACTTAAAATCAATATTGAAAATTTAAGTTCAATGTTGAAAATCTAGAGGCTTTTTGCTTTATAATATAGTATAGATATATAAAAAATTTTTATCATTTAATTTAATTTGTTATGGACTTTTAGATGCGAAAAGGTTGATTGGAAGGAGGTTCAGTGAAGACATGGTGGAGGAAGATATGAAGCTGTGGCCATTTAAGGTCATAGAAGGGACTAATGACACTCCAAAAATTGCGGTTACTTACAAGGGCCAAGAACAAGTGTTCTCAGCTGAAGAAATATCCTCAATGGTTCTTATCAAGATGAAAGAAGTTGCAGAGACATATATTGGCGACTCTGTGAAAAATTGTCAGCGTCAAGCAACAAAAGATGCAGCCACCATTGCTGGTCTAAATGTTGTCCGCATGATCAGTGAGCCAACAGCAGCAGCAATCGCTTATGGTGTAGACAATTGGTCGGGTATTACTGACAAGAGAAATGTTTTGTATTTGATCTCGGAGGTGGCACTTTTGATATCTCACTTGTCGCCATTGATGAAGGGGGTACATTTGAGGTTAAGGCTGTCTCTGGGGACACTCATTTGGGAGGTGAGGATTTTGATAACCGCATGGTGAGTTTTTGTGTTGATGATTTTAAGAGGAAATGGAAAAAGGATTTGACTGGAAACCAAAGAGCGATGGGAAGGTTGAAAGTTGCATGCGAGAAAGCAAAGAGAGTTCTTTCGTATGCCACCCAAGCTTCAATTGAACTTGAAATGCTTCATGAGGGTATCGATTTTTCTATGATTATTACTCGTGCCAAGTTTGAGGAGCTGAATATGAGCTTTTTTGTCGAGTGTATCGAGAATGTTAAGGCTTGTTTAGCTGATGCAAGTATATGTAAAGAAAGTGTAGATGATGTGATTCTTGTAGGTGGGTCTACTAGAATACCGAAGATCCAATGTATGTTGCGGGACTTTTTTGGTGGTAGGAGCTATGCAAGAACATCAATCCTGATGAAGCAGTTGCATATGGAGCAGCTGTTATGGCTGCAAAGCTCTGTGGTGAGACTACAAGAGACCTGGCCCTAAAGGATGTCACTCCATTATCCATTGGCACAGAGTTAAAAGGAGACATTATGAGAGTTGTCATTCCACGGAACACTTCTATTCCGACTAAGAAGTCTGCTAGATTTGTTACCTTCATAGATGGCCAAACGTCTATGACAATCAAGGTTTATCAAGGGGAGAGGACTAAATCCACCGACAACTACTTTTTAGGAGAGTTTGATATTTCTGGAATTCCATCTGCTCCCAAGGGAGCCTCAAAAGTTGAGGATACCTATGAAATTGACGTCAATGGGATCCTCACTGTCACGTCTAAGGTGGTATCAACCGGTAAGACTGAAAAACTTATTGTTACCAATCACAGTGGAAGATTGTCAAGCAAGAGATGGAGAAAATGATTGAAGATGCCGAGAAGTTTAAAATTGAAGATCAAGAGTACAAGAAGAGAATGGATGCATACAACGACTTAGAGGATTGTTTATATCATTTAAGGAACAAGGTTAATGGAAATGATCTGCCCCCAGATGTCTTGAAGGACTTGAAGTATGCAATTGATGAAACAACTACGTGGCTCTCGGATAACAACTCTGCGTCATGTGATGAGATTAGGTGGGCGGCGCACAAGGGGAGAAAAAGGAGGAGGAATTTTCTCCATCCCACATTGATGGATGTAGAAAAGTTAAGGGTTTTTATTCCCTATAAATACAAGGCACTTTTCTACATTCTTCCTTGCACCAAAATTCTTCTTTTTCTTATGGGAGTTCGACACCCATCTCATGGGTGGAGAGCAAACCAACTAGTTATTTTATGGTGGGTTTTGTTATAACTTGGAGTTATAGCTAGCACTTGACTAAGTGTCAAAGATCCGTTCGTGTGTACGAGTCTTTAGAGGAGTTCTTACACTTGGGCTCTAGTACGTGACGAGTTCTCGTCTCCGGGTTTCTACAAAGAAGTCAGGTTTCTTTCTTTGTTTTTTTATTTATTAATTAGTTGGTTATATTGCATGCATGATAGATCGTATAGGGAATTAATTAGTTAATTGTTTTATTAACTTATTCCGCATATATAATTAGTTAGGTTAATTAATTATTGCATAAGTAAATTAAACTAGATTAATTTATTTGCTTAATTAATTAATCGTAACTAATTAGGATGTTCATGTTTTATTAAAAGGTTTTTAATTAAACAGTTTTGGATTAAATTAGTGTTTGGAATTCGACCTCCCCTTTCCAAGGGGAAGTCGAATTCGACTTCTTTTATTAATTAGGGTTTCGAATTCTTCAACCCTTTTCAAGGGAAGTTGAGTTCGACTAGGATTAATTAAATTGAATTTTAATTATTTACACTTTAAACCCTAAGTTTTGAATAAACTATTTTGAAGTCCTTTCAAATTGTGAACATCCATAATCGATACAAAGAGTTGTATAGTTAATAAAATCCCAACAGTGGTATCAGGCCGAACGGTCATGAAAACTTGTAAAAAGTTACTACAAAAGATGAGTGGGATGTTTTCTTTTAGTGTTTAAATTTATAAAATGTTGTACAAGTTATTATCTCAAAAACACACACCTTAACGGACAGGGGACCCGATCAGATGTAGTATAGTTTAGTGATAAGAACAGGATCGTTCGCAGGGACGCGTTGCTTTACCTAATCTAGTAATATGTGTAATTCTAGCGGTTGTGGGGTTGTCACGATTTCCTATTAAAACTAATGCAAATAGTAAATAAAAGCCGCAACCGCTTATTCAGCGAGAGGCTTAGTCTGAAAAAGTTTGAAAAAGCAAATAACAGTAATAAAATTAAAATACTTGTTTGGCATCTCCGATCTCATGGTACGACCAAATATAATTCTACCTACTGCTAGACTGTTGGAAACTTAATCACGGCTCAGATTCTCGTTAGATTCACTTTGCCTAATTAACTAGTACTGTCGCTAGACTCACACTACCCTATAAACAAATTCTCGTTAGATTCATTGTTTAAGCATTAATGACCTAAAGTTTGTGTTACTAGTTCATCTTTAAGTTACCCGGCTCTTAAGCCATGGCCAGATAGTAATTATCTCCGGTGACCACAGTGCTCGTTTCCAAGTCAAAGGATCGCGTCTGACATTGTTAAGCATCATGTTCTATTCATCCTAATTACTATGGTTCTGGATCCCTCGGTTACAAGTGAATCACCTTTTACATCTAGTTATAGACCGACTAGTGTTTTCCATCCTAGCATATTAGTCCTAGTGTATGATCATAGACAACCATCAGAATTAAACTAATATATTCAGATATAGAACCGATAATAATATGAAGAACTAGTAAAACATGGATCTACGATAAACAGTAAAACACACTCCAACAGATTCTAACAAATAAAGTAAAACAATAAACGTCTACATGATCACATTGATCCAAACAAGTATTCAGCCTACTAGCCTGACATTATTAAAGGAATAACAAAGTCTGAAAAGATGAAAGACATTGTTTACCAACTGAAAGTAAAATAAAAGAGTAGATCTAGGTTGAGGATGAGGATCGGAAGGTGTTAGAAGCTCCAAAACCTCCTTGGAATCTGCAAAGTCGACCTAGGGTTGAATGTGGGCGGCTAGGGCTGCTGAATCGGGTCTCTCTTAAGGTTTTGAGGGTTAGTTCGACTTATATAGAGCTAAAAGTCGGTTGCTGATCTGGGCCGCCCAGCGGCGCTGGATGGGCTGCCATGCCAGCGGCGCTGGCAGCTCCTGCTGCTTCTCGTATTGCTTCGTTCGGCTCCCGAATCACCTCTTTGTCTTGTAACTTCATAGGCTACCTTCTTGAGTCACTTGATGCCATTTACCCTCTCTCGCATCTTCCGTGAACCTGCATAAACATACGACTCCATTAAGTACCGATAGTTCCGGAATATTAACTCATTTAGACATTGAAATGAAGTCTTTCGATAGGGGTTTTTATCACAAAATGAACGCTCATCATATACCCCCACACTTAAGTCTTTGCTTGTCCTCAAGCAAATAGTCCAAGAAAAATAAAACAATGATGAGCGAACAACTTAAGTGTTAAAGTATTCTACTTTATTAAAAACATTTGAAAGATTAGTCATGCAAATGATTTGAGAAAGCTTTAGACAAAATCAGTAAGCTATAGCTAGAGGCAAGATAATTGGTCAATCAAAACTAAAAGCTAACTTTTGTTAATACCTCTAAAACAGTTCTAACTTCACATGTCTTACAGCTCAATCTTACTTCTTCTGCTGACTAGTTAAGCACTTAATTAAGGTTTGTATAGCAATCAGAACTACTAGCTACTAGCAAGGCATTTATTCATTTCGTTTGTGTACTTGTGAGTCACTACTTAGACATACTCTCACACTACAGTCATGCTCACTAGCTAGACACTAAAGCAGTTATACGATATTATCTCTTTAATAGTTGAGACAGAGGTGACAGGTCGGTGGTTCCCCACTCGCAGAGCGACATAACTCAACTAATGGTTAGAGTTTATACCTTACATCAAGACAGCGGTGACAGGTCGGTGGTTCCCCACGCGCAAAGCGACATAACTTGATGCGTATAGATTTTACTCGTTATAGTTCTTTGAACTCTTTTAATTAATCTACTGATTGCCTTTCTTAAGATTACTACATTATTCATGCAATAGACATTATCAGAGACCCCAGATGACTCATACACTTACTCCGCATGCAACTAGTTTACATTAAATAGTGTAAGAATTAAGGCGAACCATACGTCTAAACTAGTTCCTACACAAGCACGTATAATTAAGTCCAATTAATACACCTATACTAATGACTAGAAAGCTCTAATTGCTAGGCATATTAAAGTCCGGTTAAATGTGCTATGGCAAACATAATCGCATACAGTTTCAGTCTAAGCTCTAATCCAGTTGGAAGAATGAACAGCCACAAATCTATAGTTAAGCTAACAGTCCTAACTAACCGTTCATCTACCAAAGCTAATATTGCTTAGTTATCGTCATCTTTTGTCTACTTGCAAAGCTTATGTTCTCAAAATGGTTTTCCGACACAAGAAAATTTGAATTTTGCATGAAATAAGTAGTAGAAAACTTATGATAATCAAGCAATTAAACCACGGGTTTTTCCTATTCCACCCCCCACACTTAAATTGTACAACGTCCTCGTTGTACTAACCTAACATAACAGGGTAATAGGAAAAACACGAAAAGTAAAAGGATTAACGAAACTTCCCGGGCTTATGTTGCATGATTGTTGTTGAAGATGGCATTTGCGGAGCGACTTGAACATGATGAGCTTCAAAAACTTCAGTCGTCTCCATTTGATGGCGATCCATTGATGCGTCTCCACCTTCTTTTCTTTTTGGTATTTTCTGATTTTTTTTGATTTTTGGGTTTTTCTGATTTTTTTGGATTTTTGCGATCTGGTGTGCAGACTGGAGCTGGGAGCGGCGCTGGTGGTGAGCGGCGCTGGACATACACAAGCGGCGCTGGGGCTGCTTGAGCGGCGCTGGAGTGCTGGTGAGCGGCGCTGGACTGCACAGATGCAGGTCCAGCGGCGCTGGAAGGGTCTGAGCGGCGCTGGGAGCCCAGGTGGCTTACCCAGCGGCGCTGAGGTCTCTAGCGGCACTTTTGACTCCTGTACGTGTTCCGATGTCTGATTTCTTCAACGATTTGATGCTCGAACTCCCCCACACTTAGCTTTTGGCCAAGTGCATGGTTTCCTTCAGACTACAAAGCAAATATACTCCTGCACACTTCAATCATAATATAAAAATGGAAAATAACAAGCTAAAACATAAAAATAAAAATAAAAACAAAATACGATTGCAATAAGTTACTTGTTTCTTCGATCCGTTGAAAGCTTGCATCTGTGATTCTAAGGACATACTCATAAAATTCACAAATGATAAATTTAAAACAATCACTCAATTGTAATTAGTCACATATTCCTAAAAATAAAAATAAAAATAAAAATAAAAATAGCTTGGGTTGCCTCCCAAGAAGCGCTAAGTTTAACGAGTCTTCAGCCAGACTCGGCCTAGGAACTAGGTTGAGGAAGAATACGGGGTAGGCTGGGGGCCGGTACCCGTTGGAAATCGAATGTAAAGGTCGGATGTGTCTTTCAAGTGCGATTCGATTCTCCTTTTCTTAAGTTCCCATGCAAAGCTCCTAGCTTTGCATCTAGTTCCAAATGGGTTGGTCTTACTAATGTCCTCCTTAGTCAAAACTACTTGGTTGTATCCCATGGTCAAGGTTATCTTCTTTGCTTTCACATTAACCGATGAACCTACCGAAAGCAGAAATGGTTGACCTAAAATCACGTGATCTCTAGTAATTGAATCATCTTCAACTATAAAGAAATCAGTGGGGATATCCAATCCTTCTATCCTAATGACTAAGTCTCTTATAAAGCCTTTAGTTAAAACCTTGGCTCCTCCTACCAACCTAATTTCTAAATCTTCCCATCTTACCCTATTCTTATATTTCTTCAAGTTATTCTTATAAATTCCTATGGGCAAGATATTAGATGTGGCTCTAAGGTCTATGTAGGTATCCTCAAAACAGTTTGAGCTGATGTAGCAAGGAATCTGAAAAATGCTAGGGTCACCATAAAACTTACCATTCGGTTCTCTAGCCATTATTTCATTTATCTTATCTTTTTCTAGGTCGGCTACACGCTCTTCCCACTTAATATTTCCTAGGATTCTCCTAACCCTAGTTGCTACTTCTCGGCCATTTCTTAATTGTTCATCTATTTTCTCCTTTAATTCTTTTAATTCCATGAAATTTTCATAACTGATTTTTCTCTTAGGTTTAGTTTCTATGGTTTCCTCACTTATTGGTTTGTCTAACTGTTCATTAGGGTTCAGGTCATCATCTATTACTTCCATTCTAAGACATTCTCCCTTAACTAACTCATCCTCTTCTTCTAATTCAGACACCTTAACCCTACTTTGACCACTTGATAAAGATATTTCTCGTTTAAGAACATGGATGATAGCATCCGCAATGCAAAAATGGTCGGCCTAAAATTAGGGGTGTCACTACTTCACTTACCGAATCAAGCACAACAAACTCAGTCCAAAATTCTAAATCCTTAACCCTGACATGGACTTTCGACAATCCCCTTGGGTTGTCGGTAAGTCTGATCGGCTAACCGAATGCTCATGTTAACGGGTTTTAGCAAACAAAGGGTAAGTTTCTCATAATCACAGTAGGCATAACATTAATACTTGACCCTAAATCAGCTAATGCACTCAAAAAATATTCATTATTAATAGTGCAAGGAATAAGAAAACTTCCTGGATCTTCAGATGCTTGCGGTAGCTGTGTCCCATCATCCGGTGCTTCGGGATCTTGAACTTCATCCCTTCTGTCCGAGTCGTCCCCATCTTTGATTTTGCATTTTGAAGCGAATTGGGTCTCGACATCTCCTTGAAAAACAGCTGAAAATGAAGTTTCACGCGAATCTGGGCTGACGGACTCCGGAGCGGCGCTGGGAGGGTCTGAGTGGCGCTCGGGCTCACCTGCGTGGCTCCCAGCGGCGCTGGTTTGCACCTGGAGGGTGTCCAGCACTGGGATATGCTGAGTGGCGCTGGGGCTCTCCTATAGGGTTGCCAGCGGCGCTGGCTTGTGTGGCCAGCGGCGCTGGTGATGCCTGGGCAGATTCCAGTTTTGCGTTTTTGTTCGTTTCTTCTTCATTTTGCTCCCGTATGACCTGTACCTGATTGGACACTTCACAAAAATCATTAGAAAGCTCAGTAGAGTCATTACCTTTGGTGAACACGGCGTTCACATTCTCGTTTCGTCCGATTGGTGGTTGGTACTTTTGTTTGAGCTTGGACCGCCTTGGATGATTTGCCTTGGAGTGGGGCTGCTCTCCTTTTTTGCATTCTGTTCAATCCATCTATCTATCCTTCTTTCCAGGCTTTGATTGAGATTACTTATCTTCTCATTGAGCGACCTTGTATAGCTTGCTAAGGAATCGTGCCTCTTGTCATTCATCTCAATGTAACTCTCCATCATGTTGGTGAGCTTGACAATCGGATCCTCCTTGACTTCATTCTCCACTCTTGGTTGCTCGGGTTGACCATTACTCCTTTGCCACCTATTTTGAAAAGAACCAAAGTTATTTCTAGCATAACTAGAATTAAAGTTAGAATTACCGGGGTTTCTTTGAAATAGTCCTCGTTGATAGCCTCCTCGGTATTGGTTCTGGACAAAATTGACTTGCTCGGTAGCCTCCTCTTCACAATCTTCGGTATAGTGCATTCCTTCGCAATTGTTGCACCCGTGTGCAATCACCTTGAGGTCTTTGTCCATAATGTCCAACCTATCTTCAAAAGTAGAAAAACAGTTAGATAAAGCTTTAAGTTCATGAATTACCTCATTGTCGGAGCTGCTCTCAATGCTAGCCACGGTCCTTCTCGTCCTTCTATCTCGATCCTTATCATCCATATCTCGAGCTAAGCTAGCTTGCACCATATCCTCCATCATTTTGTACGCGTCATTGGTAGATTTGTACAAAAAGTTACCACCGCCGGCTAGGTCTAAATCCTTTTGGGAACTCTTGGTTAAACCATAGAAGAAAATTTCCATGATCTCATCCTTGTTAAGTCCATTCCCGTGACAATTTCTGATCATTTCCCTAAGCCTTTTCCATGCATCAACTAGTGATTCACCCTCGTCTTGCCTAAAAGCCTTGATGTCTCGAAGCATTTTCCTAGCTAAACTCGGGGGAAAGAATCGCGAGACGAATTGTTCGCGAAGTTGATTCCATGTAGTGATGGTACCTTCATCGAGCTCATCGAACCAAGCACGTGCCTCTCCCGTGAGAGACGACGGAAATAAGCTAAGCTTCACATCGTCATCGGTGACGTTCCTCCGTATTTGAACATTTTGCACAAACTTGTGAACCTGCTTACATGCTTATGGGGGTCGGATTTGGCTCGGCCGTCATATTGGTTGTCTTGGATTAACTTAAGGTGGTGTCCTTTGACTGAAAATGAATCTCCTAAGTTGGGTGGAACTATAGCCGATCCCGGTGTCGGTGCAACGGCTCTCGTCCTCTCCATCATTGGTCGGTCGAATTCGTCAATTTCACCTCTAGGTGAGTTTGGTTGTGACATAGTGTCGGATGATCCTAAGGGTTATCTACGTTGAAAAGGTTTTCTAAATTAAATAACGGGTGGTGAAGATGGTTTGTTGAATCTCTTCCTACGTTTGAGTCTACTTAGGCTTGAAGAAAGCGCTTTACAATCGTTCCCGATCTTAACGCATCAACTACCTAAATAATCCTGCAAAACTCAAGAAAAAGATCAACGCACCAATATAAAGACAAAATGAAAACTAAATTAAACTACTTAAACTAAAAATGAAATGAAAATACTACTTAACAACCTATTTGACCTAATTTAACTTCTAAACCTAATTGACTTAACCTAAGTACTGAAAGTAACTTTCTCGTGCCGAAACACAAGAAAGGATCGAACTACACTACTAAACTAAGAATGTGTCGCGTCCCCGGCAGCGGCGCCAAAACACTTGATGCGGTTTTTGTTTTAGTGTTTAAATTTATAAAAGTTGTACAAGTTATTATCTCAAAAATACACACACCTTAACGGACAGGGGACCCGATCAGATGTAGTATAGTTTAGTGATAAGAACGGATCGTTCGCAGGGACGCGTTGCTTTACCTAATCTAGTAATATGTGTAATTCTAGCGGTTGTGGGGTTGTCACGATTTCCTATTAAAACTAATGCAAATAAAAGTAAATAGAAGCCGCAACCGCTTATTCAGCGAGAGGCTCAGTCTGAAAATAGTTTGAAAAAAGCAAATAACAGTAATTAAATTAAAATACTTGTTTGGCATCTCCGATCTCATGGTACGACCAAATACTATTCTACCTACTTGCTAGACTGTTGGAAACTTAATCACGGCTCAGATTCTTGTTAGATTCACTTTGCCTAATTACTAGTGTTGTCGCTAGACTCACACTACCCTATAAACAAATTCTCGTTAGATTCATTGTTTAAGCATTAATGACCTAAAGTTTGTGTTACTAGTTCATCTTTAAGTTACCCGGCTCTTAAGCCATGACCAGATAGTAATTATCTCCGGTGACCACAATGCTCATTTCCAAGTCAAAGGATCGCGTCTGACATTGTTAAGCATCATGTTCTATTCATCCTAATTACTATGGTTCTGGATCCCTCGGTTACAAGTGAATCACCTTTTACAACTAGTTATAGACCGACTAGTATTTTCCATCCTAGCATATTAGTCCTAGTGTATGATCATAGACAACCATCAGAATTAAACTAATATATTCAGATATAGAACCGATATTAATATGAAGAACTAGTAAAACATGGATCTACGATAAACAGTAAAACACACTCCAACAGATTCTAACAAATAAATTAAAACAATAAACTTCTACATGATCACATTGATCCAAACAAGTATTCAGCCTACTAGCCTGACATTATTAAAGAAATAACAAAGTCTGAAAAGATGAAAGACATTGTTTACCAACTGAAAGTAAAATAAAAGAGTAGATCTAGGCTGAGGATGAAGATCGGAAGGTGTTAGAAGCTCCAAAACCTCCTTGGAATCTGCAAAGTCGACCTAGGGTTGAATATGGGCGGCTAGGCTGCTGAATCGGCTCTCTCTTAGGGTTTTGAGGGTTAGTTCGACTTATATAGAGCTGAAAGTCGGTTGCTGATCTGGGCCGCCTAGCGGCGCTGGATGGGCTTCCAGCGGCTGGGACTGGGCCAGCGGCGCTGGCAGCTCCTGCTGCTTCTCGTACTTCTTCGTTCGGCTCCCGAATCACCTCCTTGTGTCTTGTAACTTCATAGGCTTCCTTCTTGAGTCACTTGATGCCATTTACCCTCTCTCTCCGTGAACCTGCATAAACATACGACTCCGTTAAGTACCGATAGTTCCGGAATATTAACTCATTTAGACATTGAAATGAAGCCTTTCAATAGGTGTTTTATCACAAAATGGACGCTCATCATGATACCCCCACACTTAAGTCTTTGCGTTCAGTCCCGTTTAGAAGTCGGGTCGATTAACCCATACATAAATGTAAATGTAGACATGTTTGAAGTCTTGAAGAGGTATACTCGTTCACAGAAGAGTAGGAAATACCATTCCTAATCATGTTTCTATATTAATTACTCGTACTGGATACTCGTACAATAATAATTTTGCGACTAACATATATAGGTGTTTTATAACTTTAGTATTATCAGCCACATTCAAAAAGCATTACCTTATGTTAAAAACATATTACCACTACAACTGATCTCATCATGTAATGTGTAGAAATAGGAAACCAAATAGGGGGAATTTGTTGGGTCAAAAATCGACCAAGTATAATTTGTTCAAAAATAGTTGAAGTTCAGTGAAGACACTTGTACAGAATTCTGAAGTCGTTCAGAATTAGTTCACTGAAGCTTCACTTCAGTTCAGATCAACGTATCAGAATATCGTTCAGAATGAAGTCAAAGACTGAAGTCTGAAGAAAGAGAATCAAGCTCAGATGTGGAGCTCAGAAGATTGATTCTACCTGATCGAAGACTGAAGCATCTCAGTGTAAAGTACTTACACACTTTACACTGATTACGAGGAAGCCTTTTTACTTTACACTTCTTTACCCAGTTAATAGATTTATCTATTAATAAAAGTACAAGGTAAAGTAAAGGTTGGGAATAAAGTATGATAAGTCACATCAATTGACTTTTATACTTTACCTTAAAATTACGCATGTAAGGAATTAGGTTTAATTCCTTAAATGCTCCCAACCATATTTGTACGACCTAAGTCCACATCAGCATGGACTTGTCCTATAAATATAAGACTTCTCACATCTTGCAAAATGCTCGAAACTTTAAGCATTGCAACTTGTGAGATATACTCTAAGTAAACTTACGAGTATTTCCAAGTTATTTAGATCACTTGTATTTCAGGATTGTTTAGATATTTACACTTTGGTGTTTATCTTTGTTCCGCAACAATCCTTGTATTTGTTTATATCAATAAATCAAATACATTGAAAAAGTACATCGTGTCTCAATGCTACATACTTGAATATATATATATATATCTTTATAGTTTCAGCACTTTAGTTTCTTGCAATTTACTTTAAGTCATTTACCTTTTGTTATATCCATATCTGGATCGTATTCTGGACTTGTCATTCCAGATCAGAATACTTGCCAGTCGGGTTTTGTTAATCATCTATATTTGGGACTCACAATTGGTATCAGAGCAGCAAGGTTGAATTAACTCTAATTCTTTAACCTTTGATCTGCAAAGATGGTTGACACTTAACAACAAGAAGGCCCTGACCCTAATGCTACTACTCCACCTAACCCACCCCCTGTCATCAACAACAATATACCTTTACATAATGTGCATGTTCACTTTCCAAACAATCCTGTTCCCAAGTTTGATGGGAACAGTGAAAATTTTATAACATGGAAAGCATGCATGCTAAAGTATATTGCTGGTGTTGAAAGACTTGACTGACATCATTAAAAATGGACCTCATGTTCCCATGAATGCTTCAACTGTTGTTCGTAATGCTGATGGGGTTCCAAGGATGTTTCCTAAAGAAAAGGATCATTGGTCTGAAGAAGACCATAGGTTGGTAGACCTTGATACCAAGCTACAAAATATGATCTTGTATGCTGTCCTGAAACCTTATGCCCACCCTTGTTTTGCTTGAAAATTCAAAATTAATGTGGGAGGAACTTATGACACAGTTTGAAGGCACCTCTGAGACTATAGTCACAAGAAAAGTTGCTTTTAATAAAAAATATGAGTCTTTCTTTGCTATCCCTGGGGAGTCTTTAACCCAGACTTACATCAGATTCACTAATCTGGTAAACCAACTGAAAGCCCTGGGTGTAACCAAAGACAAAGAAATTTTGTTAGAAAAATTTTGTGACACTTTACCTTCAAAATGGGAAAATTTGAGTCTTGAGACAAGGCAAAACTTTGCACAGTCACACTCTTGCTTCCCTATATGGAGCCTTCAGGTACACTGAAGAGAACAAAGCTGAGAGAGCTGTGGCTGAGCAAGATGCCAAGAATCATGTTTCTACCAGTTCTGGTATGGTTCAGTATTCTGAACCACATGGTACTGCTCTACTATCTTCTGAGAGTGATCATTCTGACTCAATGAAGAAGATGGTTTCTGAAATGTTAAAAACTGGTATCTCTGATAATGTTGCTCATGGTTGTGATGAGGATGACAATGATGATCTGGTTGCCATGCTGGCTAAAACGTTCAATCGTTTTAAGGCCAAATCAAATCGATCTGACAAACCATTTGCTTCCAGCGCTTCTATTGATAAGTCTAATCTTGAATGCTTTAAGTGTGGCAAGAAAGGACATTTCATGAAGGAATGCAGATCTAGTCAACCTTCATCATCACAATCTGCCCCTAACCATTCTATTTTTCAGAAATCTGATGATAGCTATAAGGCTAAGTACAAGAAGTTGAAGGCTCATATGGCTCTCATGGCACAAGACAACTCAACCAGTAATAGTTGTATGGTTGCCAAAACTGAGAAATGGGAAGAATCTGATGAGTCATCTGATGATGAGGAAGAAGTTAGGGACATGTGTTTCATGGCACAAGAAGATCAAGGTCATTGTCAAATGCGGACGTATACCCAAAATTATTTTCGGATTTCAAACCCGATCAAAATTACTTCATTTAAATAATATTTCTTTTGGGGTTTGAATTTCAAAATCATTTTCCTTTTATTTATTTTGGAAAAACCTTTGTATTCCATCATAAATATAAATACTTTTCCCAAAAACAATTCCTTCATTTACTTCATTTTCATTTACTCCCAATCATCATTCTCTCTCCAAATTCCAAATCCTTTCCTTCATTTTTCTTCTTTCTTCTTTCATCTCTCATATTCAATTTCATCTTGTTAAAATTATGGCGAAATCATCATCATCATCTTCTCAAATCAAATCTTTAATTAGTTTTGATTACAATCCGCCAAAGGCAGTCAAACCATCTCCAATTTGGCCAAAGGGTTTTGTTCCTTCAACCCTTCGTTTCAATATGAATAATTTTGTGTTAAATATTAAATCAAAACATTAATGGGGAGGATATAAACAAATTTTGGGAAGAGTCTCCTCTTCATTGCTTTGACTGCAAAACCTCAAGCATTGTATCATAGATACTTGCTTGAATTCTGGTACACTGCTGTCGTTAGCAAGGATGAACAATCCATTGCTTTCACTTTAAATGATGGCACTAAGCAGTGTGTCATTTCTCTTGATGGGTTCAGGGAGGCCCTTCAATTGAATTATCTTCAACCACCTTCAGTCTATGCCAAAAGACTGAAAGGAATCAACTTCAGAGAAGTACTACTGGCTATGGGCCATGATGGCATGGTTGATGCCAACAATGAATTGAAGACCTCCGGACACATTTTTCTGTCTGGGTTTGGCAATTGCTGGAGGTTCTTCTGGACTCAAATTGTTGAGTGCTTGGGGGGAAATCATGGTGGCTTGGACCAGATTTCACTAGCCCAAGTGGAGATGGGTTATTACTTATGGCATGGGATTCAAGTGGACTTCGCTGAGATGCTCTTCTCTCAGTTGATTGGAAAATTAAAAGGAAAGAGAAGTCCACATATTGCCTTTGCACGCTTTCTTAAGCATCTGCTTCATGAATATCCTTGGTGATGCTTACAACAATGGAGGGCCTGAGCTTTCAGTACCAGAGTTCTGCAGAGATTTCTCAAAAGCATCCACTTCTGAAGAGGAACCTGAACTCTCTGCTGAAATGCTTCAGGTAATTTCTAAAACTGAAACAGCACGACCGGCTGGCTCAGAAAGGTCACCGAGCGGGTCGCAAAAGAATGCGAGACCCATTGGTGCACCTGGTGGTAAATTGTTGAAGTTGTTTAAACCCCCAACAACTTCTTCTACCCAACCACCAACTTCCTCCTCCACTGACCAACCTGAGGATCTCCCAAAAGATCCCTCAGGATCTCCAAAGGGCGTTTTAAAACGACGAAAATTTAGGAATTTGTCCTCACAGCCCAAGGACACTAGTACCGAAGCTAACCCTTCTGGTTCTTCCCAACAAGAACCAGAAGAATCGAGTCAAAGGGAAAACCCACAAGCAACCATCCCCAAAACTTCTTTAGGAGGGGATGGTGAAGAAAATATAAGTGAGTCAGCCCAACTCACATTAGAGTCCGAGTCTACACGTGCACCCCCTGAAACTTCACAAATCTTACACTCTTTGATGCACGAATCGATGAAGTCTTTGGTGTGACACCACCTGAGACTGAGGTTCCAGACTCTACGGCCGATGAAGTAACTCTTGATGATGGTACGAGAGTTATTAAGGCAACCCCTGTGTCTACTGTCGCTGGTGATGAAGCTATGGCTGAGCCAATCCTTTCTGAATCTGGTAACGATGCATCTGCAGCAGCAGTTGTTGAACCAGAAGCAGGTTCAGGCACCAGTGGTCTGAACCTGGGCATATCTGATCAGACTGCAGTTTTGACTGACCTCTGGGATGAAGATGAGCCACCTCAAGGGAATCTTGATTCCTTTGCTGACTTTGAGTTTGACGAGGGACTATTGGAGGAGAATCAGTCTTCTGATTCTGAGCCACCCTTCAACCTCGCAGACGCCCCTCCTCCCCCAGAAATCCAAAATATGAATGTTGAACAACCATATCACCCACCGCCACTATCTCATGAACATCCTTTCTTTCCACAAGGCTCAAGACCTGCTTATGTTACTTCACCCACCTTTCAACCACAACTTCAACACCTTCATCCACAAATTCATCAAGTGCCAAGGCCCATCAATTATAACACTGAACCTGAAAAGGAGTTGGACTCTACCACTGAATCTGAGAGTCCAACTGAACGCAATTGGAAAAGGCATTAGATGGGCTTGGTAAGCATTCCCTGTGGCTTCTGCTTCTGCACAACCACCTCCTCCTTTGAGTGTGGAAGCACAGTTAGAGAAACAACATGCCGAAGTCCAAAGCCTACTTCTCAAGGTTGAGGACTTAACAAAATCTCTAACTGCCAATACTAGTTCCATTGCTGAAATGAAAGGTGCTCAGATGTTCCTTGGCACTGAGTTGACCAAGGTTGCTGGAAATGAGGGACTAGTAAGTGGGAAGCTGAATGAGTTGGTCCTATCATGCAATAAGATCAGTGTGGCCATTAGGGAAGCTTTCAGACTGGCCAAAAGAGATGTGCAAGCTTCAACTGTTTCAAACTTGACATCTGGAATTGAATTGATAAAACAAGAAATCATGGCAGTCGGGAAAGAGGTGAACAAGATGGTATAGAAACCCAGTGTTGATGAAAAAGAACTTAGGGGTTTCTTTAAGTGTTGGTATTGTTGAGAAGATGAAATATGAGCTCTCTCAGGAACTCATTGCTCAGATCTCAGCTTCAGTGGCTGAGAAAGTGGAAGTTAAGGTCAGAACCATGGTCGCTGAACTTACAAAAGATACAAATAAAAGAGTGGACAAAGCTGTTGCAGAAGTTACAAAATCTGTCACCACTCTTGACAAATCAGTGAAGGACCAATCTCAGAAATTGGATGAGATTCTGACCTTACTAAAGAAAGAACCAGTTGTTGCTCCTCCTACTTCCACTTCATTTTCAGAAAACGATAGAAAGCTTCTGCAGGATCTCAAAGATCAAGAGGCACTGAACCTTAATTCTTCCTTCAGATTAAGGGCTCAGTTCTCTACTGCAAAGGGCATTTCTGATTGCCTTGAACAGCAGAGTTGGGAACCTCTGAAGGCAATGAAAACAGCAATTGATCTTTATGCAAAGATGCCTTCTGAGGTCCCCAAAGGGGGAAGTGTGCCTATTGGTTTGCTGGCTAGTACTCAAGAAATGATTGAAGCAACCAAGAAGCAAATGAGGTACCATCTGGTAGTGCCTCAGTTCAGGGGGAACAACAAGTGAAGCAGGCAGAACCTGCAAAGAAAGATAAGGGCAAGGCCCAGATGGTTGAAGAACCCAAGTCCAAAGGTTCTAAGGATTTTGGACTTGTGGTTGGTGTTAATGTTGATGAACATGGGTATCCTCTGCCAGATTTAACTGCTGATGAGGCTAAACTGAAAGAGTTGCAGAGGAAGGTCTCAAATCAGTTCATTGCTTATAGAGAAAACAAGTTAAGAGAAAGGGAACAACATCTGAAGATGGGCACCCTTGATCACATTGATGCTGCAGCTCTGGGTCTTTCATTAGAAAGATATCAGAAAATTAAAGAAGATCCCAGAGTGCAGAAAGCATTGACTGAAATGAGCGACTATGAGTATGGGGTGATGTATTCTCCTTTGGAACAAAAGCTTGACCATCTCACCTTCAGAATGTCCATTGAGGACTTGGTGAAAAATAGAGAAAAGGAGATGGCAATCAAAAAGAAGGAAATTCTGGGTGGTGTCCTGAAAGTTGAAAGAGAGTTGTCAAGACCACCCATCAAGCCCAAAGTGACTGGACCAAGAACTTCAAGGAAAAATGTTCGTGATGCTGACCTCTCCACATTCAAGCCAATTTCAGATGATGTTGCTGAGATCCAAAGAAAGCATGAAAGGGATCAATATGAACATTATATGAAGCATCGATCTCATCCAGCCAAAATCATTGTTATTGAAGTTAATAAGGCTGATGGATTGAAGCTTTTTGACTTAATTGTGAAAAGAGAAGGAAGGGCAGTTGAAGAATACAATCAGGTTTCAGTGCACGAGTTTGGAATTTCTGAACATAGGGAGATGATTCAGATTCTGAAAGCAAAACCAAAGTCTGCTCTTATTGGCGCATGGTTATCAAGAATACAACAAAAGTTGCAGGCCAAGGTAGAGATAGAGAGCAGATTGTTTGGAACAAAGGAATCCTCCCCACTGAAAAGGAAAGCTACTGAAGCACCTTCTGGCTCAAGACCTGCAAAGAAGTAGTTCCTTTTTCAGTTTATCATGTACTTGTATATATTTTCATATTTTTACTCTTGTAACAAACTTCTCATTTCAGTTTGTATATATGTTGCAAGTTGTAACCAACAAGTAGATGATAGGTTTAAGTTAGAAAAATCACAAGTAAAAATCTGAGACATCAATGATCTATAAGATGTACTTAGAAAATTTTTACAACTTAAACAAAACTTGCATTTCAGACTTACAAACATGTATAGATAGAAGTCTGAGATGCATGCACTATTTCAGAACAAATACGGGGAATTTGTTGGGTCGAAAATCGACCAAGTATAATTTGTTCAGAAATAGTTGAAGTTCAGTGAAGACACTTGTACAGAATTCTGAAGTCGTTCAGAATTAGTTCACTGAAGCTTCACTTCAGTTCAGATCAACGTCTCAGAATATCGTTCAGAATGAAGTCAAAGACTGAAGTCTGAAGAAAGAGAATCAAGCTCAGATGTGGAGCTCAGAAGATTGATTCTACCTGATCGAAGACTGAAGCATCTCAGTGTAAAGTACTTACACCACTTTACACTGATTACGAGGAAGCCTTTTTACTTTACACTTCTTTACCCAGTTAATAGATTTATCTATTAATAAAAGTACAAGGTAAAGTAAAGGTTGGGAATAAAGTATGATAAGTCACATCAATTGACTTTTATACTTTACCTTAAAATTACGCATGTAAGGAATTAGGTTTAATTCCTTAAATGCTCCCAACCATATTTGTACGACCTAAGTCCACATCAGCATGGACTTGTCCTATAAATACAAAGTCTTCTCACAACTTGCAAAGGCTTGAAACTTTAGCATTGCAACTTGTGAGATATGCTCTAAGTAAACTTACGAGTATTTCCAAGTTATTTAGATCACTTGTATTTCAGGATTGTTTAGATATTTACACTTTGGTGTTTATCTTTGTTCCGCAACAATCCTTGTATTTGTTTATATCAATAAATCAAATACATTGAAAAGTACATCGTGTCTCAATGCTACATACTTGAATATATATATATATATCTTTATATAGTTTCAGCACTTTAGTTTCTTGCAATTTACTTTAAGTCATTTACTTTTGTTATATCCATATCTGGATCGTATTCTGGACTTGTCATTCCAGATCAGAATACTTGCCAGTCGGGTTTAATTAATCATCTATATTTGGGACTCACAGATTTACAAATGTGTTTTTCCGTTTTTTAACTTGTTAGCCCGGGCCCGGAGTGAGGACCGGTTTACGTAAAAGTTAAACCCATGGACAGATCATGTTTTAACACATCTGGTTCGGACTTTTTTGGGCTGGTTCAACAGGTTTTATCGGCTGGCCGGCTCACATTTTCATCACCCCTATGGCCCTACATGCAACTCTTATTTTTCGCTCTTGTTTCAACGCTTCTTTCTGAATGGTTATCCAACCCGTCCTAAACCCTTAAATAAATGTATTTATAAGTTTGTGGGTAATTTACATGTAACATTTGCGTAATTTGACTTGTTTAAATGTGACTAAATGCGATGTAATTTCATGATTTAAATGAAATTTTTATTACTTGACCTGTTGACTTATTCGTGCTAGAGACTAATTAATTTAGTTAGTCGAATTACTTGAAGCGTTATTTGACGATTTAATAACGTGTAATATGCTAAACGAGGCTTGATGGTCGTATTGATTTAATTGTGACGTAAGACGATTTAATATTTGACTAGAGAACGTAATTGAGTCGACCCGTTGACCCATATGACCGACCCGTTGACCCAACCCTACCCATTTCCCCCAAACTCTTACACTCTCTCTTTCTCATCCACTCACTCACCTTCATTACCCTTATCTTCTCTCCCGGTCTCTTCTCATTGGATGCAAGACCCAAAACACTCACACTCTCTAAATCTTCACTTCATTTAATGTGTTTCAAGTTGGATTTATGTTAGTTTATTCATCTTCATCATCAAGTAATCATCATATCAAAATTTGGGAACTTAAAGTGCAAGAAACACCATTTTAAAGCTTAAATTCGGGTTTCCATCTTTGGTGAAGATTTTGGTAAGTTAACTTGTCTCAATATCAATGTTTTATGCTTATTATCATGTCACTAGTCAAACTCAAGTGATTTCAAGTCAAAATCTGAGTCAAAACCGATTTTGGCTAATTTAGGCTTCTTAATTGGTTATCAAATTAGGTCAAAATGGATTTTTGAATTCGGAATTTAGGTTATGGCATGGTAAATCAAAGTGGGTTTCGTTTATTGTAGTGTAAATACGTCCTAAAACGATTCTTAAACCTTCCCATGCCGATTTGTAAGCTAAATCAGGGTTTTGGTGCATTTTTGGGTCGAAAATGAGTTGAACTGCTACTGCACGTTTTGTTTCTGGTGTGGCGTCTCTAACGCCCACCTTTGGCGTAATGGACGCTAGTGGTGTTGTAGCTGAGCGTCTGGTATGGCTCCAAGGGCGTAGCTTACACTGCATGTTCTTGGGTGGCGTCTTGTACGCCTCATCTTCACCGTAAGAGATGGTGTCTTCTAAGTCCTTACGCTCGAAACTCCCTGTGTTACGCTATAAATGGATGCCCAGACGCCAAACTATCCTTTTGCAGGGCATCGTAGCGTATGGTGCAATGCACGTCTATACACTGGGGGGTTTGCCACCGTAATGTTACGCCATCCTCACCGTGGTTTACGCTGCTTGAGATTCCCACCATAATAGGTGCCTTGGGCGTGATTGATCAAATAATCGCACTATGGCTCAACCGAAGGTGTGGGTGGGGTTTTGGGTGTTTTGTTGGCGATTCCCTTCCGGTCAGAGGGCCGTAGGCCGCTTTTACGCCTATGATTGTTAACCCTTCGCTGATTCGTAAGGCTTGGGGTTTATTTGTGAGGTTAGGGATTCGGAGGTCGAATGTGTTGAATATGATTAGGGTTTAATATATCGAATGTGATGATGCGCCGTATGGCACATCTTTATATAGAGGGTAAGAAACCTTGGAGAGGAGGGTAAGAGAATTAGGGTAAATCTCTTCCTCTTTAAGAATATCTTCTATCTTTTAGGAAGATTTATGATAATAACGGGCTGCGTCCAGAGTAGTCGGACCTAAATATATGTTTCCTCTTATGTATATTCCTCCGGAGCTACGTAACTTTAGTTTAGGTGTTCCGGGATTATATCTGCGTACGGAGGCAGTGCTCCGTATAGGCATTTTTACCTGTTCGAAGGTATCTTCTTCGATTACGGAGGTAAGGCTCCGTATAGGGTATATCATCAAGCCCCCAGTCTAATTGGAAAGGCTATCTGTAGACTGTCTTATTAGACTTCAAAAAACAAGGGTCGCTTCCCAGGCCATCCTTTCGGAGGTCCTTCAGAAACAACGTGTGTTGATTGAAATACTTATCCCGTAATGTTACTTGAACGATTAAGATCTATCTAACAACCTTAGCTATAAATACTCCATATTTTTTCTTTTCATGTTGTGTTCAAAATATAAAGTTTTTTACCTTTCAGAGCGATATCTTCTTCAGCGGTTCTCCTGTAGTTATTTCCTCCTCTCGCCATCGTTCCTTTGTTTAGGTATGTGTTTCCAATCTTGATTTATTCTTCAGATCCTCTTCTCATATCATGGGGTTAATAGGGATGTATTTGAGTTTTACAACTTGAAACCCTAGTATTGTCTTTGACCAATGGGGGTCTTTAGATCCAGGTTTCTCTGTTATCTTCTCAACCCTATTTTAGTGTTCCTTTGATTGTGTCTTGTTGCCTGATTCTGTAATCCTTAGTTGTCGTTGCCCCGCTCTCCTTCCCCTTGTTATTATTATTATTTTTGTGGATTGGGGTAGCGATGACTTCTTGGCTATATTTCTTGTTTGATCAACTCCCCTTCTGATATTGTTGTTTGTCTGCTCTTAGGATTTTGCCCGTTGTGTGCCGTTGGCTCTTCCATTTTCCCCCTGTTTCTTTTTTTGTGTGTCACCTGTTGTTCTTCCTCTTGCAGTAATGGCGTTCAAACAGATGATCAATAGGCAATCATCCCTTGCTCATCTTATCGTGAAAGCTACTCCATCTGTTGCGGCTTCAGGTTCGGAGGCCTCTGCCGGGGGTTCTGATGCCCAGGCCGTTGATCGTGCCGGGTTGGAGGCAATTTGCCAAGCAGGCGAGGCCATTCTAAATGACCCAACTTCTCATCCTGTTGTTGAAGTGTCTGATTGCCCTACACATGGGGATAATTGCGATCAGGCTATTGATGAGGAGGGCACCGTTGCTGGTCGTCTTAGGAGCAGAAAGAAAACTTCTGCAAAGAGGCCCGGTGTGCCCTCGTCCAGGAAAAGAGCGAGACGATCCGAGGATGCAGGGGAAAATATCGGTATGCATTTATATGCCCGTTCTTCAGATTTTTTGTTTGTCTTCTTATCTATTTGTGTTTTTTTTTGTAGGGTTTAACCCTTTTCTCCAGGCTCCTGATGGTCAATCTTGTCATCATAGCGTCGGATCTATTGCTCCTTCCGAGTGGATTCCAAAGTTGATGGGCATGGATTTGGCAAAGCTTTCCGAGTTGTTCAATCAGTCTTCTTTTTGTGCTTCTATAATTGGGAATGTATTGGATTCGAAGTTGCGCGAATTTTCAGAGGATGGTGGTCCGTCGTCTGAGCAAATTGATAAGCTCAAAGCAGAGAAGTTGTCTTTAGAGTTCAAGGTGTCAGAATTGGAGGTTAATGTGAGCGGTTTGACTGCGGAGTTGAAGTCTGCTCGGGAGGTAGTGCAAGCTAAAGGTGATGAAGTTAATGTGTTGAAGGAGGAGTTGGCTGCCAAGAATGCATTGTTGGGGGAGGATCGTTCTGCTTTTGTTGATCTGAAGGAGAAGTATAGGCGGCTCATTGTTGAGGTGATTCCCCATGTCTGTAAGTCTTTTTTAAACGGTGCTGAGGTTGGGAAAAGGATTTCAAACTTATGTAACGCTAACCGGGTCGATGCTGAGTCGGAATTGATCCGTACCCTTGCTGCGGAGGGTCGTATTACTCTTAGCGGTGGAGAGCTTGTTAAGGATATTGCGGTCCTCTGAACAAAGCTATGAGTGAGCTTGAGGATATGCATTCTTTCTATCTCCGCGCTCTTTCTTCAGATCATGATGCGTCCCCTACTCAGCTGATGCAAATTCCTACTTCATAGATTGCTTATCTTTCTGTTTGTTGGATATATCTTTACTGTTCTTTTGATATCCTTGGTTGTTGCTTTGCTGGATATTGCTGCTATCACTTGGTTCTGTAAATTCTTCTCTTTCTAACATCCTCTTATTTTGTTTTGGTGAAATTTCTCATAGTTGTCTTATGGCAGTCGCCTTATGACGTTGTTGTCTTATGGCAGTCGCCTTATGACGTGGTTGTCTTATGACAGTCACCTTATGACGTGGATGTCTCATGGCAGTCGTCTTATGACGTGGTTGTTGTTTGTCTTATGACAGTCGCCTTATGACGTGGATGTCTCATGGCAGTCGTCTTATGACGTTGTTGCTTTATGGAAGTGTTATCGGGCGTCCCCTTAACTTCTCATAAAGTCTTTTGTTATACATGTATATTTTATTAGTACGCGCGTTTTTGTTTTTGATCGATCTTTGAAAGCTTTTATTTTCGTAAAAATAATTGGCAGGAGGACATTACATAGTAAAATTCTAACTGCTAGCTTTCATTTGTTGCTCCGTATTTATTCGGAGTCTTTTTCTGCCTCGTGCAAGAATTTGCTTGCTTCTTCGGAGGGTGTATCTCCTTACGGAGCGAGTTGTCACCTTGGTACAACTATATCAGTTTTCTCATCTGCTGGTGCAGCGATTGTAGTTCATCCTCTACTGTTATCCGTAGCTCCCCTTTTGGGGGCCAAGCCAGTACTTCTCTTGACTCTGGCCTCTTCCTGACCTCATTTGTTAGTTTCCATCATGGTGGCTCCGTTCTTCAATTGGCGGTCCTTTTCTCATTGTGGGGGTTTGTTCTTGCGGAATGTCTCTTGATATGTTTTTTGTTTCCGCTTTTATTGTTGCTTCGTCTATCTTCCTTTCGAGGTGCTGCAGTTTTCCTACAGTTATTGCTTCTTCTATGGCCTGCTGGAGATTTCGACACAGATCCGTGTCATGTCCATAATCTTTATGAAATGCGCAATATTTTCCTCGATCCCTTTTTCGGGTTGTTAATCTGGGTGGGGCTGGAAATGTTTGCGCTACCCGTTCTGTTGCGAGGATGTCCTTTGGTGATTTTGTTAGTTTCAACAGTATTATTCTCCTGCCTTCTTTAGCTTTGCCTCCCCACCTGGGATTTTCGACAGGGCCTTCGGTTCCGCTGTCCGTTGGATCTCTTTTCCTTTTTGCTAGGATGTACTCCGTTCCGGTCGTCCCTTTGACGTCTATCCAAACATGAGCCTTGATTGTTAGCTCATCGTATGTTTCTGGCAGGTTCGTCGTGAGGTGTTCGACTAACTCGACTGCTCGTAGCCCATGAATGAGTCCTGATATCCTCTGGCTTTCCGGCAGTCCACTTATCTCCTGGTTTCATGTGTGTATCTTGCGATAAAATCCCTAAGTGTTTCTTCGCTATGTCGCTTTATGTTGTGTGCCGACACATGTGTCTTTTGATGTTTCTTCTGCATATTGAATTGTGATCGAAACTTGCTCTTTAGGGTCTCGAAGTTGTCTACTGAGTTAGCTGGTAAGCCATCGATCCATTCTCTTGCATCGTTCGTTAAGGAGTAGGAGAAAGCCTGACAAGTGGTTGGCATGTCCCATCTTCGGATTATTGCAGCTCCAATAAACTTCTTCAGGAAGTCATCCGGATCTCCCTTTCCGTCGTAGTACCCTAGGTGCTGGGGATACTTCATATTTACTGGTATCGGGTGGTTTCGTATGTTACTGGTAAATGGGGTGTTTATATTCTTTAGATGTGACATGTCCATAGGTTCCCACTCGGGTGAGGAGGATGCATGATCATTATCTCCGTTTTCCTGTTCCTGTTTTTCGTCTGGCTGGCTTTGAGTCTGATTTCCTTGGTCAGGTCTGCCTTCCGCGGATCCCGTTTGGAGATTTTGTACTTCTCCATTGTAGGGGTCCCCTCGTGTGTTTGGGAAACTGTGTTCCGTGGTTGATGGTCCAGTGAGTATGTTCTGTTCGGGTCCTTCTTGTACCTCCCCTTCATGGCGTTCGTTGTAGGTGTAATGGGCTATTATTTCTGGTTCATACACCTAGCCTGTCTCCCTTAGACGCCTAATTATTGCGCACAATACGTCATAGTTTGCTTGCACGTATGCGTCGGTAATTTCCCTATCTACTAATGTTGGCACCTGGTTTGTGTTTCTGGGTTGCTTCGATATCCTTGATATCTTTATTTGTGGCTTGCCTGGCTGGAGGTATCCTTATGTGACTGTGCTTTCTTCGGATCCGGAGGGGTGCGGCCTGACCCCTGCTTGTCCGGGTCCGTAGCGTCTTGGTGTTGACCGTGTGAACCTGACATGGATCTATCTTGGTGTTGGCCTTGGTACCTCGGTGTGGGTTCGTCTCGGTCTTGACCTTATAACCCTGGCGCGGACCTGTCTCGGTCTTGACCTTGTGACCCTGGCGCGGACCTATCTCGGTCTTGGCCTCGGTGCATCGGCACGGGTCCATCTCCGTCTTGACCTTGTGAACCCTGGCGCGGACCTATCTCGGTCTTGGCCTCGGTGCATCGGTCTTAACGTACCACGATCAGCCCGTATGGATGCTCCATATATCTCCTGGTCCGCTAGCGTTGGTGCCTGGCTAGGGTTTCCCGGGTGATCTGATATTATTGGGGTTCTTGCCTGTAATCCGTCTGTCTGGGAGGTATCTCTGACGGCGCATGATCCTTCTTGGTTCTCAGGGGCGGATCCTGATTTCTGACGTTGTTCATGCGATACTGTAAGGGCGGGTCTACACGGGCCCTGACCTGTCGACACGAGCATAAGTCGATCCAAACTTTGCCCTTGTGAATCCTGTTTATCCCTTGTTGTCGTGCTTCTATCCTCCAGCATAATGGTTGATAGGTCAAAATTTGACATAAACGTGTGGAAGGGGTACCGTTCTTGGAGGTCCCGTCCTCCTGGTGGCATCTGAAGTCCCTCCGCATTCTGCGGATTCGACGGATGACTGGTATCTCTATCGGCCATGGTAGCGGATTATTCTGATCGCGGGTGGGTTCGAAAAAAGGTGTGTGCGGTGTTGCTTTGTTGTTGTTTTTTTTTTGTTGTGTGTCCCACGGATGGCGCCAATTTGATTGATCAAATAATCGCACTATGGCTCAACCGAAGGTGTGAGTGGGGTTTTGGGTGTTTTGTTGGCGATTCCCTTCCGGTCAGAGGGCCGTAGGCCGCTTTACGCCTATGATTGTTAACCCTTCGCCGATTCGTAAGGCTTGGGGTTTATTTGTGAAGGTTAGGGATTCGGAGGTCGAATGTGTTGAATATGATTAGGGTTTAATATATCGAATATCATGATCTGCCGTATGGCACATCCTCTATTTATATAGAGGGTAGAAACTTGGAGAGAGGGTAAGAGAATTAGGGTAAATCTCTTCCTCTTTTAAGAATATCTTCTATCTTTTAGGAAGATTTATGATAATAATGAGCTGCGTCCAGAATAGTCGGACCTAAATATACATAAGGAAGATTATATATGTGTATATATATATATATATATATCTATATATTATATCTTGTTATATGTATATATATATATATTATATATATTAATATTATATTATATATGTATTATGTATATATATATAGGGGACCCTTATTTTGAGAACCCATTTTTTTGTAAGAACCGTAAGAACTCCTAAATTTCATATTGGATCATATGTTTTTTTTGTTCATTCACATGTGAAACGTCATATAAAAACATATGTTGTAGAAGAATTTTTTTTTCAAAACCTTATATATAGCCGTTTGTCACATGTGAACAAAAAACGTGAACAAATTCATTCACAAGTTCACAAAAGGCTATTTTGAAGGTTTCTTAAAAAAGTTTCTTCTACAACATACATTTTATATTATTTCACATGTGAATGAACAAAAAAACATGTGAACAAATACATATTTTAAGAGTTCTCATGGTTCTTACAAAAAAAATGGTTCTCAAAATAAGGAAACTCTCTCTCTCTCTCTCTCTCTATATATATATATATAACTATATATATAATATATAGAATAGTCAAATATATGTTTCCTCTTATGTATATTCCTCCGGAGCTACGTAACTTTAACTTAGGTGCTCCGGGATTATTTCTGCGTACGGAGGCAGTGCTCCGTATAGGCATTTTTACCTGTTCGAAGGTATCTTCTTCGATTACGGAGGTAAAGCTCCGTATAGGGTATATCATCAAGCCCCCCAGTCTAATTGGAGAGGCTATCTGTAGGCTTTTATCCTAGTGTCCATCTTTCTAGGACCGGTTCGGACTTTCTTTCGGGTCGTTCTTCTCTTATGATGTCCAATTCGAGTTGTTTGGAGGGTTCAAAGTCGAATACTCAAACTAAAAGAAAAGTGTGTCGTTATATATATTAATATACATGTTAAATATTATGATTAGGTGGTGAACACGAGGACATCTCCGTTTTGGAGTCAACCTATCGGGACTAGTAGTTGTGATACCGGGAGCATTTTAATGATTTTGAGAGATTGTCGGTTATTGTGAAAGCAAAGACGATTCGAGAATGCAAGGTAGCTAGTGTCCAATAGAAATGCCAAATTAATTGTAAAATATTTTAAATTGAACAAAATAAATTATGAATAAATTAATATAGGCATATTTATAACCATTTGGAAGGTATTTCAAAAATACAAACAATGGTGTCGTTCAATTAATATAATTAATCTCGAGTCTCTCGTATTTGGACGGTCAAACGAATCAAATTCGGTCAAAGTTGGTCAAGGAAAGAAATGGGTCACCAAAACCCTAGTTTATCTCATCCTCCCCTCTCATTCTTCACAATCACTTTCTCTCTCTACCTCCCTCTCTCTCTCACCGATTCCTCTCTCTTTTCTCCCTATTTTTGGCCATTAATCATCATCATCAAATCTCAACTTGTTTCTTCAAATCTAGGTAAGAAATCACTAGATCTAAACACATAAATGGTTATTTAATCTAAACCAAGTCGAAAATCACGAAATCTATATATATGTGGTTATAATCGGCTGAATATTAAAGAAAGATCAAATGGGTTTCACGAATTTGTGATGAAACCGAAGTATATATATGTAAAATCACTAGATCGGGTGTGGTTTGGGTAAGATCCGGTTGGTTTTTGTGTGTTTGGGTCATGTAAAACTTGATTTGGCCGAAAACCTTCTTCTTCTCTTCTCTCTTGGGTCCGAACTCGATCTAGGGTTTCGGTGTTCATCAAATTCGTGTCATGCAAAGTCGTGTGGATTCAGAGTTCGTGTGGCATGGGTTTGTACTTCGTGTTGAACAGCCTTCTTTTCTTCGATTTCTACCTGTTCTTTCTTTCTTTTCGATCAGATTTGTGTTTGTGTGTGTGGATTCGTGTATGTGTGTGGACAGATTGTGTGTTTGGGTGTGTTGGGGGCTGTTTGACCATTGTTGACCAGATTTTGTTCATCTTTTTCTGATTCTTCGATTTCTTGTTCATCTTTCTTGTTTTCGCCAGATTTGAGTGAGTGTGTGTATGTGTGAACCGAAATGTGTAAAGGTGGTTGCGGGTTCGAGTGGTTTCCTTGGTGGTTCAATAGGCATTTGTTGTTTTCTCGGGTCATAAGCGTGCCATTTGACAAGTTAATTAATTAGAAAACGATCGTGATATCGGACATAACACATGTAATATTATAGTTTAATTTAATATAAGACGCGGGGGTTAATGTGAATAAACAACGATAAAACAAATGGTGTATTAAAGTAACCATATACATAAATGACACTATATAATGGCATTTCTAGAACACTAGTAAACACAAAATACAAGTGAGATTCAAGGATACTCATTAGCGTTGGTTTGTTGTCAGATTAAGACGATTATGCTACACGAGTGTTATCAAGACAAGTTTGCAGGCGATACTCTGTACACCACCCGACAGGTGAGTTCCGTAGCTCCCTACTCAATCGAGATTCGGGCTGAAAAGTGTACATATTTTGTGTGTTGACATGCTTGATTGTGCAATTATATGGCTATTTGATTGGAAAGTCCCTCAACTTGTCACAAATATCTGTGGGGTCAAAAAAAAGTTCTCTATTGTGGGGAACAAAACAGGCTAAAACATCTTTATGGGGTCTTTACCGGCTAGATGATGATGTGTATCCGGTTATTATCTACATGTGATATAAATTTAGGACCCACTTAATATAAATAAAATATAAATTCATGAAGTAATAAAAAACCACTTGCAAATATCAGATCGGATTGGTAGATATGAACAAAACATAAAGATCGGAGTGCAAATATCAAATATAAATATTTGATTAATCAAGTATAAATATCAGATCGGATTGCAAATATCAAATATAAATTTTTGATTCATCAATCAAAATTCTTCTCTTTTTTCTCTTCCTTTCCGGCCACCTCCACCGCCGATCCGCTGCCCATGTCGCCGGAAAAACGGAAAACACCTCAAAAGAGCTATTAGATTTGGACTTTCAAAAATTTTTGGTAAAGATCTCGATGACAAAATCACTCGTGGGTCCCTTGGATATGTTCCACCTGAGTTTCTAAATCAAGATGGTAGCTCTTCTTCATATGTGATCACTCCAAAGTCTGAAATGGTGTTATTGAGGTTAATTAAATATCACCGAAAATGGTGGAAGTGGTTATGGCCGGAGTGGGTATGACCCGAAATGGTGTTATTGGTTGAAGATTGCGGTGATGAGTGTGGTGGGACTAGCAGTGGTGAAGGGGGAAAGTGATGTATAATTGGTGGAAGATTGGTTGTCAGACATACCCGGCCATAACCTATCTCCGACGACCCTTTTTCCGGCCATCCGTTTGCTGTTTATTTTGATTTTTTTCTTTGTTTTCTTCCTGCTACTCTCTGCTGATGTTGTTCTTGGGTGTAGGTATATATAAGTGATGTTGATGATGAGATGATATGGAAATAATTCTTTGTTTTATTAAAAATCAAATGAAAAAAAGAAAGCAAAATGACTGGTAAATTGTTTGTGGCCCCAAAAAGATGTTTTAGCCGGTTTTATCCCATTAAATTTTTTGTTGGGACCCCGGAAAAGGTATTTGGGACAAGTTGAGGGACTTTTCAAGTAATGCCCTGCATTTATATGTTTGCCTTGATTGATGATGTGGTTTGATTGTGCACACGTTGATTGTCTTGACTGATGACGTTGATTGATTTCGCATATGTTAATTTGTCTTGACTAATGACGTTGATTGATTTCGCATATGTTGATTTGTCTTGATTGATGACATTGATTGATTGCGCATTTGATATTCGATATGAATTGTGGATTGAACTTGGTAAGGCATACATGGTGAACGGTAATGCCATCGAAGTGTTATAGACGTGGTGGGAAGGCTGCGGGTGACCCTATATATAAGCGTCTATGACACCCTCGATGGTAGTATCGTTTCTAAGTGTATGTCAGTGTTGATTGCGGATTGGTACAACTACTTGTCTGGTTGATTTGATTGACGATTTAATGATTATTTGGTTGATTTTGCGCATGATTGTGATACTATGATTTATTAAGGATAGTTGTGCCTACATGGAAGACGATGATACATTTAATGAGTTGTATATGTGGTGGGAAGGCTGCGGGTGACCCTATATATAAGCATCTATGATTCCTTAAATGTAAAGTCGTATGAAGTGTATGTACATTGTGATTTTGGTGGAATTGATGGATATTGGAATTGTGTTTGAAATGAACATATACGCATTGTTACACTTGATTTGTGCGGTACACACGCAAGCATACTTTATTTGTGCGGTACACACGCAAGCATACTCTATTTGTGCGGTACACACGCAAGCATACTCTATTTGTGCGGTACACACGCAAGCATACTCTATTTGTTGCATTGATGACGTGGTTGACACACATATGATATACATTATGACATTTGCATACATACGACACATAATTTGATATTGACATCACTTGTGCATATTCATTGCACGCATTCACATCTCATTCGCATTTAATTTGTATTATTTCGTGTAATCTTTGAATTGATTGATGTGTGACAAAGCTATGCTTTAAGCAACCTAACTTGTTTGACGTGTGATTACTTAAAGGCTACTTGTAAGTGATTACTTGCCTTTACTTTGGATATCTTGTTATTATTGACGATGGTTCCTTGTGAACCATTACTACGAACTCACCAACCTAGTGTTGACTTTGTTTAGTACACTTTTCAGGAAATCATGTGAATCCAAGACGTGATGGTTGATTGATGCTTGTGCTAGGACTTGGGCTTGGACTTACATGGATCCAGGATTCATTTGCCCCATATTATGCATTTTGTACTTGATTGTTGAGGTTGGATTCACCGGATCCTTTTTATTCATATAGTTCTTGTTCTACGATAATTCCATGCTATGCTATATCTTTTTCGTAATATTCCTTGCCTAGCTTGGGGTGTTACAGAATGGTGGCCCATGCGTGGTCGTAGAGAATTAGGCGGTTTGACCTAGACTACGGCTTAAGTTAAAACTCTTCATATAGCATGCATGGTTAGGAATTTTGTGTGCAACGTGAATTATGTGAACCCTAAAAGGTGTACATTGTGAGTTCGTAGTTAAGACCAACTATGTGATGACTTGAGTACAATGTGGTCAACGTGTACATTGATGTGAACTTGATTGTGGTTGTGATAGATTGTTGTTGTTGATTGATGATAGTTTGATGAATTATGGCAAAATGAAGTTATGGCATTAATGTAGTATAACATTGTGGCAACCCTAAAATAGCCTGATCAACTATTTTATGGTCACCCGTGTTATATGCAAGTTAATGACATCACGGATTGCACATGCTTGGCTTAGGGTATAATAAGGAACCGATATGCTTAATGGGAGTTGATTGGGTGGAGGGAAAGCCGATGGTATCACCTGTATACAAACCCGATCAATAACTAGAGAGCATATCGGATTCGGATTATACTTTAAACCGCTTGTTTTCTTGTATGCTTATGTGGTGAAATGTGTTGGATATGAGTACTTGGTTTTGATGATGGACAATTGTTGTAACTTGGCATGAGAACATGATAGATAACGATTACTTGAGAACTTTGATATATTGTCCTTAGCGTAGTGATATGAAACATATGATATGTTGGTATGATACATGATATATGACAGTTAATTGAGAATAGTTATGTGTTGGCCTTAGTAAAAGACATTGAACATGTGTAGTGTGTCGGCGTTAAAACACTAACTACTAGTGCGGCTAACATGAGAGCAATTGTGAAGCTAATCCCCGGGTCATAAACTCTAGGCTATTATTATGGTTGGAATTTGGTAGTAGAATGACATGTTGTTTTAAATGTTTTATGTGCAATTTGAATTGTTTAGTTGCTGAGGAATTTGGTGTTGAATTGTCTGTAAGTCCATGATTCGGACTAGTGTTGACATTATAGTGAACCATGAGGATGTTTTGTTTAATAGTATGTGAACTTGAACATGTATGAGACGTTGTTAAACTTGGTTGTATGCAGGGTATGAGATATTTGGTGATGCATGCGTAAAATGTATTAATCGATGGACGATTATATGAATGAATTTAACATGCTAGTTTTATTGCATGATTATGGGATAACTATATCATTAAACTTGGTTTTTATGCATGATTTAACGGAAATAGGTAATGCATGTGTATGTGTGTTAATCGACGAGCACTTTCATGAATGGATTGGTGTACTAGTTTGTTAGTTTTAGCATGTATAAATTATGTTGTTAAGCTAAATTGTGTAGATGAGATAAGCGAATACGGTGATGCATGTATAAATATTACTCAATGGACAATTATATGAATAAGAATGGTAGACATGTTTAATAATTCGAGTATGCCCAAAACTTTATTTCTTAACTTAGTTATAAGAATGAATTGATAATTCATGCATAGTTGTACCTAACGTATGAGAGATCGTATGTATGACTTGGTATGCGGAATTAGTTGATAGAACATGCAAAATCTTACCTTCTGACTTGGTTATGTGGATGAATTGTTAGGATATGCGGTAGAACGAATATGGTTGCCATGATATTCTAATTGTTGAACACGCTTGAATTTCGTTGCCTAACTAATTGGGTGAAATAAATCGTTAGGACTTGATAATACATGCGTAAGAGTAGTTGGCATCTTGAGCAATTGTGTGTATAGGTTGTCATGCTAGCCTAATTACTTGAATATGTCGAAATCTTGCTGCCTAACTTGTGTATTGAATATATAGTTAGGAATTGATGATGCATGTGTAGATGTAAATGATTTTGTGAGCACTTGTATGTAAATTTGGTATGACGATTAGAAATGTCTTGGCTAAATTATCAACCCTTTTTTACTTTATGACTTAGCCAGTAACGTAGAGATTATAAGTATAGTTGTAATATGATTATGAGAACCTCGTTGTGCTATACGCCCTTAGGATTGAACCTTAGGACAACGCCTGAGTTAACTAAGGTGAGTTGATGAGAATAAATGAATAACAAGGGAGTTAACTGCGAAGTCATTAACGAGGGCGACAACGAGACGTGACGATTTTATTTTGAGCCTTTATACAACTATAAATTTTACTATATGTGAGAAGGAACGACCTTATTTAGGCTAACCATGGATTTGAACAAATAATTGAAATCTAAAAGTTTACCCAACATGTAGAATTACGCAAACACGAACGTCGCAGAAATGGAGTTAAGGTGTAAACGATATTGGATATATATATATACGTATACGATTGGTGAAAGATGATCTAATCAAACGCCTCTTAATGCGGAACCGAGAGTTCATAAGCATGGGGAGACGACTAGCTAAGTGAGTGCCATAATGCGGGTTACACGTGAGATGTGAGAAGTTTAAATACTTATAGTGTGCGATTCTTAAAAACTTCCCGACCTTAAACGGATCGCTAGATCGTTGTCTATCACACGAATGAAGGTGCCGTCAGGATTGGATGTCGTGGATAGGATCCCTCCCATTGTCAGATGGATGGCCAGAATGGGAGCAAACGTTTGGCTTCAGTGAATGAGCCACCAACCAATGGGTGAAACACGTCACGAGTGCGCTGACTATACGTCAAATCGTCATAATAAGTGTTACATGTCTATAACTAATTGCACTTAATGTTAATCCGAGTGAGCAAGACTCTAACCTCGATATGAATGCCAACAAAATGAAAAGATTCTAACACTTGGTATGAAGGATGCGTACGACGTCACCCGTTTTTAATAATCTAACAAGTTATAAACTAAAAACTTATCACATAATATGGCGCCTATAATCGTATAAATTTTGCTAGTACAATAGTGAGATGTTTTTAAGACATATGTGATAAATTTTAAATAGAAAAAGACCAATGAATTCTTGGTAGATGTCTTTAGCGATTTTCAAAATCCAATTGTGTAACAAATGGTGACTTATGAAAAGATTTTTATTAACTAAATTCTTTCCCAAAAGCTTGAGGATTTTCGATTTTATATGAGAATCGGTTTTAACTTATAAAGGGTGTAAGTGACGAGTTGAAAGCGACAAGATATGGCCGTTAAAAATAAATAAATAAATAAAATAATAATCCCCGTTTGAGCAAACAATGTGATGACGTCTAAGAACGAACAAAAACTTAAAAACTAGTGAATACTGACAGAGTAAACGTAAACATTTGAGTCGTGCAAATTGGATTAGTAAAGTAATAAAGTTCGGAAACGAAGGGTAATTCTTTTAACTGGGGAATTCCCCAAGGAGTAAAAGTAAGATCTCAAGATTCCCTTTTAACTGGGGAATTATACATGGCGCGCGTGAGGCCGTAACGATTAGGATGTGAACGACATGTGAATGAAAAATTGGTCTGACCAATGATAACTTGATGTTTATATGTGAATGGTATATGTGAACAAATTTGTCACATATGAACAAATCAAATTATAATTGAAATCACTATGTTCATATAAGGTTCATAGAACTATTCACATGAACATAGGTAATTATAAGTATAACTTGATAGTTCATGAACGAATATGTTCACATACACCATTCACATATGAACATCAAGTTATAATTATAAGTTTCATGGTTCTTCCAATTCAAAAGATGAGAGTGAGAATCGTTGCAATTTCGAGGACGAAATTTTTTTAACTGGGAAATGATGTAACATCCGCCGTTTTGACCAGTCAACCTATCGAGACTAGTAGTTGTGAAACCGAGAGCATTTTAATGATTTTGAATTGTCGGTTATTGTGAAAGCAAAGACGATTCGAGAATGCAAGGTAGCTAGTGTCCAGTAGAAATGCCAAATTAATTGTAAAATATTTTAAATTGAACAAAATAAATTATGAATAAATTAATATAGGCATATTTATAACCATTTGGAAGGTATTTCAAAAATACAAACAATGGTGTCGTTTAATTGATATAATTAATCTCGAGTCTCTCGTAATTGGACGGTCAAACGAATTCAAATTCGGTCAAAGTTGGTCAAGGGAAAGAAATGGGTCACCAAAACCCTAGTTTATCTCATCCTCCCCTCTCATTCTTCACAATCACTTTCTCTCTCTACCTCCCTCTCTCTCTCACCGATTCCTCTCTCTCTTTCTCTCCCTATTTTCGGCCATTAATCATCATCATCAAATCTCAACTTGTTTCTTCAAATCTAGGTAAGAAATCACTAGATCTAAACACATAAATGGTTATTTAATCTAAATCAAGTCGAAAATCACGAAATCTATATATATGTGGTTATAATTGGCTGAATATTAAAGAAAGATCAAATGGGTTTCACGAATTTGTTATGAAACCGAAGTATATATATGTAAAATCACTAGATCGGGTGTGGTATGGGTAAGATCCGGTTGGTTTTTGTGTGTTTGGGTCATGTAAAACTCGACTTGGCCGAAATCCTCTCATCTTCTTTCTTTTGGTCCGAAATCGATCTAGGGTCTTGGTATTCATCAAATTCGTGTTTTTCAGTTGGCAAAGTCGTGTGGATTCAGAGTTCGTGTGGCATGGGTTTGTACTTCGTGTTGAACAGCCTTCTTTTCTTCGATTTCTACCTGTTCTTTCTTTCTTTTCGATCAGATTTATGTTTGTGTGGATTCGGTATGTGTGTGTGGATAAATGTGTGTGTTTGGGTGTGTTGGGGGCTGTTTGACCACCGTTGACCAGATTTTGTTCATCTTCTTACGATTCTCCGATTTCTTGTTCATCCTTCTTGTTTTGGCCAGATTTGGGGGTGTGTGTGAGTGTGTGTGTTGTGTGTGTGTGTGTATGGGGGTGTGTGTGAACCGAACCGTGTAAAGGTGGTTGCGGGTTCAAGTGGTTTCCTTGGTGGTTCAATAGGCATTTGTTGTTTTCTCGGGTCATAAGCGTGCCTTTTGACGAGTTAATTAATTAGAAAACGATCGTGATATCGGACATAACACATGTAATATTATAGTTTAATTTAATATAAGACGCGGGGGTTAATGTGAATAAACAACGATTAAACAAATGGTGTATTAAAGTAACCATATACATAAACGACACTATATAATGGCATTTCTAGAACACTAGTAAGCACAAAATTCAAGTGAGATTCAAGGATACTCATTAACGTTGGTTTGTTGTCAGATTAAGACGATTGTGCTACACGGGTGTTATCAAGACAAGTTTGCAGGCGATACTCTGTACACCACCCGACAGGTGAGTTCCGTAGTTCCCTACTCAATAGAGATTCGGGCTGGAAAGTGTACAAATTTTGTGTGTTGACATTGCTTGTTTGTTCATTTATATGTTTGCCTTGATTGATGATGTGGTTTGATTGTGCACACGTTGATTGTCTTGATTGATGACATTGATTGATTTCGCATATGTTGATTGTCTTGATTGATGACATTGATTGATTGCGCATACGCATTATTGTCTCGATTGATGATATTGTTTAATTGATGGTTATATGAATTGTGGATTGAACTTGGTAAGGCAAACATGGTGAATGGTAATGCCATCGAAGTGTTATGGACGTGGTGGGAAGGCTGCGGGTGACCCTATATATAAGCGTATGACATCTGTGACAACTCGTAATTTATTAACAACGGGTTAGTTCTAATCTCGATCATTATTATAATTTCGTCTAATTTAGAGATTATGACGTGGAAATTATTAGTTAATTGAACATTTGATATAGTTCAATTAGACGTATCCTTATGACGTAGACTATTAGCTATTTAGACGAATGCCGAGTCTTAAAATAACGTTAAATAAAGATTTAAATCTTAATTGAACGCAGTGAATAGACTGTCTAAACTAAATATTTCTAAAAGTTTAGTTTATTTAATTTTATTTACTAGTCTTAATTAAAATGAGACGAGGGAAAATACCTTTACTTTACATTTTAACCTTTTAGTCAAACGGTATTTAATCGTAAGCATTTTACCAAATTAGGGGTAAGGGATATATACAATTTTAGGCCACATGGGCCGAAATGAAATTGAAAGGCTGGGAGGGAAACACCAACCCCCCCTCCCTTTTCTCTCCCTGTTTCCTTCTTGATCAACACACACACACACCACACAAACACAACACACACAAATCACTTAAACATTTCCCAAATACTCTCAATCTCTCTATTCTTCTTCTACATCAGATTTGCAAAGGAAAGATTGAAGGATTTTAAAGCTATTATTTGGTATTTGCATCATTATCACCATCTTCATCCTTTTAATTCAAGAACAAATTTTGGTAAGTCTAAATCATCCCTTTTACGCCTATTATGTTTACTTACTCGTTTCTAGTCATTCCAAGTTTTTACATGTCCTATAACAACATAAATTGGAATTAGGGTTTAAATAGGGTTTTGATTTGATTTGATCATTTCGGAAGATTCAATGATGTTATGGATGAAATTATGGGTGGGGTTAAGTGTATTTATGGTTTATAATGTTTAGTTATGCTTCAAATTGAGTTACAAACTCTTACAAATCATTTCGGGTTGTTTTGGGTCAAGTTTGAAGAGTTTTGGGTTGGTTTTCCTGCATAAAACTGCAGCTACTACTTTTGGTTCAGAACTTGGCCACTGCGGCGCAGTGGCATGGGTTAGCCCCACTGCGGCGCAGTGGCTAGGGCTGTTTGTTCGTGGTTAGCTCACTGCGGCGCAGTGAGCTTGGCAATGGCTCACTGCGGCGCAGTGGATACCTTCTGGAAAGTTTTTGCGCGTCAATTTTCAAATGTTAATAACTTTTGATCCGTAACTCCAAATAAGTCGCATGACCTATCGTTGGAATCGTAAGAGATTCTAGTTACGAGTAATAACCCTCTTTTTGTATGAATCTTTCCCCATTTTTAAAAATGTCGAGTCAAATGCGTCTTGTTCACACTCATTTAAGTTATAAACGTGTTTAGAGACTTATGACTTGACTATATCATGCTAAATCAACTTGTTTGAGGTTGTAGGGTTGGCATAGTGGTATTTTATACCACTTTATAATGACTATGTTATTGATTTTACCAACTAAAGGTAAATAAAACGAAAGTTTGGAACACGTTCTCGGTTAAGGCATTCTAGGGTCTATAGCTAATTAGTTGTACGTAGGATACTCGTCGTCAAGAGATTTGATCCTCATTATTGGTAATGATATCATAGGTTTTGGATAACCAGGAGAATTGACTGTGGATCTTCTCGAGCTACATTATACCTTTTAGCACTTAGATCGCTAAGGTGAGTTTATGGCGCCCTTTTCCTTTTACTTTGGGCCTGAAAAGCATGTACTGTTGTATACACTATTTGTTAAATAAATGATTGTTTTGTGAGTATGCCATGTGATTTGGATACTTAGATCATTTGACTTAAATTTGCCATGTTGACGGCTGTCGAAAATGTGTATACGTGTCATTTATTAAATGTTGGATAAAATGACGTTGAATTGCCGTGTGATGGCTGATTAAAATGTTTCTTTGTGTTTGACAAACTAAAATGTTTCCCCCTATTGGTTAAATTGTCGGATGTTGTATTCTGACTGTCATATGCTGTCAGATGTTGTATTCTGACTGTCTTGGTTAAATTGTCGGATGTTGTATTCTGACTGTCTTGGTTAAGGTCCGCACCCATTTAGAACGGAAACCTGTGCGAGGCATATTGGCTGATACTGTCGGATGTTGTATTCTGACTGTCATATGCTGTCAGATGTTGTATTCTGACTATCTTGAAATAAAAATATTGTTAGATGTTGTATTCTAACTGCCTGGTCTTTTATAACTATAGGTCATTGTGTTGTATCAATGACGACTAAACATTTGGTCAAACATACTGTAAACTCACCAACTATTTCGATAGTTGATCCTCTCAAATTTCATGCTTTTCAGGGAACCAACAGTAAGTATTGGAAGCGTTTATGGCATTTTAGAAGCCATCTTTTGAACTTTGGACGTACAATTAGCGTCAGACTTCTGAGGACTATCGTATTATTAGTCCTAATTGTACTAGACTGTCCAAATGTTATATTTGTATTTAGTGGGCCCATTTTCCAATTGAGGATAGTTTGTATCCGTGTTTGGGGTCCACTTCCGAACGATTATACTTGTAATAAACTTGTATTTGGATTAATGGATGTAATCTCTATTTACCTTCTGATTAGTACGCAATTACTTATTAACCCTGTATTTCCGCTACAACGGGGTGTGACAATTATGGTATATCGTTCTAAAGTGTATGTTCGTGTTGATTTGTTGAGCCTTGGTGGACATTGTGATTGAGTTGGATGACATGCCTTGTTTGTGACAGTGATTGATTGATTGTTTGATTGATGGTGCATTCGATTATGATTATATGATGTGATTAGGATAGTTGTACATACATGAAAGACGATGATACCTTTAAAGAGTTGTAGATGTGGTGGGAAGGCTGCGGGTGACCCTATATATAAGCATCTATGATTTCTTAAATGTAAAGTCGTATGAAGTGTATGTACATTGTGATTTCGGTGGAATTGATGGATATTGGAATTGTGTTTGAAATGAACATATACGCATTGTTACACTTGATTTGTGCGGTACACACGCAAGCATACTCTATTTGTGCGGTACACACGCAAGCATACTCTATTTGTGTGGTACACACGCAAGCATACTCTATTTGTGCGGTACACACGCAAGCATACTCTATTTGTGCGGGACACACGCAAGCATACACTATTTGTTGCATTGATGACGTGGTTGACACACATATGATATACATTATGACATTTGCATACATACGTCACATAATTTGATATTGACATCACATGTGCATATCATTACACGCATTTTGCATTGCATTCGCATTATTTCGTGTAATCTTTGAATTGATTGATGTGTGACAAAGCTATGCTTTAAGCAACCTAACTTGTTTGACGTGTGATTACTTAAAGGCTACTTGTAAGTGATTACTTGCCTTTACTTTGGATATCTTGTTATTATTGACGATGGTTCCTTGTGAACCATTACTACGAACTCACCAACCTAGTGTTGACTTTGTTTAGTACACTTTTCAGGTAATCAAGTGAATCCAAGACGTGATGGTTGATTGATGCTTGTGCTAGGACTTGGGCTTGGACTTATATGGATCCAGGATTCATTTGCCCCTTATTTTGTACTTGATTGTTGAGGTTGGATTCACCGGATCCTTTTTATTCATATAGTTCTTGTTCTACGATAATTCCATGCTATTGCTATATCTTTTCCGTAATATTCCTTGTCTAGCTTGGGGTGTTACAGAGCGATATGAAATTATAGCTCGATTTAAAGTTGTTATTACAAGGCAAAGGTGAGTTTCGTAGCCCCTACGCTTACTTTATTTGGGGTGGAAAGTGTACTTGTCGTTTAAACGTTTGTCGGTTGATACAATTGTTATGATATGAAATGAGACGTTATTTATCTAATTTTGCTTGTGATACGTGTTATTATACGTTTATATGTGACGAAAGACGTTATATTATATTATGTAAGACGTGACGGTGGATTGACGAATCCACATCCGGTATGATCATGGCCACATTATGACGATATTATGACGTATATTATATATTATGTAAGACGTGACGGTGGATTGACGAATCCACACCCGGCATGATCATAACCGCGATACGGGTTGTTGAACCCATATTATGACGGTAACATCCCAATCTTTTTATTTAACGGTTGACTTGAGTCGTTAGGTCAACATAACGTGTTTGTTAAGTCTACGGTGGATTAAATGCTTATATGTAGTTAATGTGTTATACGTGTAAGACTTAAATGTCTTATTGATTGATGTAGTAATGTGTTTAAGATGTAGTTAAATGCCTTTTGAGGTGTTCAAAGTGTTTATTGAGTTGTATATAGTCCCTAGAGGTGTTTTGGGCTAATAATGTGACTTTACGAAGCTTAGGGACCAATTTTGACATAGGGTGAAAGTCAAAAACGGGTTTAGGGTCTATGAGGAAGTCATTAGTTCCTCATTACTGATAATATTACTTTTCTCCAAAGCCCTAACCGCCCCCCTAATCCCATATCAATTTCTAAGCCGAAAAATCCTTCAAAACGTGTGATTTAAGGGTGTTTGATCGAGTCTTTTGCATCCTCATTGTGATCTACAGGTAGTAAAGGTATATTAACTTTGATTTTATATCTTTTTAATCACATGAGTCATTAGAAATCAGGTCTAGGCCATTGGAGGGTCAATTGATGTCGAAATAATGTTTGTTTTATGATGAAATTCATGTGGGATTTAAGCAAGGAGTTTATTGCATTATAATGGTCTAAATATGAAGGATTTTGATGTTTTAGAGTCATGTATTTGATCTGAAGTCGTTTGGTTTTGGTTTGGGGTTTAATCATAATTAGATTACTATATAATTAATGGTTCAATTATCTGAGCCCATCAAGTCATGCTTGTCGTTCGATAAAGTGTTGATTGCGTATTTTGTCTTCCTAAATATTACTCTACAAATTAGCTAACTATATCTATATCTGGAATGATTCTGTGCATAAAGAGAAGATTTAAAGTAATTCAAGAGCACTTTCCTTGGTTAATATCAGGTTGTGGAGAATGGGATATCCTTTATGATATCGTTGGATGGACAAAAGACAGGATTTTATGCTGATCAGCGTGAAAACCGTCAATTCTTATCTACTAGATGCTCAAAGAGTACTTGACATGTGCTGCTATACTGGTGGCTTTGCCTTAATTGCAGCTCGTGGTCATGCTTTGGATGTCTCTGGTAATTACTGCTTCTGTATTTTTCATGATGATATCGTTCCTATCGATGTGTTGTATTCTCATCCAATGTTGTTTGTGAACATGCGTTGATTCATCAGCCTCCTGCTTCGTAACTAGCTAAGCATATATAATGTTGTTCTTAATAATCTGGATTAAGCGAGGATATCATTTTTGAAACAAGATGCGACTTGCTTTTATGAAGAATGTTGCTTCAAGAAATGAAGTATGAGACATAGTCATATTAGATCCCCCTAAGCTATCAGCCTACAGTTATAGGTCTAGAGACAACTCCTTGTTTTATCCTTGATAAGTGTAAATAAGGTTGATGGTGCGGGTCTACCCCAAGGCTAGTCTCGTGTAGTTCTATGAGCGCTTGGAGATGATATGCTTTAGAGTTTTGACATATCTACTGGTACATGAACATGTTTTCTCTATTTTGCTAAGTTCTTGATTGATATGTACCTACCGAAGAAATAAAAGAAAGTCTTGGGTGGTTAAGTGTCAAGATGCAATGCTTATTTAATTATATGTATTTACTTTGGGTCCAAGTTAGGTTACGCTGATGTGCCATCAATTTTAGGGTGGAGATTATTATTAGTTGTTCTTAGGAACTAGGGGCTGCTGGAGCATTATACCAGATTCGGGCTATCCAGATTCTGTTTTATTTGTTGCTGCCAATTATTGCTGGTTTTGCTTCCATAATACGGTTGGTTACATATCAATTGGTATCAGAGACTCGACTCAATCTTCTTGACTGTGGGTTAGACAGGAAGGTACGGTTATTGATTACTGTAATTTGTTTCAAATATTATTTGATCATTTTAGAAATATTTGAAGAAAATTTTGAATTCTAGGGTATATACCTAAAATCAAGAAATATTTATCAATACAGTTGCAATAAGGTGAAAGATGCAATTTCATTTGCTTTAAAAATTGATTCTAATGGCTTGCAAGATTCTTTCTCTCCATTCGATTCTAATTCTTCTTTTCATAACCAAGATTTGGAGTTTGATATCAATAGTACTCTTAATTACCTGGAAACTAGTTGCGCCGCAGCTAGCTAGTTACGCCGCAACTAGCCCCGATTCTGCACTAAAAATTCAAGTATTACTCAAACCTCCAATGCATAAAGCAATGTCATGGGTCATGTTTATAGGTGTTTAGGTTTGAGTTATGACCTTAATGATGTGGGTATTAGCTTGTCTAATGATCGCTTAATGATTATAGGAGGTCAGGAATACTTGCTTTGCACGGTAACGTAGTTATCATTTGTCGTGCGCTTCTTTGAGGTAAGATACACTACTTTGACACGCTGAGGGTTCAACAAAAGATGGTTTCATATAATAACTTCCCAATTGGTACCTTGAATTGCTTGTGGGTATACGGGGTTACACGGGAGGTGATATGGGTTACGTAGTTGACCAATGAGACCTGAAATGCAGTCCCAAATGATATGTAATGTAGTGCATGTTATGAAATGACGTATAATGTAGTGTTATGTTATGAAGTGATATGTAGTATCTTGTGATGCATTGAGAAGTAGTATATGTAGTATATGTTGTTTTGTGCATGATTGTATGGCTTGCTCATCTAGTTCACTAGACTTGTTAAGTTGCCATGACACGTGCACGTTTAAGGGCCCAAACGTAAAAGCAGTAACGTAGTAATTGTTTAGGTAATGTAGTCACCTAAACTAAATGAGATGCAGGATCGAGCTCGTTAAAATGAGATGCAGAAAGTGTTAAGCTTAACCCGTACTTGCCCTAGCCCGGCTAAGTGCGTAGATGCGGTTGCTTGGGTGGCTCCTAGCAACATGGTCATTGAGATGCAGTTGAGTAATACGAGGGGTCTGACCCGCCCTCATTTGTCTTGTACATACGGATTACTCCGGGATTGGCTTGTCATTCCTTAACGACGTTTGATGTTCAGCCGTATGGTTGTCATTTAGTCGGGTGTGACTTATGTTACACATAAACGCAGTTAAAATGTAGAAACGCAGTTAAAATGTAGAAAACAGTTATGTGGTTATATGTGTGTAATGAAGTAAAGCAGGATTAGGGTAGTTCATCCTAATATGTTATGTTGATGACGTTGTATGTTTGATGTGTGTTGTGCCTTAATGAAGTATTTAAATCCATAATGTTTGAAATGGACAATTGTGTTATAACTTGAGTGTTATCTTACTTAGCTAATTCGTTAGCTAACACTTGTCTTTTGAAATGTGTTGCTCCCTCAGGTTTAGCTTAGCCGAGGTAGATGACGAACGAAGAGTGAGGAATGGGTAGATAGCTTGATGAAGACCATAGCTACCCATAGTTGCAGCCATTTCTAGACTTTTGTTTATGTTTAGACATTTTTGAAGTTTGCATGTTATGTAGTCGGTTGTTTTGTGTTGGGCAGCCGACGGGTTTCCACTTAGACTTGTTTTGATGATATGACTAAGTAACACCAATGAATAAGGAAACCAAACAGATTTTAATTGGTTGAATTTTCAAAGTTTACTTCCGCTTTCTTTTAACGTCGTTAGGCGAAAATTTTTGGAAACCCATATTTTTAAATGAAGGGTGTTACAAGTTGGTATCAGAGCAATGGTTTAAGTGAACCAAAGTTCGACCATGACCGTTGGATTTTGGACTTAAACCGAATGATGACAAGTTTGGCTTATGTAGGTGTGCCTAGCTTTGAAATGAAGTACCTTAGGACGGGTTGGGATTGAGTGAGAGTGTAGGTTGAGGCTTGTTTGTGTTTTATGCAGCTTAAATAGATGTAGTGTAGCCTTGATCACTTTGTTCTCACTTTAATTCTTGCTAACTGTCGTCATTGCATTGTAGACAACATGGTTAACACCCGTACTAATAGTCTGCGTGATGGAGCTGGAAATGGGAATAATCAAGGGCCTCCTCGAAGGCCAAATTCGGGTGCAAGGCCAACTAGATCTGAAATTGATCGGGCTAACCCCGTAATTGAGCAAATTCCAACTCAAGCTGAAATGTTGGAAGAACTGAGGGCTATTCGAGGTCGTTTAAGAAGGACTGAAGAAGAATTGGCTCGAGTAAGGGCCGAAAGGGATGTTGAAAGGGAAGCTAACTTGCGTAGGGAGGAGCACACGGAGGGGAACTATTCCAACCCCTCTAATGACGCTGAGCCATCTAATGTGAGGTCACAAGTTGCTCCTGAGAATATTGTTGCAGGTGTGAATGGTGGGGGAAATGTGGTGGAGCCTCAAGTGGTGGTTGCTCCTTGTATTACTAACTTTAAGTATGAGAGTTTTCAGAAATGTGGTGCTAAAGACTTTGATGGTACTCAGAATGCAGTGGGTGCCATGGAATGGTTGGAAGACATTGAGGTGGTTTTTGCTTCATGTTATTGTCCTGATGACATGAAGGTATTGTGTGCAACCCGCATGTTGAAAAAGAATGCCCGCAATTGGTGGAGGGCTACTACAGTCTCAATAGCTCCCGAGGTGCTAGCTGTGATGCCTTGGGGTACTTTTAAGGAGAAGTTCTTGGAAGAGTATGTTGGAACTCGAGAGTTGAGGCTGATTGAGAAGGAGTTTAGGGCTTTGACTGCTAAGCCCGGTGCTATAACGGAGTATGCTCACTCGTTCATGGAGAAACTTAAGTTCGTGGGTCATATGGTTCGTAGGGAGGTGGACCAGATTGAGGCTTATTGTGATGGCCTTCCGGCTAACTATCGTGGTTTATGTAGGCAGCACACTACCTTGTCTGCAGCTATTAAGGAGTCTAAGAGGTTGGATGATGACCTCAAATCTGAAAAAGTTGTTGAGAAGGCTGATGATAAGAAGTCTGGGTTTAAGAGAAGATCTAATTGGTCTTCGATTCTAATAAGAAGTTCAAGGGTGGTTCTACCTCGAATGGAGGTAAGGACAAGAAGAAGAGTGGAACATGGTGCCCAACTTGCAAGACTATTCATGATGGTCAATGTTCAGACAAGACCAAGAGGTGCCATAAGTGTGGTTCATCGGGGCACGTTGCAGCTGATTGTAGGGATAAGATGCGTTGCTACAAATGTCAAGAAACAGGTCATCTTATTGCTGATTGTCCTCAGATGAAGAATGATGGAAAGAAGGCAGCAGCTCAAAAGCCGAGAGTTCAAGCTCTACAAATGACGTGGAAGCTGCTAAGGACAACGATGAAGTGGTAAGCGGTACATTTCTTGTTAATTCAAAACCTGCTTCTGTTCTTTTTGATTCAGGTGCAAATAGGTCTTTTGTGTCTACCTTGTTTGCTCCTAAGCTCGAAAGAGTCACTACTCCCTTAGATTGTTCTGTAGAGGTAGAGATTGCCAATGGTACTATTAGTGACATACGTGTGGGCTATGATGATTGTGACATTGAGATTGAAGGTCGCTCTTTTCCGGTCCAGTTATTACCTACTACTCTTGCTGGTTTTGATATAGTGATAGGTATGGATTGGTTGTCTCAAAATGATGCCACAATTATATGTTCTCAAAAGATTGTCCGTTTTACGACTTCGGACGGTATAGTCATTTCTGTTTATGGAGATAAGAAGAAAGGGGGCATAAAGATCATTAATTTGATGAAGGCTCTAAATTGCATTCGGCATAATAAGAATCACTTCCTCGCTTATGTGATCGATACTCGAAAGGAGAAGCTCTTCTATTGCTAACGTTGATGTAGTATCTGAATTTTCGGATGTCTTTCCGGATGATCTTCCCGGTATTCCTCCCGACCGAGAGGTTACTTTTCAGATTGATCTTGTTCCCGGTGCTACTCCAGTTGCAAAGGCACCATATCGTTTGGCTCCTACTGAGATGAAAGAGTTGATGACGCAACTTCAAGAGTTACTTGACAAGGGTTTTATACAACCTAGTTCCTCGCCTTGGGGAGCTCCGGTTTTATTTGTCAAAAAGAAGGATGGTTCTATGCGCATGTGCATAGACTACCGTGAGCTGAATAAGCGAACGGTTAAGAATAAGTATCCCCTTCCGCGTATTGATGATCTTTTTGATCAACTTCATGGTGCTTCATACTTTTCTAAAATAGATTTGCGGTCCGGTTATCACCAATTGAAGGTTAAAAAGGAGGATGTTGCAAAAACAGCTTTTCGTACACGATATGGACATTATGAGTTCTTAGTCATGCCTTTTGGTTTGACAAATGCTCCAGCTGCTTTTATGGATCTTATGAATCGTGTTTGTCGTCCATTCTTGGACCATTTTGTGATTGTTTTCATAGATGATATTCTGATTTATTCCAAGTCTGAAGCCGAACATCGTGAGCACTTAAGGGATGTCCTTGAGGTTCTTAGAGAAAAGAAGTTGTATGCAAAGTTCTCCAAGTGTGAATTCTGACTTCGAGAAGTTCAATTTCTTGGACATGTCATCTCTCTGAAGGTATTAAAGTCGATCCCGCAAAGATTGAAGCTGTTTCTAAATGGGAGCAGCCAAAGACTCCCACGGAGATCAAGAGTTTTCTTGGTTTAGCTGGCTACTACCGAAGGTTCATTCAAGATTTCTCTCGTATAGCTAAGCCAATGACTGAATTGACAAAGAAAGGAGTGAAGTTTGTGTGGTCTGAAGCTCAAGAGAAGGCTTTTCAAACGTTGAAGACAAAGTTATGTGAAGCTCCTATCCTTGCCTTACCCGAAGGTACGGATGATCTTGTTGTATATAGTGATGCTTCCATTACAGGTTTGGGTTGTGTTCTTATGCAGAGGGATAAGGTTATTGCCTATGCTTCACGCCAGTTGAAGCCACATGAAAAGAACTACCCGACCCATGATCTAGAGTTAGCGGCGGTGGTGTTTGCTTTGAAGTTATGGAGACACTACCTATATGGCACTAAGTGTACTTTGTACACTGATCATAAGAGTTTACAGTATGTGTTTACACAGAAGGAAATGAATGTGAGACAAAGGAGATGGATGGAACTTTTGAAGGATTATGATTGTGAAATTAAGTACCATCCCGGTAAAGCTAATGTGGTAGCGGATGCACTAAGTAGAAAAGTGCAGAATTTTTCATGTAGATTGATGAGCATGGTTGTACAAGCGAAGTCGGGCTTACTTGATCGTATCAAGGAGGCTCAAGTTAAGGCTTTAATGAAGGATAACATTGATAAAGAGAGTATTGGAAAGAAGAAAAGGTTAGAGATGGAAACGAACAGCCGTGGATTTCGGACGTACAAAGGGCGAATTTGGGTACCATTGCTAGATGGTAACCGTGAGTTGATTCTTGAAGAAGCTCATAGATCTAGATATTCAGTTCACCCCGGTGCTACAAAGATGTATGCAGATTTGAAGCCCATCTATTGGTGGCCGAACATTAAAGGAGAAGTAGCACATTTTGTGGAAAGATGCTTGACTTGTGCACGGGTTAAAGCAGATCACAAAAAGCCATATGGAATGTTGCATCAATTGGAGATTCCCGAATGGAAATGGGATCATATAACTATGGATTTTGTGACCAAGTTACCTAGAACTCCAAAGGGTAATGATATGGTTTGGGTTATTGTAGATAGGTTGACGAAGAGTGCTCATTTCTTAGCAACACGCCAAGATGTGCCATTGACCAAGATGGCAAAGATGTACATAGATGAAGTTGTCTCAAAGCATGGTGTTCCTTTATCTATTGTTTTAGATCGAGACACGAGATATGTATCTAGTTTTTGGAAGGGTCTCCAGCGAGCATTAGGTACTAGAGTGAACTTGAGCACCGCATATCATCCTCAAACAGATGGGCAAAGTGAAAGAACAATTCAAACATTGGAGGATATGTTAAGGGCTTGTGTATTGGAGTATGGTGGAGCATGGGATGATCATTTGAAGTTGATTGAGTTTGCTTATAATAATAGCTATCATGCAAGCATTGGAATGCCGCCATTCTGAAATGCTTTATGGTAGAAGGTGTAGGACTCCAAGTTGTTGGATGGAGCCCGGTGAAAAGCAAATTACAGGTCCTGAAATTATAGAGATCTCAGCTGAGAAAGTTAATATTGCTAAAGAAGCTTTACGTGTGGCAAGAGAAAGACAGAAAACTTATGCCGACAAGAAAAGAAGGCCGGTTGAGTTTGAAGTTGGTGACATGGTGATGCTGAAAGTATCCCCATGGAAAGGAGTCATTCGCTTTGGAAAGAAAGGTAAGTTGAGTCCAAGATTTATTGGACCATTTAAAGTTCTGAAGCGTATCAAAGATGTGGCGTATCAGTTGGAATTGCCTCCAGAATTGGAAGGAATTCACAACACATTTCATGTATCCTATTTGAGGAAATGTTTAGCCGAGGAGTCTAGTGTGATTCCTATTGAAGATGTGAGCATTGATCCAAGTAAAAGGATGATTGAGGAACCGATAGCGATACTTGGAAGAAAGCAAAAGAAGCTACGCAGGAAGATGATTGATCTTGTGTTGATCAAGTGGAAGCACAACCATGGTGAAAGTCTCACTTGGGAAACCGAGTCCGTGATGAAAGAGAAGTATCCAGAGTTGTTCATTTCTGATGAGATTCCGGGGACGGAATCCTCTTAAGGGGGAGGTAATTGTAACATCCCAATCCTTTTATTTAACGGTTGACTTGAGTCGTTAGGTCAACATAACGTGTTTGTTAAGTCTACGGTGGATTAAATGCTTATATGTAGTTAATGTGTTATACGTGTAAGACTTAAATGTCTTATTGATTGATGTAGTAATGTGTTTAAGATGTAGTTAAATGCCTTTTGAGGTGTTCAAAGTGTTTATTGAGTTGTATATAGTCCCTAGAGGTGTTTTGGGCTAATAATGTGACTTTACGAAGCTTAGGGACCAATTTTGACATAGGGTGAAAGTCAAAAACGGGTTTAGAGTCCTAAGGGATCATTAGTTCTCATTACTGATAATATCACTTTTCTCCAAAGCCCTAACCGCTCCCCTAATCCCATATCAATTTCTAAGCCGAAAATCCTTCAAAACGTGTGATTTAAGGGTGTTTGATCGAGTCTTTTGCATCCTCATTGTGATCTACAGGTAGTAAAGGTATATTAACTTTGATTTTATATCTTTTTAATCACATGAGTCATTAGAAATCAGGTCTAGGCCATTGGAGGGTCAATTGATGTCGAAATAATGTTTGTTTTATGATGAAATTCATGTGGGATTTAAGCAAGGAGTTTATTGCATTATAATGGTCTAAATATGAAGGATTTTGATGTTTTAGAGTCATGTATTTGATCTGAAGTCGTTTGGTTTTGGTTTGGGGTTTAATCGAAATTTTTAGTGCAGTATCGGGGCTAGTTGCGACGCAACTAGCTAGCTGCGGCGCAACTAGTTTCCAGGTAGATAAGTTGTGGCGCAACATGTAGGTTTCGGCGTAACTGAGGCTCTTGCGGTGCAACGTGTGGTTGCGGCACAATTGGATTTCAGGGAGATAAGTTGCGGCGCAATGAAGTCATTGCGGCGCAACAGAGATGAATTTTGAAACGGCCATAACTTTTGAACCGTAACTCCGTTTTTGACAAATAAACTATCCCTGGAATCGTGAGAGAGTCTAGTTTCTAATGGTAAAGCTTTTAAAAGATGATTTTGATGTCAAGTTTCCTGAAAGGTAGAATTAGTGAGTGAAGGTCGAGTTTCATCGGATTCTATGAGTCCTAATGTATTACTCAAACCTCCAATGCATAAAGCAATGTCATGGGTCATGTTTATAGGTGTTTAGGTCTTGAGTTATGACCTTAATGATGTGGGTATTAGCTTGTCTAATGATCGCTTAATGATTATAGGAGGTCAGGAATACTTGCTTTGCACGGTAACGTAGTTATCATTTGTCGTGCGCTTCTTTGAGGTAAGATACACTACTTTGACACGCTGAGGGTTCAACAAAAGATGGTTTCATATAATAACTTCCCAATTGGTACCTTGAATTGCTTGTGGGTATACGGGGTTACACGGGAGGTGATATGGGTTACGTAGTTGACCAATGAGACCTGAAATGCAGTCCCAAATGATATGTAATGTAGTGCATGTTATGAAATGACGTATAATATAGTGTTATGTTATGAAGTGATATGTAGTATCTCGTGATGCATTGAGAAGTAGTATATGTAGTATATGTTGTTTTGTGCATGATTGTATGGCTTGCTCATCTAGTTCACTAGACTTGTTAAGTTGCCATGACACGTGCACGTTTAAGGGTCCAAACGTAAAAGCAGTAACGTAGTAATGGTTTAGGTAATGTAGTCACCTAAACTAAATGAGATGCAGGATCGAGCTCGTTAAAATGAGATGCAGAAAGTGTTAAGCTTAACCCGTACTTTCCCTAGCCCGGCTAAGTGCGTAGATGCAGGTTGCTTGGGTGGCTCCTTGCAACATGGTCATTGAGATGCAGTTGAGTAATACGAGGGGTCTGACCCGCCCTCATTTGTCTTGTACATACGGATTACTCGGGATTGGCTTGCCATTCCTTAACGACGTTTGATGTTCAGCCGAATGGTTGTCATCTAGTCGGGTGTGACTTATGTTACACATAAACGCAGTTAAAATGTAGAAAAGCAGTTAATATGTAGAATGCAGTTATGTGGTTATATGTGTGAAATGAAGTAAAGCAGATTAGGCACATTTAGGGTGGTTCATCCTAATATGATATGTTGATAACGTGGTATGCTTGATGTGTGTTGTGCCTTAATGAAGTATTATAAATCCATAATGTTTGAAATGGACAAATGTTTTATAACTTGAGTGTTATCTTACTTAGCTAATTCGTTAGCTAACACTTGTCTTTTGAAATGTGTTGCTCCCTCAGGTTTAGCTTAGCCGAGGTAGATGACGAACGAAGAGTGAGGAATGGGTAGATAGCTTGATGAAGACCATAGCTACCCATAGTTGCAGCCATTTCTAGACTTTTGTTTATGTTTAGACATTTTTGAAGTTTGCATGTTATGTAGTCGGTTGTTTTGTGTTGGGCAGCCGACGGGTTTCCATTTAGACTTGTTTTGATGATATGACTAAGTAACACCAATGAATAAGGAAACCAAACATATTTTAATTGGTTTGGACTTTTAAGTTTACTTCCGCTTTATTTTAACGCCGTTAGGCGAAAATTTTTGGAAACCCATATTTTTCAACGAAGGGTGTTACAATGACGTTATTATATTTATTGACGATTATTGAGACGTTGACGTTTATTGTATTGTCTTGTGTTGACGTGAACCCTTTTAGGGTTTCTTTGACGTGATTAGGTATTCTAATCCTCACTTATCGATAACGGTTGATATCCCGACACTTGATTTTCATTACTTAAACCTACGAACTCACCAACTTTATGTTGACACGTTTTAGTACACTTTTCAGGTGAACAGGTAAACCAGAGACGTATTGGATGATTGATTGATTGTTTGCATGCTAGGATTGGACTTGGACTACTTCTTGGATCCGTGATTCATAGTTCCCGATTATGGGTTATGCTTAGGATCATTTGCCATCTTTTGTACTATCTTTTGTAAACGTTTGATGGTCGTGCTCCTTATGCATTTTTGTATGATCCGGTACTTGTATTTGAATTGAATTGTATGGATTGTCTAATCCTATTTATGCATTTAGTTTTACTCTACTTAATTTCCATGTCGTGTTGTTTTGTGTATACCCTCATGATTCCGCCTTGTTGGGGTGTTACAATACATCAATAAAAAAGTATAATGGGCAACCGTGTACAATAGAAAAAGTACGTTAGTCATCCAGTTGGTAGTTCGTTTCCTTTTCTCGATATATATTTTTCATATTTGACCAATATAAAATAGTATTTTACTAGATTTACACCCGTGTCAAATACACCGATTTTTTTATAACATCTTTAAGATAGGTTTATTGTTGAATTTGTAAATTTAAATGTCAAAAATGTAGGTACAAAAATAAAAGATTATATTTCTAAAACATTGAATGTATATATTGTATTTCATCATTTGTAATACTTTTTTGTAGACAATATTTCTTAATATTTTTTGATCTGACATTTGTTATTTATTATCACTTAACGGACGTTATAACTACAAACCAACTTTTGATAAATAAATAATAACAATTTACATGAGCATTACCATTTATATTTTTTTATTCAAAACAATGTATCAACTTTTTACAAAACAAAAATAAATATTGATTGAAGAACAATATTTAAAGTTCATGATCGAATTAAAGATACAAATAAATGAAAATCGATATTAAATAGTGATTATTAGTTAATAAAATTAGAAAAAAATTATGAACTTAAAACATAAAATTATGTAAAATTCGTCGTTGCCTTTTGTTAATCATATTAAATATTGGCTATAAGATTATAGTTATTTAGTAAAATCAAATATTTTGATTGGTTAACAGCTAATTAAAGTATATATTTTTCATATATACACGGTAGACACAAAAAATTATAAACGTTAAATATTTTGTAATGAATTGATATGAATTAGATGAGTCTAGTTACATATTAAATGACTGCATGTTAAAGTTTTATATATTTAAAGGATTGTAAACATTGTCAAATTGTAGTTTAACTACTATTATGATATCTAATATATACAATAGGTTAAAATAACTGTATTAAATTATTTAAAAATAGTTTTATATAAATATTTAATATCTAATTTATATACTCATTAAAAGGTAAGTTAACATACAGTTTTAATATTTTATGAAAGAAAAAAATTACAAATAATATGTTGAAAATTTTATAATTAGTTTGATAAAAAAAATGAATTATTTAGAGAAAATTACAGTTATTTTCGTCCTGAACTTGACACGTTTTGCACTTTTCGTTCTTAAAGTGAAAAAATAGCAAAAAAACCTAAACTTGGCACTTTTTTCACTTTTCGTCCCTGCGATAACGGTGTTAGTTTTTCTCCGTTAAGGTTGCCAACATTCGTTAGTTTTTTTGTTCACTTTTCGTCCTTCCCATTTTTTTTTCTCTTTTTTTTCATTTTGATAATTTCCAAACTGCCCAATGGTGTATAAACCGTATTTGAAAGTAAAGTAAGAGACATATTACAACTTTTTTTATATTTATACTTATCAAAATATATTTATTGAAATTTAGATAACACAATATACTTAACAAAAGCATTATAGTATAACTGTGGGTTGGTTTGATGATTTGTAAAGTTCAATAATCGAAAATGTTAGAAAAATAATTTACGTATATATGTTTAATTAGATATGATCATAATAAATAAACTAATTTTAATAATACTAAAAGTATGAATATTTATTGTTTATTATAATGCTATCTTAAATTTTTTTTTTAATTTATGTAAAGCCTAAAAAAGATATGTGTCGTTTAAATATAATGTCATGCGTCACTTAAAGAAAACCCAAATCTTATTTTAGTACATTGGTAAAGATGACATATTATATGTTTGATTTATTTATTCATCATCTTAATTGTACCTTATGTAATTGTCTCGTTCGATAAATCGTCATGTGTTCATAGATATTCGTGCTTTCTTTGTATTATTTGATACTGACTCTACTCATTCAATAGTTTCTTTTAAGATTCGTTGCCTACTCCTTTACGATTTCTACATCGCTGGACAGTTTAGACATTTTCAAAAGTAAAAAAAAAAAAATAAAAGTAAAAAAAAGTGAAAAAAAAAGGACGAAAAGTGAACAAAAAAACTAACGAATGTTGGCAACCTTAACGGAGAAAAACTAACACCGTTATCGCAGGGACGAAAAGTGAAAAAAGTGTCAAGTTTAGGGTTTTTTTGCTATTTTTTCACTTTAAGGACGAAAAGTGCAAAACATGCCAAGTTGAAGGACGAAAAATGTAATTTTCCCCAAAAAGAAATAATTATAAATTAAGTATTTAGCGAGACTAAGAATTTTAAATTATTGATGGAGATAAAAGTGTAAATTAGTGAGAAATATTTTATAAAAAACCTATATAATAATTTTTGTGTATGTGTAACACCCCGAGCTAGGGCTCGAAATATTACGGAAATCACATAGCACAAGGTGGAATTAATGTAGGCAAACTAAATGAAAATAAGTGAATTCGGTGAATTCAACAAAATATGTCAATTATTCCTACAAGATGCATAAGGAGCAAACGACCATCAAGTTTACAAAATAATCATCTAAAGATGGCTATCGATCCTAAGCATAATGCAAAAGTGGGCAAATGAATCCTTGATCCATGTAAGTCCAAGCCCGAGTCAAAAGCTAGCAATCTATCAAGCATCACGTCCTTGGTTCACCTGATTACCTGAAAAGTGTACTAAACAAGTCAACACGAGGTTGGTGAGTTCGTAGTAATGGTTCACAAGGAACCATTGTCAATAATCACAATGTCAAATCACAACAAGATCATGTAGAGTAAGGTAATACGTGTAATAAATGATCACAAGTGATGTCAATATCCAAACCATGTATCGTATGTATGCGTATGCCATGATGTATATCAATTATATGTCAACCATGTCACTATTGCACCAAATAGAGTATGCTTGCGTGTAAACCTCGTAAATAGAGTATGCTTGCGTGTAAACCGCGTAAATAGAGTATGCTTGCGTGTAAACCGCGTAAATAGAGTATGCTTGCGTGTAAACCGCGTAAATAGAGTATGCTTGCGTGTAAACCGCGTAAATAGAGTATGCTTGCGTGTAAACCGCGTAAATAGAGTATGCTTGCGTGTAAACCGCGTAAATAGTATGCTTGCGTGTAAACCGCTCAAATCATGTGTAACAATGCATATATGTCCATTCCAAACACAATCCAATATCCATCCATTCCACTACACAACACGTACATACACTTCGGAGGGTTTTACTTTCATCAAGTTCTAGATGCTTATATATAGGGTCACCCGCAGCCTTCCCACCACATCTAAAACCCTTTGAAAGCATAACCGACTTCCATGTAGGCACAACTATCCTAAATAAATCATAATATCACAATCATGCGCAAAATCAACCAAATAGTCAATGTCCGTCAATCAAATCAATCAAATAATCATACAAGTAGTTGTACACTTTCCAGCCCGAATCTCAAGCGAGTAGGGAGCTACGGAACTCACCTTGATCGGCAAAAGTAGTTAAGTATGATATAAAGTCAAGTCAATGTCGTTCTACGTTCACTTCACGTCCACCACCTATAATATAATATATGTACACAAACTATTATATTATATATATATAATTTACACATATGTATAATATCTATATCTATATTCATAATATATATATGTATACGTCCGAAATATACCTGTGCGAAAGGAGTTTTCGTATGTGGTTCACGACTCTGCTTATTCTAGAGACCCATTTACATCTTTAAAGAAATTAAGATATAGTTTGAAACAAATTCAAATCTTGGTTCGAGTTCATAATCGTCACCTAACCTTGGACGACCACTGACTCATGACCTTGGAAGGACAATCGGGGTTCTTAAAAGTCATTAGAAAGGTTAACTCGATCCAAGTAAACTAAAAGCAAGCTAGTTGGAAATTTTGGAAAATGAACAAACCAGGCAGCCGTAACTTACGGTGGAGACCACCGTAATATACGGTGGTTCAGTGTCTACTAGCGTAACCTACGGTCAACAGTAGCGTAACACACGGTGGGCCAAACAGCCTTGGCATCTCGTACGGTGAATACCACCGTAGCTTACGGTGGCTGGGAAGTGTTTTGGCGTCTCATGCAAGGATTTCTAGCGTAAACAGAAGAATTATGGCGTAAGGCGTAAATGACACTTGCAGGGCACCGTATCTTACGCCCAGTAGGCCGTACCTTACGCCCCACCGTCCATTACGCCCCAAGCAAAGTATGCTACGCCCAGCCCTTAGCCAACCACCGTACCTTATGCCACAAGGTGGCGTCCCAGACGCCACTACCTGAACAAAACGAACAGCAGCAGCAACTATGGCCAAAAATGACCCAAAACACTTTGAACCTTCATTTCGACTACCAAATGACTCGAGCTGCTATATAACAAGTTTTGTGACATAAAAGTACTTAAGTAAACACAACTCAATCCAAAATACGACGATAACACCATTTTATAAAAATTCGGTTTTGGGTTCAAACAACCCTAGAAAACCCTAAATGCACCATTTGACTTCAAAACCAAAATGTAAGGCCTACATACTCGTTTTTACACTTTGTGGACCTGAAATAGTTACGAAATAACATAACCCACTTTCAATCTTTCACTCAAAACACCAATTTCAAAGCTAAATCGGTTTTGACCCATTTATAACCCAAATGAACCCATCAAAACCCTAATTCGACTTAGATGAGTTCTTGGACTCAATTCTGGACGAAATTCAGATGAGAAACCAAAAATAAAGTTGTTAATTATATAATAATGACTTTAGAAGAGATTTAACTTACCCAAATCTTCCACAAGTTGCAAATTCCGAAAATGTTTTATAAATGGAGATTTCTTGCACAATGGAGTCCAAATTTTGATATAATGTAGAGATGATGATGATGCTTAATCTAACTTGAATTTAACCCAAATAGCATTAAATGGTGAAGATAATTTAGTGAGAGAGAGAGAGATGCAAGAGTTTTGGGTTTCTTGCATTAACTTAGAGAGAGAATGAGAGATAGAAAATGAGTGGTGAATGGGGATTGGGTGGAAGAATTGGGAGGATAGGGTTGGGTCAAGTTAGTGGGTCATGGGTCTTGGATTAAACTCATGGGTTGACCCATCACATTAACTAGCTAGATTAAATATTCGCCAAGCACCGAATCACATAAGAAGTTGGTCCATCGACCCGTCAAATACATTTTCTAATCATTTGGTCACAAAATGAACCCAATCATGTTATTAAATAAAAATGTTAGTCAAATTACACGTAAAGTCAAACGGGTCAAAATAGCGGATGTTACATAAAGTTTACATTGTTGTGAATGATGACATAAGCAAAGTTTTAATTTGATGAATTTCAGTTTTATGATAGGTTAATAAGCTATTAGGTTAGTTGTTTTTAGTATATATATAGATAAAAATAAAGATAAAGATAAAGATTAAATTCGTCCATAATACTATTCTAACTCCGCCCAGAGATTACTTGGATAAGGATTCAAAGTATAAATGGGTTGAAACTAGGTATACAAAGTGGACCAAGCCGTATGTTAATATTGACTCATCATGGACCAAAGCATATCTATAAATAATGACTAAATTAATACGCAAAGGCACGAAGCAATACAAAAGACATAAAAAAAAGTCTAATTCAACGACCAGACGGAAGAAACTGAATTGTGAAACTCACAGTTTGATTAATAGAGGTATTTTTCCTAAATCCTAGTCACATACCATTAATTTTATGTTTCTTATTCCGAGCTAATAGTTTGATTCTTTATTTTTTTTCTAACGGCATACTACCACTTTTGCTAATTAATTGGATGTTTTTTTATTTGTACTATTATTAGTATATTTATTATTTGTCGTAGATATATATGTGATATTTGTTTTTAAACAAGTATATCTGTTTGTCCTGCCATCTTTGTATCCTTAATTCGTAGTATTTAATTCAGAATTTCTACTTCAACTTGTATATATATAGGAATGGCGTTTAGCGGGGGTGAAGCTCCTGCGATCGGCATTGACCTGGGAACCACGTACTCGTGTGTTGCAATATGGAAACATAACCGAATAGAGATCGTAACCAATGACCAAGGCAACCGACTAACGCCATCGTGTGTTGCTTTCACTGAATCCGAACGTTTTATTGGAGACGGTGCTAAGAATCAAATCACAAGGAACCCTGCTAATACAATATTCGGTCAGTTTAGTTATATGGTTTTCGTGGTTTGGAACTTTTAATTATTTTTTCATGCTTCCCGTCCCAATAAAAGTGTCATGTTTTGAATTTTTAATGTCTTTCTGACCTTAAATATTTTTGTTTATGGTATATAATACTTGATGAATGTTATATGAGTTAATTGAGGTTTAGATGTGTTTTCATTGATAAAAATTTCATCGATATTATATAACACAACAAAATATATATAAGTTCAAAGTTAGAAATAAAGATTATGAATATTCAAAACAAGACACTTGTATATTATGATTCTTTAGCTGATTGGTCTTGAAAATTTAGATGCGAAAAGGTTGATTGGAAGGAGGTTCAGTGAAGACATGGTGGAAGAAGATATGAAGCTGTGGCCATTTAAGGTCATAGAAGGGACTAATGACACTCCAAAAATTGCGGTTACTTACAAGGGTCAAGAGCATGTGTTTTCGGTTGAAGAAATATCCTCAATGGTTCTTACCAAGATGAAAGAAGTTGCAGAGGCATATATTGGCGACACTGTGAAAAACGCTGTTATCACAGTGCCGGCTTATTTTAATGATTGTCAGCGTCAGGCCACGAAAGATGCAGCCACCATCGCAGGTCTAAATGTTGTTCGCATGATCAGTGAGCCTACAGCAGCGGCAATTGCTTATGGTGTAGACAATTGGTCGGGTATTAACGGGAAGAGAAATGTGCTTGTATTTGATCTCGGAGGTGGCACTTTTGATGTCTCACTTCTCACCATTGATGAAGGCGGTACTTTTGAGGTTAAGGCAGTTGCTGGTGACACTCATTTAGGAGGTGGGGATTTCGATAACCGTATGGTGAATAGGTGTGTCGATGATTTTAAGAGAAAATGGAAAAGGGATTTGACTGGGAATCAAAGAGCGATGGGAAGGTTGAAAGTCGCATGTGAGAACGCAAAGAGAGTTCTTTCGTATGCAACTCAAGCTTCAATTGAACTAGAAATGTTACATGAAGGTATCGATTTTTCTATGAATATTACTCGTGCCAAGTTTGAAGAGCTGAATATGAACTTCTTTGTCAAGTGTATCAAGAAGGTTGAGGCTTGTTTAACCGATGCAAGTATATGTAGAGAAAGTGTAGATGATGTGATTCTTGTAGGTGGGTCTACTAGAATACCAAAGATCCAGTGTATGTTGCGGGACTTTTTTGGTGGTAAGGAGTTATGCATGAAGATTAATCCCGATGAAGCCGTTGCTTATGGAGCAGCCGTCATGGCTGCAAAGTTATGCGGTGAGACTACATTGATGCTAAAAGACCTGGTCCTAAAGGATGTCACCCCCTTGTCCCTTGGCACACACTTAAAGGGAGACATAATCAGAGTTGTCATTCCGCGGAACACTCCTATTCCTGCCAAGAAGTCTGCTTCTTTGTCTACAACAGAAGACAACCAACCGTCTCTTCTGATTGGTGTTTATCAAGGGGAGAGGACTAGAGCCACTGACAACTATTTGTTAGGAGAGTTTTGTGTTTCTGGAATTCCACCAGCTCCCAAGGGTGTCTCGGAAGTTGAGGAGACCTATGAAGTGGATGTTAATGGGATTCTCACGGTCACGGCTAGGGTGGTATCAACTGGTAAGACTAAAAAACTTATTGTTACCAATCACAGTGGAAGATTGTCCAAGCAAGAGATGGAGAAAATGATTGAAGATGCCGAGAAGTTTAAAATTGAAGATCAAGAGTACAAGAAGAGAATGGATGCATACAACGACTTAGAGGATTGTTTATATCATTTAAGGAATAAGGTTGTTGGAAGTGATCTGCCCCCAATTGTCTTGAAGGACTTGAAGTATGCAATTGATGAAACAACTACGTGGCTCTCGGATAACAACTCTGCATCATGTGATGAGATTGAGGCCAAGAAGGAGTACCTAGATATCTCCAAGCTTTCAATTTCAAACTAGGTAGCCTGTCATTTGGGATCACAATTCTGTTTGAAATATCTCCTCATTTGATTATTTTTTTTTTCGTACTTGTAATGAGCATGATCATGACATTTATCTTACTCTTACTTTAAAGCTCTGGTATCCATTCTAGTATGATTTCAGGCATTTGATTTTCTTTCAGAAAGTGCGTCTATATATAATTTATTCCTGAATTTTTTTTTGTAAGAACTGTGATTTCTACCAAAGAAATTGCAAAACCAGGTAGTCAAAGAAATGTTTTGCAAAACTTGTAATCCCTGAGTTATGGAACTTTTTAGAAGCCATCCTCCATGTTCTTTACAGGAATTTTAGAGCCGAGTTTGTTAACTCAGGTTATGCGCGGCCTTTTTGTTTCCATGTGCAGCTTTCATGTAACATAGTTTTGTTTTTTAATCGTAGCCTTCATATGATAATTTGTAGACAATACATATACATTCTCCAGCAAACACACTTTCAAGTTTGGCTGTTAACTTGGCAGTCTCTCGAGTTTCCCAATTAGGTCGGCCTTTAACAACATTCCAATGGCTATCTTATTATGTTATGGAAACAAGATGCGATTCTAAATACAAAGGTAACAAACATAAAACTTAAATTTGGTATGAGTAATTTGGGCAAACCATTATTGTAGGTGCCACAACTCCTCGTAGAATAATTTAATTAACAGTGCATGCATTTATACATTAATTCAAGTTTAATTCCATTCAAATTGCTTTTGGGTTTGTTATATATTGTATGTATGCGAAATACTGCTCGATTTAATTTATTTGATAGTTTTTCAATGTACAGTACTAATAAAACTTTTAAGCTTTGAACTAGATTATTACCCGCGTAATACGCGGGAAACATATATAATTAATGATATGTTAAATCTTTATAATATCATAAGTTGACAAATATTTAACCAGGTAAGAATTAAACCATTATAAAACATGAAGTTACATTAGTGGTCGTTTAGATTCCGGTTAACAGTGACAAGACAGTTTCTAAGTAAGGTTTTCGTTTCTTTGGATGTCTTTCATTCATCCGGATATGTCTGTATTGTCATTGTACTTGTGCTTTAACGTTTTGCTTGAATAATTTAGTTATACACTAAAATTACTAAGCAATTTAATTATCAATCTATATATCGCATGTTGTGTTAATCTAACTTAAAATTATGCATAATATCATTGCAATTTTCATACAATTATTTTTCTGATATATAATTGTGATAGCTTAATATAAACTCCATATTTGTTTTTTAGTTCTTTATTAAGAAGGCGGTTTGACATCCGGTCCGGTTTTCAAAACATTGATTTAATAAAAACGTTATATGATAAAAATCCTATACAAAAATCCTTATAACCATATTTTATTCGTTATATGATAAAAATCCTATACAAAAGTATAATTTAATAAAAATTTATTACATTTAAAAAAATTTTATTGTAAAAATTAAAAATTAATTTTAAAGATAAAAAATGATGTAAAATATAAAAATATTAGTTTCCATAATTATATCATTAAAAACATTAATTATTAATGTCTACAAACTTAAATAAGAAAATAATAATAATTTAAATTTATTAAAATAAAATTAAATCTAAAAAAGTTAAATAAGGTATATGACATCATCATTTAATCTAATGGCTCTAATTAAAAATTAAACGTCCATATTTCTCCAATTATGAATTAAGGTTTCTCTTTTATATAACATAGTATCGAAACAAATATATCCAGTTCCTCCCAGATATTAGGTATGCAAAGTGGGCCAAGCCGGGTCCTAATTAAGTCATTATGGGCCAAAGCATGTATAGCTATTAATGACTAATACGAAGCTAGTATAAAAAGACATACATATGTTAGGCCTAATTCGACGACTAGCTAGACGGAAGAAACTGATCAATAATCTTAGGTTAATTTGATTACCAGAGGTATCTCCTAAATCTTAGTTACTTAGCATTATAAATTTGATTTGATGTTTATCATATAGAGCTCATAGTGGGTTCTATAATTTTTTTGAACGGCATATATATTATAACTTCTGCTCTTAAAATTTGTACTATTTTAAGTATAATTAATAATTGACGTACGTACATATATGATATTTGTTTTATAAGCAAGTATATTTGTTTGTCGTATCCTTCATTCGTTCAGAATTTCTACTTCAACTTGTTAATTACTTGTACAGGAATGGCGTTTAGGGGCGGGAAGCTCCAGCAATCGGCATTGACTTGGGAACCAAATACTCGTGTGTCGCAGTATGGAAACATGATCGAATAGAGATCATAACTAATGACCAAGGAAACCGGATAACACCTTCTGTTGTCGCTTTCAGAGATTCCGAACGTCTTATTGGTGACGGCGCAATGAATCAATTTGCTAGGAACCCCGCGAATACTATTTTCGGTTACTTTATATATTTCAATAATGTTTAATACCTTATGGTTTTTGTTATATATAACTATATAAGACTAACTCCAATGCATGTATCCGTAGTTGTCCTTAGTTTTCGATCTTAAGCATTGAAGCATGTCCAAAGTTGTGGTGGTTGTGGGTATAATTTGTTCATGTTTAAGGACATGTTTGTAGCATGCATGTTCTTGAGCTTTGGGCATTTGTTTTTTTATTTTTTTAGCATCCATATAATATATAAGGATGTTCGTAAGAATATGATGTAGCAGTTGATTAAGCAATTAAGGGCGCCTAAGGAAGACTCTAGCATTGGAGATGGTCTAATGGTTTTATCATTTAATTGATTTTGTTATGGACTTTTAGATGCGAAAAGGTTGATTGGAAGAAGGTTCAGTGAAGACATGGTGGAAGAAGATATGAAGCTGTGGCCATTTAAGGTCATAGAAGGGACTAATGACACTCCAAAAATTGCGGTTACTTACAAGGGTCAAGAACAAGTGTTTTCGGTTGAAGAAATATCCTCAATGGTTCTTACCAAGATGAAAGAAGTTGCAGAGGCATATATTGGTGACACTGTGAAAAACGCTGTTATCACAGTCCCGGCTTACTTCAATGATTGTCAGCGTCAAGCGACAAAAGATGCAGCGACCATCGCTGGTCTATATGTTGTTCGCTTGATCAGTGAGCCAACAGCAGCGGCAATCGCTTATGGTGTAGACAATTGGTCGGGTATTACTGAGAAAAGAAATGTACTTGTATTTGATCTCGGAGGTGGCACTTTTGATATCTCACTTGTCGCCATTGATGAAGGGGGTACATTTGAGGTTAAGGCTGTCTCTGGGGACACGCATTTGGGAGGTGAGGATTTTGATAACCGCATGGTGAATTTTTGTGTTGATGATTATAAGAAAAGGTGGAAAAAGGATTTAACTGGAAATCAAAGAGCGATGGGAAGGTTGAAAGTTGCATGCGAGAAAGCAAAGAGAGTTCTTTCATTTGCCACTCATGCTTCAATTGAACTAGAACTATTGCATGAGGGTATAGATTTTTCTATGAACATTACTCGCGCCAAGTTTGAGGAGCTGAATATGAACTTTTTTCTCAAGTGTATCGGGAAGGTGAAGGCATGTTTAGTTGATGCAAATGTAAGTAAAGACAGTGTGGATGATGTGATTCTTGTAGGGGGGTCTACTAGAATACCGAAGATCCAATGTATGTTGCGGGACTTTTTTGGTGGTAAGGAGTTATGCAAGAACATTAATCCTGATGAAGCCGTTGCATATGGAGCAGCCGTCATGGCTGCAAAGCTATGTGGTGAGACTACAAATGACTTGGTGCTAATGGATGTCACACCCTTGTCCCTTGGCACCGAGGTAAAGGGAGAAATAATGAATGTTGTCATTCCACGAAACACTGCTATTCCTACCAAGAAGTCTTATATTTTTGTTACAACCAGAGACAACCAAACGTCTATGCGTACCAAGGTTTATCAAGGGGAGAGGACTAGATCCGGAGACAACTATTTGTTAGGAGAGTTTTGTGTTTCTGGAATTCCACCAGCTCCCAAGGGTGTCTCGAAAGTTGAGGAGACCTATGAAGTAGATGTTAATGGGATTCTCACGGTCACGGCTAGGGTGGCATCAACTGGAAAGACTACACAACTTACTGTCACCAATCACAGCGGAAGATTGTCGCAACAAGAGATGGAGAAAATGATTGAAGATGCTGAGAAGTTTAAATTTGAAGATCAAGAGTACAAGAAGAGAATGGATGCATACAATGCTTCAGAGGATTGGTTATATCATTTAAGGAATAAGGTTATTGGACGTGATCTGCCCACAAATGATTTGAGGAAACTAAAATATGTAATTGATGACACAACAAAGTGGCTCTCGGATAACAAAGATGCGTCATATGATGAGATTGAGACCAAGATGGAGTACCTGGATTTCGTATACAGTCGTGCATTCTGAAACTAGCTATTCTGTCTTCTTTTTGAAATATCTCCTCATTTGGTGGTCATCTAGAAAGACCACACCTTTTAGTATCATGGTTTTATTCAAGGTATTGCTGCAAAAGATTTAGTAACTAATGGAATTGCATGTGACAATCTGATTTGAAGCTTGGTTTCCTTTAACCGGTACTGAAGTTGGTTTTCAGTTTGTTAAACATTCTCATTAGTCATTAGTCTGTGTTTTTTTTTTGCAAGAGTAATTTAATCACAAATAGAACTTGATCACTGAGTATTGGTTGTGCTAAAATTTAATAAACCATTGCCCCTAGTGTAACAACCATCACCCGACTTGAATGAATTCGGGCCTCATTCTTTTGGAGGAACATTCTCATCTCAACAAAATCAAAACAGCCCATTTGACGTTATTCTCGATCATAAAGTAACACCAAACTATTTACATAAAAGCTATTTCTTGTAGTTTGGTTGAAGTGTGTTTGTCAGTTAATTTGGCATCTTGCAGATTGTTGACAGGGCATATGTGAAAAGGCATTATTGCGTTTTTGAAATCTGCTCAAGTCTTTTGTATGGGTTTTGTCTAGTTCAGGTAGCTGCTGATGTGTAGAGAAATTTAGTTTAATTTATTTATTATTCTTTTTGGGGATGGTTATTAGCTGGTGCATTGTGTCTATCGTTTTGAACTCTTTCTCGGTATTGTTTATGAGCTTAAGTAGGCGTTTAGAAAAATGGTCAAAAATTTAGGTGTTATCTAATAAGATTTGTAGGCTTCAAACATATGGGAGAGGTATTTATGCTTTTGCAATAAAATGGTCAAGAAGTTGCTAAATGCTCATAGTACTCTTCTTGCTGTTATAAGTATACTTGACTTTCAAAGTCAAATGTAGTAAGGTTCAGATTCAAGTTCCAAGTACCAAATTGTGAAAGTTTTTAGAGCGTAATCCTTGATGTCTTTTATTTAATATACTTGTTAACTCTCAATGTACTCATCAAATCTATTGTTTTACTCGAAAAGGTCTTTTTGTTATCCAAAGCCATAAAAGTGCCTCATTTGACACCGAAAGTCAAACTGACTAATCTTTCAATTAGAGTGTATATATAGTACTACACATAGCTTCAGGTGATCAGCATTCACGGCAATTAGTTACCATATCCATCTTGATTTACCTGAATGCTAAATATGTAGTTGTGTAATTGAGACTTAATAACCATTTAATTGATGTCCTATTTTTTCATTTTACTTGACTACTTTTTAAAATATTTGTATTTAACAAACACTTAAATAGCTGATTATATCAAACACCATAATCAAATCCAAACATTATTACAGCTAATTATCTGATTCTAATTATTCAAAACGCATAATCTATTTTCAAAAAGTAATCCCAAACACCCTCTTACACCATCAGTCGCTTATCTTTAAAATATTTCCGCTAACTGTTTGCATCAATTATCTAAATCATTCGACGCTAATACCACCATCAACATTTGCAGCCACCACTAGTAGCCGCCGCCATCACCACCGGTCGACGTCGCCGTATTAAGCAGATCCGGTGCTAATACAAGTCTATATAAACTTATTTAGATATAAATTCGTATAAAACAAATGCAACTTATTGATTATTTATCGATTACAATACCAGTTCATGCTTCTATATATGGAAACAAATGCAAAATCACCACTTTTTATGAAAAGAAAGTTGAAAAACACTCAGCAGATGATTAAGTCTTGCATTTTCTCCTCTTATATTGTTTTTCGAAGCTCATGTATTCCCTCGGAATGGTATCTCTTGAGTTTGATTATCAGTTCGCTCCATTTCGCTACTTGTTCTGCAATTTCGGTAATATTCTTCTTAACTTCCAACTATTAATTTCTTTATTCGTTAATTTGTGAATTATATTGAGTAATTGTTGTTATTGTTATCAAAGTAATTCAAAAATCTGCAATTATTTTGCTACTTTGTTGTTTGGTGATTGTGTTTGACTGCTCATTTTCTCTTAAAAGAATGTACATAAAGTGTTTGAGGAAATGTCTGAATGAAAATCTGAATATCTGATTGATGCTTTAGGTTCAGTAAACTGGTCAGGTTACTTAAGTTAGTTGGTTTGGTACTTGTTAAGTGTATTTGCTACGTGTTTGCTACTTGGTCGGTACTTCACTTCTTGCTCCATATATTTGTTCGCGCGGTTGCTTTTTCTACTCGATTATATGCTACATCAGTTCCATGTAGATATTAATCGTGGGATTTAATTAGTCGAAAATTAGCTTGGTAATTGTTCCTAGTAGATATTGTGTTAGGCTTCTTTATATGGAGGAATTGAGTGAGTGTGTGAAATGTGCGTACCGTGTGTATTGGCAGTTTAGGAGGGAACGAGAGAGATCAGAAAAAATGTATGTTTCAATTAAGTCAAATCTAATCTAATATACATTTTACATTATTCAATCACAATGAGGGTTTTTAACCTCAAACTAAAAATACATAGAACAGTCTAAATACCTCTTCATGTTATAAATAAAACCACTGAAATTTATAGTTCCAACACTTATCATCATAAATGTGTCAAATAGTTTCTGAACTTAACTTATCGTGTTATGGAATCAAGATGCGAGTAAAAATACAAAGGTAAGAAGCATAAAACTTAGATACGGTAAGAGGAATATTGGGCAGCAGGTTATGCCAAACCATTGTAAGACCCACAACTTCTCACCGAGGAATTTAGCGGTGCATTTCGATGACCACTAAGTGTCAATCTAAAGATATAAAACATAACGTGGAACGATTGCTGCTTCTGCAAATTTATTTATTTTGTACGGACTTCCTGCTTGTAGTTGGAATGCTTACATGAAGGGATTTAACCTGTTTGTAACGAATGAAGAATATAGAGGCATGAGCTAGCTTATAAAACATATCCTGTTCAAGTAAGGTCGTTACATGGAAGGATTTAATACTATGAATTGTACGTGCACGTCTTACACAATTACAATACATTTGTCCCCAACAATTTTTTTTCTAAAAAACAGGTATGAAGCTTATAATGCTTGACAGTTTTAACACTATATTCTTACATGAAAGGGTTTATTAGAATTATTTTTACACCATAACGTATCTTGCACAAATACTAAGAAATTTGATAGTTGAATGTTTCAAGACTTCACTATCTTGGTTTTGGATCACTCATGCTTTCCATGTTTAAGGATGCGATTCCACTCTGATTATTTGGTATACCCCTATGACGATTTTTCTCTGTTTGCAAACATTGCTTGAGATCTATCACCACCTCATTCATGGTTGGCCTTTCGATGGATGTGGGGGAAACACATGCATTTGCCAATTCGAATAACTTCCAGGCTATGCTGATGTTAAATAGCCCCTCTAATCTAGGATCAATTATATTCTCCACGCTTCCTTCTTCAACCGTTGAATTTACCCACAAAACTATGTGGTTGCCCTCTGATGTTGCTCGTCTGCTTGTAATTAACTCCATGAGTACTACCCCAAAGCTGTACACGTCACTTTTCTCCGTCAACCGGCCTTCAGATTGATACCTGCAAAACAACATGAATTATGTTTTACATTTCAACGTAAAGATCCTGTAACATGAGATGCTCGGAAGAAGCATTGTTTGTCTATACCGTTCCCCTGAATATCTATTTCAGTTATGTTAATAGTTATTTACTTACATGAAAAATAACGTTGAAGAGAAATACTCACTCTGGGTCAAGGTATCCATAAGTGCCGGCACCTCTTGTTGTTGCTACATGGGTAGCATCTACAGTTTTAAAAGCTCTAGACAGCCCAAAATCGGCCAGCTTTGCTTGGAAACCTTCATTCAGTAATATGTTTGAAGACTTTATATCTCTGTGAACTATTGGTGGCATGCAACCATGATGCATGTACGCTAAACCTATAATACAGAACAATGTATGTTAAACTTGTCAAAGCAATTGGTGTGGTGTTTACATAACTTAAGAAGTAGAAGCCAAGTAATCTAGTTAGTAATTACGTGCCTTCTGCTACATCACATCCAATTTGTAACCTCCTTTCCCAGCTCAAGACGTTTGGAGCTCCATCTGACCAAGTAATATACAGTACACTATTATATGTGTTCAAAAGAGTGTGAATCATAGAAGTGGCAATCTCGACCCTTATAGTTGTAAATGTGATAAACCGGGTTATGTTATGAGTTTTAGAAGGAAATGACTCAAAAATGTCTGAAAGGGAACACTTTTATTCATTATATATAGCTTCTACATACTTTTATATATAATTAAAGATTATTAATGAAAAATAAATGTTTTAGTCATATTTCATACTCCGTAATAACTTTCATAATAATCTGGACAAAAAGTGTCTCGGGTCAACCCAAATGGTCTGACCCATAATTGACAATAGCAGCAGTTTACTCATATTGACCCATTGCCCGCCCATTTTCCACCTCTAGTAGATCACTTAGGACATTAATGGAACCTCAACTCAGGTGGAACTCTTGACAAGAAGATATTCTTCTACAAGCATAAATATGTATTTAAATTAAGAAAGAAGCATTAAATACGAGAAATCACCAAAAAGATGTTTCTCTAAGCTTCCATTAGCCATATACTCGTAAATGATTCCCTTGTGGTTTTTGTCGTTGCAGTACCCAACGAGTGAAGTTATGTTTTTATGACGAACATCCATCAGAATCTTGACCTGTAGACAAAACATTCATAGTCTTCCATGTTATGACTAGTTTTTTACACTTCCTTTTAATGAATAAAGTTGTTGCAGATAGTTTACTTCCACTTTCATTTAGGAGGTTCAACTTTATGCATTGTTTGTTGATTTGGCTAACTGAAGCCATAATACTGGTAACTTAATTGAATGGTAATACTAAAAATAATTTATATCCTAAAGGTAATATATGGTATCTTTATAAATTTAAAGGCCTTTGCTAGATTTTACCTCGGCCTGAAATTCCTTGTGCCCTTGAGTTGATGAATTAGAAAGCATCTTCACAGCAACCTGGTTATTTCCAATAGATCCTTGGAACACTGTTCCAAATCCTCCTCTCCCAATTTCAGCCTCAAAGTTATTAGTAATACTTTTCACTCGAGAATATGTAAATTTCTGCTTTTTTGGTGTAAGAAACTCATCCTGCACTGTAATCTCATCTGCATTTTTTAATTTCAAATAGGAGCCAATCTCAAATTATGAAATGATTTCGGATCTTTCAATATTTTGTTGAACTTTCAGATCAAGTACCAAGTGGTTATGCTATGATATAACAATGCAAACCTTTCCCTTTCTGGCTTTTAATTATCAGCAGGATGATCAATAGTACGGCCAAAGCTGTAAGTATTACTATTCCTGCAATAACACCTTTTTTATACTTTTTGTTTACGCATGAACCCTTGAGACAAGCATTTTTTTCTTCATCACTAATTGCTTCAATGCTGAGGATGTAATCAATGTCAAAACAAAAACCCAATTAAGTGTTGGCTTGATTTTATTTGGAGTTATGTAGTTAAAAAGTAAGGAGGTAGCAAACCTCAATAACAAAGACCCTTTCTTTGACTTCGCGAGAAGATTTTCTGGAAGTGGTCTTGTGAAATTGTTTCCCATTAAGTTGCTGTTAGGAGTTAGGAAGACCATGTAACTATGTAAGGTTACTATAGAAAAAGCTTCTGAGTTTAGTTTGACAACCAGGTGATCACTTACAGAATCCGTAAGTCGTCTTTTTGAGCAAGAAACCCAGGCACACTTCCACTTAAGTTGTTGTAGGACAAGTCCCTAAACAGAAAACTAAGAGAATAAGCAATCTGTACAACGATTATAATAGCTGTTTTTAGCTTATGTGAGGCTAAAGGGGTGTTACGTTTAGGCCCATATCAAAATACCAGGTTATTTCCGTGCATTGCACGTTTATATGGTATTTTTCAGTGATTTCTCGTAATTTATTATAAACAAAAAAATTAGATCGTATAGCTTGGGATGAAAAAAAATATATATTGTAAAATAAAGGGCTAAATGTAAATTTTGTCCCTGTGGTTATTCAAAAATCATATTTTTCATTCGCGCTGTTTATTTTGAGCTAATTTTCATCCTTGTGGTTGGGCTTTCGTTCATTTCCTTTGTCCCTGTCGTTAACTCCCCCACGTGCAAGTCATGTGAAGTGCTCTTTTGTCATCCTTAACATGCTTATTTTTTTCAAAAATTTAAAGATTTTTTTTTTTATCATTAGACAAACTCTATTTATTATTTGTAAAACTTTACAAGTCTTTTTAATTGAAAACTTTGATTATTAACAGGGATTCGACGACTTTGGACACATTTTTTTTCAACTATGCCAAACCAATCTAGATAAATAAATTACTTGTTTTAACCCATTATCCAAACTTCCAATTCAAGCAGACATAGTAGCCATATTAAAAAGAAAAACCTCACTTGAAAGAGCTTGTTCAAGAGCATCGTAAGGGCTTAAGTGATAGTAGATAAAGAGTCAAAAACATAGTTGTTTTAAATAAAAAAAAACGTGTGTATAGATAAATTTACTTCGAATACATTTTCCCACAATCTAAAAAAATACGAAAGCCATGAATCACGACTAAGGATATACTCGTCAAAATGATCTCCTTTTGTTATGTCATAATCAATTACATTATTGTTGGTATAATAATATTAATACATACTTTTAGTCATAATCTTTTCTTATGACAATGGTTAAATCTTAATTTAATCTTAATCTTAATCTTCTTAATTCTTATCTTAATATATACTAAAAGACAATTGAACTAATGACCTATTAACCAATCATATCGCTTGATTTCATCAAATTGACTCTCGCTTATGTCATCATTTAGTTTAACTATAAATTAAAAATCCTAATAATCATTATCCAAATATATTATTATATTATTATTTATATTAATTTGTAGAAAAAGTCTCATTAATTTATATTTTTTTGTTTTCCATCAATAATTTACACTTTTACCCCTAAATACTTAATTTATAATTATCACAATTTCTAGCCAGAAACTTCTTTTTTTTTAATTTTTCATCATTATTTAATTAAAAAAAATTCAACATATGAAATATTGTCTACAAAAAAGTATATCAAAAGATGAAATACAATATATGTGCTCAATGTTCTAGAAATATATTTTTTAATTTGTTTTTACTTACATTTTTTACATTCTAATTTATATATATAATAAATTATCTTATCTTTAAAATGTTATAAACAATCTGCGTATTTGACACGGGCCTAAATTTAGTTATTAGCTATAAAAACTATGATATATTCTAATAGTACGTAAGAGATATTATAATTATCGTTATTTTTATTTATATCACAGACTTTATTTGGATTATTTATTTGTATAAGTTATATATTAAGGTAAACTTTTATTGAAAAACAAATTATTTATAAAAATTTGTGAAACTAAATTAGATATAATACTTTACAAAATTATTATTTTTAAATTTCCTTATTAGATTCGGATTTGTATTTGGGTTTCAATTAGATGGAAGAGCAGAGCTTTTTGTTTTTCATGTTGTCAAAGAGTTGAACAATGGGCTTTTCGTATTGTTAAAGAGTTGAACAATGAAAATAGATGGCGAGTGCCCGATCGAATTGATCGGGTTATGTGAAACAAGGTTGTGACGATCATAAATAGATAGTTGGGTCATTGTTTTCAGATTTTGTTAGTCGTTTGTTTCTGATTTTGATACATTGAAAAGGGTCAAGAAAGAGTTTTACGGTTTTTGTCAATCTTGGTGTTCTTTGTTCTTCGTCTGGTAAATGATAATACCCCTTTGGCTCAATAACTAACAGGTTATCGATCATAAATGGTTTGTTGTGTTCGACTAATAGCTAGCTGCTTGCTAGTTTGATTTATTTTTAATAAAATCATGCAATTTAAAAAGGTCATTCATCTCTACTCCTAATTTATATAAATTCTATGCTCTTCTAGCTCATTTTAGAAATAGTTACAAGAAAATTACATTGAAAATGACCCAATTGCCTTGAATGAATCCATTTTAATGCAAAGAGTTATTAGAAATTACCCAATTTGCCCTTAATGAAATAATTTACACCCTAAATTGTTATTTTACTAATTTACACTCTAAGCCCTCATCTTGTAAAATATTTCAACCTAGAACACTCGACACCCTTGATTGTTAACCTAAACTTTGGGTTAAACGTGTCAGATTAGGAAGTAATTAGTATGTGTATTGTAAAGATAAGACCAAAAGTGTCAAGTTAGAAAGATTATAACCGAATATACGGTTATGTTGAAAGGTTGTGTCTGTATGTGAAGGATTGTTTTGTGAAAGGGTGTGTCTGAGATGTCTGTTGGTGGCTATATAAAGAAACAACCACCGCAATGTCGATATATTTGTGTATGTAAAACAATTATGTGTAATTTCAAAACAAGTTTATTCAAGCAAACATAGTATTGTTTATCCAATTATTCCTGTGAAACCCTGCAATTCATATCAGAGCCAACGATCGACCTAGGGATGGAAGAAAACAACGATTCCTGTTGTTGATTTCGAAAGCAAGAAAAAGAAATCCGATTTCTGTTAGAAATCTATATATCGAACAAAGAGCAAGAACACAAAAATTAATAAATTATCAATCAGAGGGAATTTAAGAACGAGGGAAAAATACTAGAACATACTTGTATCTTGATTTAGAATCACGAAAGAGAATATAAGTAACCGTCATGCCCGGAGAATAGTTTAGAATCAGAACCACCGACTAACGGTAATCAGAAGAAGAAGAAGATTGTGTTGGTGATTTTTTGGTGATTTGGGTTCGATCACAACCAGACAGAGAAGCAAAGTGGGTACTAAATTGTGAGATCTGGAAGACAAAGGAGCGTGGGACACATTTTTGACTGTAGGAGACACAAACGTTAAATAACTATTTACTTTGGCTTTTATATTGAACTAAAGTATATATCTAAACTCCTTTATAATAATTATTAACCCCTAGTTTTAGAAAGTGTTAGAAAATTGTTAGATGCAAAAGTACTAAATTACCCTTGATGAATCCATTTTAATGAAAGAGTTATTAGAAATTACCAAATTTGCTCTTAATAAATTAATTTACACTCTAAACCTTTATTTTAATAATTAACACTTTAAACCCTTATCTTTTAAAATATTCCACTATCACCTTTACATCTACCTACACCACTTAACACCGTCACCACCACCAATAATACTGTCACCGACACCACTAGACCGTCGTCCCCGCCGCCGCCGCCGCATTGTGCGGGTATCATGCTCGTAAAAGTTAAGTTTTATAAAAAGGTCTTTTTAAAAAATTGTCCATATGAATCCGATAAATTGTTTTCTTTTAAAATAAAAGTTTGTGTTAGGAAATTTAATACAAAACAAAAAACTTATAAAATTTTCAAACTAATACGTAAGGGCATAAGTATCTTTAAAAATATCAAAATGATATTGTAATGACAATTTTGCAAGTTTGAAAAACGAAATTGAAGTTTTTGGTGTATTATTTGCAACAACGAAAGAAAGAAACACCAAATTAAGAGTAATATAATTTCAATTTAGTTTTCAAAATATTGATTATTTGTAAGATACAAAATTCCCTGTTAGCAAGAAAAATTCCCGATTGATTAAAATAGCTAAGACATAATCTTTTGAGATTCATAGTAAGACGAACATATTTTTTATAATTCGTTTAAGCAAGTGGCAAGTTAACTGAACCCAAGGAAAACCCGAACCCTTTGTGGTTCAAAGCAAGTTAAACGGAATCTTTAGGTTCATAGCAAGATTCAAATCTTAAAATTCAATAGCAAGTAGAACCCTTGATTCAAATTAGCAAGCAAGTAGGATCACTACGGTTCATCAGCAAGAAAGGGTCAATTATTTTGGTCATAGCAGACAAGTTAAGCCCTAATTAGCGACTTGGTTATAAGCGTGAAGGTTGACTAGCAAGTTGGTCAACGTTCGTACTGGGTAGCAAGTAGCCCAGAAAGCAAGTTCATTGGGTAGCAAGTAGCCCATATAGCAAGTTCATTGGGTAGCACGTAGCCCGGACCGCAAAAAAATTTGACCTTAGGATCAAGAGCAAGAAGGTTGAATCCATTTTGATTCTAAGCAAGCAAGGAAGAGAAACTTCGTAGTTTCTATGTAAGGAAGGTACTGATCATTCAGAAGCATGCAAGTAACTTAGCAAGTACAACAAGAAAGAATGCCAGGAGGTGCATTAAGTAGTTCAGTACGTGAATAAGGAAATGTTCCACTTCAATGTCCTAAACGGATACAAATTATACAACTTGGGTATTGATGATGGAAACAATTTTAAAGGCGTATGACCGTTCAATGTAATTGATGCAAAAAAAGGCAACAAATGACAAGAAAGAGTCGGATGGCAAGAAAGAAACAGTAATAGATGAGAAGGCAAAGAATACAGCAAAAGAAATGATATTTCAAACGTTACCACAAGACATGTTAATGCAAGGTGCACAATACCCCACCGCAAAGGAAGTATGGAACTCAATCAAAGTTAAACATCTTGGAGTCGATTTAGTTCAGAAAGCACATTTGCAAACTTTAAGGACCGAGTTAAAAACACTAAAGATGAAACCTGATGAAAGTGCTAAGTGAGTTTGCAGGAAAGTTAAGTAGCATACAAGCCAAGTTTAAAAGCCTTGGAGGTACTCTGAAGGATAAAGTACTCGTGAGGAAACTACTTAACTCAGTACCAAAGAAATTTCTATCCATCATGGCGTCTAATGAACAATATCAAGATTTTGATACAATGCAATTTGAAGAAGCCGTGGGAAGAATAACAACATTGGAAGAACGACTCAAAAGCCAAGACAAACTAGAAGATAATTATCAAAACAAACTTCTATTTGCAAATTCGAATAATCAAAGCTATGGTAGAGGACGTGGACCAAAAAAAAAAAAAAAAAAAAAAAAAGAAAACCTATTGAAAAAGCATAAATAAAAGTAAGCTAAGGTTATGAATATGGTGATCATGGACATTTTGCAAAAAAATGCTCGAAGTGGAAAGACAAGGAGCAAGAAGCACTTGTCATCTCATAAGACGAAGAACCATCATTATTGTAAAGCAAGACGAAGCAAGTTGAAGACCACCCACCTTAAACCAAAGTTTAGTTTAAGGGGGAGTGCTGATTGTTAACCTAAACTTTGGGTTAAAACGTGTCAAATTAGGGAGTAATTAGTATGTGTATTGTAAAGATAGGACCAAAAGTGTCAAGTTAGAAAGATTATAACTGAATATACGGTTATATGATGAAAGGTTGTGTCTGTATGTGAACGAACGTTTTGTGAAAGGATATGTCTGTTAGACGTGTCTATTGGTGGCTATATAAAGAAACAATCACCGCAAGTTTATTTTGTCGATATATTTGTGTATGTGAAACTATTCTGTGTAATTTCAATGGAAGTTTATTCAAGCAAACATAGTATTGTTTATCCAATTAATCCTGTGAAACCCAACAGGCACCACCACCAATAGTCGCCGCCATCAATACCTGTCACCCTCACCACCAGAGCTTCGTCACCACTACCTCCGCCACATTGCACGGGTACCGTGCTAGTAATGTGTTTAGCAATTCATTAATTGTCTAAATCTATACCTTTGTGCTACATCAAATAGGGGCAACTAGGAGGGAACTTTCAAAAAGTGGCCGGGAAAATAGATTAAGGTTAGAATATCTGGAGGTAAAGTAAATCAACAAATTAAAATATTAGACTTCATAAAGGGAATTAAGAAAGAACTTACAATGATTCTATCATAGTAAGATTATCCAAGGCAGTAGCAATCTCGCCACTTATTCCGCTAGAGGACAGGTTCCTACATAAAATTTGTTATGTAATCGTCAATTGTAGTAAAGTGGAACAGTTACTTCGTGATATTGTTGTGAAATGGCTTACATACAAGGATATTATCCTAGCTTCTACCGGATCACTGTAACTGCAGTTAAGACCATCCCAAATAAATGCATATGGAACACATGGATCTCCTTCCCAGTTTCCTTTGAACCCATATGTTGACTTGATACTCCAGATTGCAGCAGCTAATTTGATCAATATAGTCAGACCAAGGGATAAAAGCATGACAAATTAATACCATGAGTTCTCTCCATAATATACAATGTTAATTAAACACTAGAGAAAAAATATGCCTACCATCTTGGTCATTAGTTACGTTTTGTAGGAGGTGCTTCAAAGTAAAAACCTCTATCGCGTTCAAGATAGGAGGGAGCCCTGATTTTGTTGTTTTATTTATTTTAACAGTGTAGCTTGATGAACCGGTAAGAAGGCGTTGATTCCAGATGGGTGTTATGCTAGTTGTTGGAGAAAATGGTCCATAATAGGATTCCTCATTTAAATAAATGTTGAATTCTCTCTTCTGGTTGCTTTCAAGCATTTCAACTTCAGCAAGGTAAATGTAGAAGAAAAAGTTATCCGTGGTATCAGTAGCATCCCATGTGAAGTATATGTTATCCGTAGTAATTGTAGGAGTAACAGCAGTGCGGATGACCTTTGGTGGTACCTTTTGTTCACCTGAATCTCCAGAATATGGTGTATTTGACCTAGTTACCACTCGATAGTGATTAGGCAGATCCAATGGATACCATTTTCGATCATAAATGTCATCTGGATACCTGCCAGCAAAAAATGAATAGTCAAGCTGAGGTTAGCTCTTCTATATGCATAACCTAACTGTAGTAAGATTTATATATGATTTACAAGTGGTAAAATGGTCTAGTCACGGGTTTGTGTTATGGGTGGTTCTTGATAATGGTTTGGTCGGGTTGGTAATCAATGACAATATATGAAATATTTTATTTAGAAGGTACTATGTGCTACGTAGACATATTTTAGATTAAGCTTTCAACCACTACAACAAAAATGCCTTATCCAACATTTACATACTCGTGAACTTTTCTTCTATATTGTGAAAATTGTTATCTATACTATATTATAAAAAGAATAACTCCTTATTTTTGGAAATGTTAAAACTTGTGTAATATTTTCACCTAGCACCCTTAAAATATATTCCCCTACATTATCCCCTTAACATTAATAATTTAATTACACTATCAATCCTTTATCTCTCAAAATATCCCCATTAACCCTTTACATCAATTACTTTTATGTAAATAATGTTGAAAATTTTTATGTTATAAATGTTATTTTATATGTTGAAATATCTTAACATAAAATGTTCAAGTGAATAGATATGTTAAAATGAAGTTGAAAGTGTATTTAACTAATGTGGGTTTGTCCCACATTGGTAGAAGTATAAACATTAAGTGTGTTTATAAGGAGGAGTGTTGGAGGAATAATAATTCCTTATAAGGGGCTACACCCAAGTGGGCAAGGAGGGTGCGAAGCACCCGACGCGCCCGCGCCCGGGCCCGGACAGGGGTCGGGGTCGTGGGCGATGAGGCGTTTTAGTGGCGCACTTTGCACTTAGCTCGCATCGCCGCTTTAGAGCCGCCTTTATTTTTGGCTAGCTCGATTATGGCTTCCATGGCTCAGTATGACTCAAGTGTTTAGTTGTTATGGCTTAAGTGGGTTCAATTGTTCTTGGTTTAACACCTGGAACAACACTTGCATTAGTTCAGCAAGTGACACCTGTTGTTAAGGTGTTGTTAACCTTCTAAGGTTAACAAGTGTTTTCCACTTAAAAATCTGATATACATATATCTCTTTTGTGATAATCAGATCAATAACAACAACAACACCAACACCAGAATTCAATCTGGATTCACCAACAAACCTCCTTTCACTTTCTTCTCTTCAAACTATCATTGAAGGTACAATTCTGGGTTCTTGGTTAACTCCGGCAGTACATACTGCTTTGGCTGTTGTACCCTGGGAAACTGACGGGTTCACTTGGGTGGCCCGAAATCAGTTTTAAGGGCCCTTGGTTTAACCATATGTTGTTGTGGTTAACTCCGGCATGTACATACTGCTTTGGCTGTTGTACCTTGAGAAACTGACGGGTTCACTTGGGTGGGCCGAAATCAGTTTTAAGGGCCCTCTGTTAAACAGAATCCTCAGCCCGATGTTAACTTGTTTCTTTCTGTTTTATGTTCTTTTCTTGTAGTTTGATTCTTGTATTAGTTACTTAGTTGTTAATTTCTTTGTAATCTTATGTTGTAATTCGAATGTTCTTCATTAAAATGTTATTTTACTGAATGGTGTTCCTACAATCTTAAAACTGAATCTGCTTCTTCACCATTCTATTAATTCGAATTACAAAAACTGTTTTCCCAAAACTTTTGTTATTTACTTTTCTGTAAAGTTATTTCTTTAGTTAATCTTCTGTTTTTGCAAGTTTTTTAGTAAAACTTTGCTATTTTATTTCAGAAATGGCTACTGATATGAACTTCTCTACTAATGGAACTTCTGCTTCTACCACCACCAACACCGTTGGTGCTTCTGTTTCTCAATCTGTAGGACATACTGTCTCTACAAACATGAGACCTTTGGTGGGTACTTGTGGCAAACCATGTTGAAAAACCAGAAAAATTTTCTAGTTCACATTTTAAAAGATGGCAACAAAAGATGTTGTTTTATCTCACTACTGTGAATCTTGCGAGATTCTTGTATGAAACAGCCCCTGAAATTCCTGAAGGGTGTACTGATGTTCAAGTAGTGAGTGCTGTTGATGCTTGGAAGCATTCTGAATATCTCTGCCGAAACTATGTGTTGAATGGCCTTGTTGATTCACTATATAATGTGTATTGTAAGATAACCACGACCAAAGAACTCTGGGAATCTTTGGATAAAAAATACAAAACCGAAGATGCTGGAATTAAGAAGTTCATTGTGGCAAGATTCTTAGAGTTCAAGATGGTTGATTCAAAAACTGTTGTGTCTCAAGTTGAAGAATTACAAATCATTATCAGTGATATTCTATCAGAAGGAATGGTTCTTGGTGAAACATTCCAAGTTGCTTCCATAATCGAAAAGTTACCCCCAAGTTGGTTGGATTTCAAGAATTACCTTAAGCATAAGCGAAAGCAAATGACCGTTGAAATACTTGTTGTTCGTCTTCGAATTGAGGAAGACAATAGAGTTGCTCAAAATGATGGTCATGTTGAAGGACTTGCTAAGGCCAACTTTGTTGAGCATGGCCAAAGTTCCAAAGGAAAAGGTAATTTCAAGGGTAAAGGGAAACGTCCTGATAAGAGAAACAAGGGAAAAAGGGTGGATTTGAGTCCTTAAAGTAGTGGTGTGAAGAAGAAAGTTGCTATGTTCAAAGGGAAGTGTTATAATTGCGGTGAATCTGGTCACCGAGCTGATCAATGCAAGAATCCAAGGAAGGAATGGGCAAACATGATCGATGATGACATGCCTCTTGTTGCTATGATTTCTGATCTCACTGCTAAGTTGGAAGAGGTCAATCTTACCACCGATGGGATCAAAGGATGGTGGGTTGATACGGGTGCAACCCGTCATGTGTGTCCGGATAAGACTATGTTTCATACTTTGAAAGAAGCATCCGGTGAAGATAAGTTGTATATGGGAAATGCCGCTACTGCCGAGATCAAGGGTGAAGGCGATGTGATCCTCAAGTGGACTTCGGGGAGAGAGCTCACTTTGAGCAATGTGTTGTATGTGCCCGAATTGTGCAAGAGTCTTGTGTCGGGATGGTTGCTCAACAAGAATGGGTTTCGTTTAGTGTTTGAAAGTGATAAGTTTGTGTTAACTAAACGTGGTTTGTATGTTGGTAAGGGTTATGCCCTTAATGGTATGTTTAAACTTAATGTAATTGCTATGAAGAAGATGAATGAAAATGCTTCTACTTCCGCTTACTTGATTGAGTCTTCTAATATTTGGCATTCTCGTCTTGGTCATGTGAATTTTAATTCAATGCGTCGTTTAATTAAGTTAAATTGTATACCATCTTTTACCATTGAATCTAATTCTAAATGTCCAACTTGTGTTGAAGCTAAACAAACCACGAAATCTTTCAAATCAATTGAACGAAACACCGAGCCACTTGGTTTAATCCATACCGATGTATGTGATTTTAGAACAATTCCCACTCGTGGTGGTAACAAGTATTTCATCACATTTATAGATGATTGTACTAAATATTGCTATGTATACTTGCTAAAGAGCAAGGATGAAGCAATAAACAAGTTTGTCTTGTTCAAGAATGAGGTTGAGAATCAACTCAACAAAAAGATCAAACTATTATGGAGCGATAGAGGAGGTAAATATGTTTCTCCTTTTGCTGAAATTTGTGCTCAAAATGGTGTTATCCATGAGCAAACAACTCCTTATACCCCACAACAAAATGGCATTGCTAAAAGAAAAAATCGAACTCTTAAAGAGATGATGAATGTCATGTTAATAAGCTCGGGTTTAAGCCAAGACATGTGGGGAGATGCCGTTTTATCGACAAACTATCTTTTGAACAAAATTTCTTTCAAGAAAAAGGATGTTACACCTTATGAGTTATGGTTTAATAGAAAACCATCCTATAAATTCTTGAAAGTGTGGGGGTGTTTAGCAAAAGTGGTGGTTCCACCACCAAAGGTTCAAAAGATATGACCAAAAACTGTTGATTGTGTATTCATAGGATATGCTCAGCATGGTAGCGATTGTGAATCCTCAAATCTTGCTGAACATAGTAGTGCATATCGGTTTCTAGTACATGAGTCTAAGAACCCAGAAATACACAAAAACAGCATACTTGAGTCGAGGAATGCATCATTTTTTGAGGATGTATTTCCTCGTTTGGACAAAGGAAAAGCTACTACATCAACTCCTGTTGATAAGATTGTTTGAGATGAGCATCAAGAACAATCAGAAGATGAAGAAGTAGAACCGCGAAGAAGCAAAAGGCAAAAGATTGAAAAATCTTTCGGGCCTGATTTTGTTTCTTATATGGTTATGAGTGAACCTCAAACATATAATGAAGCGGTTACTTCTCAAGAAGCGCCTTAATGGAAAGAAGCCATCAAGAGTGAAATTGATTCTATTTTGCAGAATCATACTTGGGAACTAGTTCATCTTCCACCAGGTTGCAAACCACTTGAACATCGTTGGATATTCAAGAAAAAGATGAAAGCTGATGGCTCTATTGATAAGTACAAAGCAAGGCTTTTGACTACAGTCAAAGGATATAGACAGAAGAAAGATCTTGATTACTTTGATACATATGCGCCAGTAACTCGAGTAACTTCGATCAGATTGGTGCTTGCGATTGCAGCATTGAGAAATTTGGAAATACATCAAATGGATGTAAAAACAGCCTTTCTCAATGGAGAGCTAGATGAAGAAATATACATGGAACAACCTGAGGGTTTTTCCGCTCCTGGCCAGGAGGACAAGGTTTGTAAACTTGTCAAGTCGTTGTATGGATTGAAACAAGCTCCCAAACAATGACACCAAAAGTTTGATCAAGTTATGCTCGACAATGGTTTTAAGATCAATGAGTGTGACAAATGTGTTTTTGTGAAGGACATATCTAAAGGATATGTGATACTTTGTCTATATGTCGATAACATACTCATTGTGGGTAGTGATGATAGTATGATCAGATCTACCAAAGATATGTTGAAAGCGAGATTTGACATGAAGGATATGGGTTTAGCAGATGTCATTCTTGGAATGAAAATTACTCGAACCCAAGATGGTCTAGTGTTAAATCAATCTCACTATGTGGACAAGATCCTTGAGAAATTCAGTCTCGAGGACTTAAGAGTAGCTCGATCTCCAATAGATATCACGCAACATCTATCGAATAATAGAGGTGAAGGTGTTGCTCAATTGGAGTACTCAAGGGTAATTGGCAGCCTAATGTATCTCATGACAAGTACTAGGCCAGACTTAGCCTATGCTGTTAGTAGGCTAAGTAGATATACTAGTAATCCTAGTTCGAAGCATTGGAAGGCTATGACTAGATTACTAAGATACTTGAGATATACAAGGAATTATGGGCTGCATTTTGACCGAGATCCAGCTGTATTGGAAGGATAGAGTGATGCTAATTGGATATCCGATATTAAAGATTCCAAATCCACAAGTGGATATGTGTTTACCATTGGAGGAGCGGCTATAGCTTGGAAATCATCCAAGCAAACGCTCATTGCTAGATCCACAATGGAATATGAATTTATAGCATTAGATAAAGCTGGAGAAGAAGCAGAATGGCTACGACATTTCTTGGAATATGTTCCAAGATGGCCAAAGCCTCTGACAGCTATTTGCATACATTGTGATTGCCAATCGGCTATTGGTAGAGCTCAAAATACAATGTATAATGTCAAGTCAATGCATATTCGTCGTAGGCATAATAGTATACGAGAACTGCTCACAACAGGGGTTATCACTATTGACTATGTGAGGTCAAAGGATAACATTGCGGATCCGCTAACTAAAGGATTAAGTGGTGAGGCAGTACGAAGGAAAACCTAAGCTAGATGTAAATGGAGATCCCATGATCTAGGTTCAATAGGACAACCTAATTGTACGAATAGAGGAGGTCACTGTGGGGGAGCACCCCAAAACAACCAAGGGAGTTTGCAGTCACTGTGGGGGGGAGAACCCACCACAATAAAGTGAGTTGCAAATTTCCTAGCCCATTCCTATATCAAATCAGTGATATCATAGAGGTTAAGCTTATGGCTTTTAATTATTGTAAGCAATCACCTATGTTAGAGAGAAGTGTGTGCTTCGAATGGAATTGTGTGGGGGGCAATTCCTAGAGCTCTCGCAAAACCAGGATAGTGTTCCATGACCATAACGGACACAAAAGTGAGGGGTTAACCAGACTAGGGAAAGTATTGTGTGACGTGCAATAACATCTACGTAAAAAGGAGTTAGTTCAAAGACATCAAGTTCTACTAACTGCTAGGAGACTAAGTGCACTCACAAAGGAAAGTTCAAAGGGTAAAACCTACTTCTCCTGCAATACTTGACTGTCGGAATTTATCTTTGATAACCATATCTATTCATGTGGGGGATTGTTGGAAATTTTATGTTATAAATGTTATTTTATATGTTGAAATATCTTAACATAAAATGTTCAAGTGAATAGATATGTTAAAATGAAGTTGAAAGTGTATTTAACTAATGTGGGTTTGTCCCACATTGGTAGAAGTATAAACATTAAGTGTGTTTATAAGGAGGAGTGTTGGAGGAATAATAATTCCTTATAAGGGGCTACACCCCAAGTGGGCAAAGAGGGTGCAAAGCACCTGACGCGCCCGGGACAGGGGTCGGGGTCGTGGGCGATGAGGCGTTTTAGTGGCGCACTTTGCACTTAGCTCGCATCGCCGCTTTAGAGCCGCCTTTATTTTTGGCTAGCTCGATTATGGCTTCCATGGCTCAGTATGACTCAAGTGTTTAGTTGTTATGGCTTAAGTGGGTTCAATTGTTCTTGGTTTAACACCTGGAACAACACTTGCATTAGTTCAGCAAGTGACACCTGTTGTTAAGGTGTTGTTAACCTTCTAAGGTTAACAAGTGTTTTCCACTTAAAAATCTGATATACATATATCTCTTTTGTGATAATCAGATCAATAACAACAACACCACCAACACCAGAATTCAATCTGGATTCACCAACAAACCTCCTTTCACTTTCTTCTCTTCAAACTATCATTGAAGGTACAATTCTGGGTTCTTGGTTAACTCCGGCAGTACATACTGCTTTGTCTATTGTACCCTGGGAAACTGACGGGTTCACTTGGGTGGCCCAAAATCAGTTTTAAGGGCCCTCTGTTAAACAGAATCCTCAGCCCGATGTTAACTTGTTTCTTTATGTTTTATGTTCTTTTCTTGTAGTTTGATTCTTGTATTAGTTAGTTAGTTGTTAATTTCTTTGTAATCTTATGTTGTAATTTGAATGTTCTTCATTAAAATGTTATTTTACTTAATGGTGTTCCTACAAATAATTTACTCTGCTTCCGCCACCAACAGTCTCCCCCACCACCACCGCCGCGTTGCGCGGGTACCATGCTAGTATTATAGTAAGTTTCTTAGGTCTTTAAATTTAAAGATTATATATATATATATATATATATATACATTATATATATAGGGGTGAGATATATATATATATATAGGTGAAAGAGAATTGACAAAGTATTTCATATTTATTAAAATTGTTGAAGGTAAAAGATGTGAGCAAATGATATTAATTTTCTTGGAGCAAACCCATTTTACCTCTTTCTTTTGAGCTAGTTATATTTTGTTTGATCTCTCAGATATAAATCAACTAAGCAGCCATTCACTTTCACAAGTAAAGGGCTCAAAATAGCCACCTCTATTAAAGTTAGCTTAAGATCTTGAAATTCTGACCTGAGTAGTTTGTCTATACCAAAACCAATGCGGGTGTGAAGGAGTAGTGATTCTGATGAACGTCTATACATGGTGATATCCAAAAGCCTTAGTTGTAATGCTGAAATAAAAGGTTTTCCATGACCTGTGTTTTGAAGGCACACATTTATGTAATCTGATGTGGTCAGGAATATAATCTCATGGGTGACTGCCCATTCTGGATCTGAATTATTAACGGTAGCCCAATAATCCACTCCAAGATAAAGATCAAATTGAGGCTTTTCACTTCTAGAATCATAGTTTCCGTAAAAAAATTCTGCCCTTATCAAATACCTATTATTCTTTCCTTGTTGGGGTCTGAGAGTGTAGCAGCTTCGGTTTTTCTGGGGAAAGCTTCTTAGAGTGGTTAATCGTAATGCACTTGCAACATATTGATATTCCTGTAATACTCGATGATTTGTACCACCTTCTATGAAGCCATTGTCCGAGACATAATTCAAGCCAGTGACATTATCAGTGTAATTTAAGTCTTGTCCACAATCTATGCTAATGAAACCTGCAAATAAAGGTTCAGATACGTATTCGTTACACAGATACACATTTAATTAAAAGAACCATTATTATGGTATATGAATTGGTAGGTACCTGATTCATCATGCTGAGCATAAACCATACGAGCTACATGAAGGATCACTATAGAAAATAGACTTTTGATCAACATTTTAACTTCTGTAGTAAGTCGTATATTATTAGTTTGAAGTCAAGCTGTAATGTATTTGTAAGTTTCTTAGAGGTGGGAAAAAAGGTGAGTTGGGCATGCAGCAGATAAAACGGTTAATTATTGTATGGATTGAGCTATGTATTTATAAGTTTCTTAAAGTTGGGAAAAACGGTGAGTTGGGCAAAGCAGCAGATAAAATGGGTAATTATTATATGGATTGAAGTATGTTGCACGGCTAGACGTGGAACATATGTTTTTAATAGACTAGCAATGTTCCTACGTAATGCAAGGAGGTCGAGCATCATACCGTTGGCAAAAAGGCGGTCGTTTATCATTTTGCTTTGTTTGTGTTTTATAAACCAGGTTGAAGCCACCTCTGGAGGCGGTCGGTTTTTTAGTCCTGGTTTATTGAGTTGTACCGTCCAATAGTTGAACCGGTCCGTTTTTCCGGTTGAACTAACATTTTTCTTTTGAATTTCTTTTTAAAGGCATAACCTTTACTTAAGGTGATTTTGGGTTTAAAACTTGTATTTTTGTTTGATTATAACAATTTGATACTATTATTTTTGACTAAGTTGTAAGTGATTTTGACAATTCTTATTGGATTATAACAAGTTTAGTAGCATTTTTATAAATTCACAAACATGGTTCGACCGCTTAGTTCAACCCCCTCGGTCAGTTCGATTTAAAAATTGGTTTGTGCTTTGTGAATCGTTTTAAATATTAAAATAAAATTGTTAATATTTGGTGAATGCACTATTATATGGTTAAATATTAATAGTTGGGAAAATAAATTGTTAAGATTATTTATTACTAGAGCACTTGCACAATATAGCGGTGGTGGTGACGATGGGTGGTGGTGGCGGCGACGGTAACGGTGTGGTTATTAATGTAAAAGTAATTGATGTAGGAATGGTGGTGGTCTAGTATTTTTAATGGTTAAGGGGTGTATTTTAAGAATATTATAGGCGTATTAGTTAACAAAAGAAGTGGGAAATTTTTGGGTTTAAAACTTGTATTTTTGTTTGATTATAACAATTTGATACTATTATTTTTGACTAAGTTGTAAGTGATTTTGACAATTCTTATTGGATTATAACAAGTTGATACTATTATTTTTGACTAAGTTGTAAGTGATTTTGACAATTCTTATTGGATTATAACAATTTGATACTATTATTTTTGACTAAGTTGTAAGTGATTTTGACAATTCTTATTGGATTATAACAATTTGATACTATTATTTTTGACTAAGTTGTAAGTGATTTTGACAATTCTTATTGGATTATAACAATTTGATACTATTATTTTTGACTAAGTTGTAAGTGATTTTGACAATTCTTATTGGATTATAACAATTTGATACTATTATTTTTGACTAAGTTGTAAGTGATTTTGACAATTCTTATTGGATTATAACAATTTGATACTATTATTTTTGACTAAGTTGTAAGTGATTTTGACAATTCTTATTGGATTATAACAATTTGATACTATTATTTTTGACTAAGTTGTAAGTGATTTTGACAATTCTTATTGGATTATAACAATTTGATACTATTATTTTTGACTAAGTTGTAAGTGATTTTGACAATTCTTATTGGATTATAACAATTTGATACTATTATTTTTGACTAAGTTGTAAGTGATTTTGACAATTCTTATTGGATTATAACAATTTGATACTATTATTTTTGACTAAGTTGTAAGTGATTTTGACAATTCTTATTGGATTATAACAATTTGATACTATTATTTTTGACTAAGTTGTAAGTGATTTTGACAATTCTTATTGGATTATAACAAGTTTAGTAGCATTTTTATAAATTCACAAACATGGTTCGACCGCTTAGTTCAACCCCCTCGGTCAGTTCGATTTAAAAATTGGTTTGTGCTTTGTGAATCGTTTTAAATATTAAAATAAAATTGTTAAGATTATTTATTACTAGAGCACTTGCACAATATAGCGGTGGTGGTGACGATGGGTGGTGGTGCGGCGGCGGTGATAGTAGCGACGGTGTGGTGGTGGTGGTGGTGGTGTGGTGGTGGCGGCGGTGGTTGGTAGTGGTGGTGACGTGGTGGTGGTGGTGGTGGTGGTGGTGGTGGTGGTGGTGGTGGTGGTGGTGGTGGTGGTGGTGGTGGTGGTGGTGGTGGTGGTGGTGGTGGTGGTGGTGGTGGTGGTGGTGGTGGTGGTGGTGGTGGTGGTGGTGGTGGTGGTGGTGGTGGTGGTGGTGGTGGTGGTGGTGGTGGTGGTGGTGGTGGTGGTGGTGGTGGTGGTGGTGGTGGTGGTGGTGGTGGTGGTGGTGGTGGTGGTGGTGGTGGTGGTGGTGGTGGTGGTGGTGGTGGTGGTGGTGGTGGTGGTGGTGGTGGTGGTGGTGGTGGTGGTGGTGGTGGTGGTGGTGGTGGTGGTGGTGGTGGTGGTGGTGGTGGTGGTGGTGGTGGTGGTGGTGGTGGTGGTGGTGGTGGTGGTGGTGGTGGTGGTGGTGGTGGTGGTGGTGGTGGTGGTGGTGGTGGTGGTGGTGGTGGTGGTGGTGGTGGTGGTGGTGGTGGTGGTGGTGGTGGTGGTGGTGGTGGTGGTGGTGGTGGTGGTGGTGGTGGTGGTGGTGGTGGTGGTGGTGGTGGTGGTGGTGGTGGTGGTGGTGGTGGTGGTGGTGGTGGTGGTGGTGGTGGTGGTGGTGGTGGTGGTGGTGGTGGTGGTGGTGGTGGTGGTGGTGGTGGTGGTGGTGGTGGTGGTGGTGGTGGTGGTGGTGGTGGTGGTGGTGGTGGTGGTGGTGGTGGTGGTGGTGGTGGTGGTGGTGGTGGTGGTGGTGGTGGTGGTGGTGGTGGTGGTGGTACGACTGTGTGTTTGTGTCTGTGGTGGTGGTGGTCGTAGATGATGCTGGTCGTGGTTGGGGTGGTCGGAGATGATGGTGGCTGGTGGTGGTTGTCTCGCGAAGGAAAAAACCTAGAAATTTTAAACCCTAAAATGCTAAAAAAGTTGTACTTACACATGTGTAAGTCTCGCCGGAGATGGTCGCCGTCGCCGGAGGATCATGGTGGTGGTCGGAGATGATCATGGTGGTGGTGGTGGTGGTCGGAGATGGAAGGAAGATGGATGGTGGTGGTGGTGGTGGATGGTGGTGGTGGTGGTCGGAGATGGTGGTGGTGGTGGTGGTGGTGGTGGTGGTGGTGGTGGTGGTGGTGGTGGTGGTGGTGGTGGTGGTGGTGGTGGTGGTGGTGGTGGTGGTGGTGGTGGTGGTGGTGGTGGTGGTGGTGGTGGTGGTGGTGGTGGTGGTGGTGGTGGTGGTGGTGGTGGTGGTGGTGGTGGTGGTGGTGGTGGTGGTGGTGGTGGTGGTGGTGGTGGTGGTGGTGGTGGTGGTGGTGGTGGTGGTGGTGGTGGTGGTGGTGGTGGTGGTGGTGGTGGTGGTGGTGGTGGTGGTGGTGGTGGTGGTGGTGGTGGTGGTGGTGGTGGTGGTGGTGGTGGTGGTGGTGGTGGTGGTGGTGGTGGTGGTGGTGGTGGTGGTGGTGGTGGTGGTGGTGGTGGTGGTGGTGGTGGTGGTGGTGGTGGTGGTGGTGGTGGTGGTGGCGGTGGTGGTGGCGGTGGTGGTGGCGGTGACGGGTGGTGGTGGCGGCGAGCGGCAGTAGCGGCGGTGGTGCCGGCGATTGGTGGTGGTGGTGGTGGGGTGGCAGTGGCGGTGGTGGTTGGGGTGGTGGAGATGGATGGTGGTGGTGGTGGTGGTGGTGGGGAGGAGGTGGTGGCTGGTGGCGGCAGTCTCGCCGGAGAAGAAGCGCTGGCCGAAGAAGAGGAGAAGGAGGAAGAAGGAACCTTGTACTTTTTGTACTTTTTTTTTCCATGTGTACTACATTTATCTTTCTCCCTATATATATATATATATAATATATATAATAGGCTTGGTTATTGTAAAAAAAATATTAAAGTAAAACAAATAAGACAAGATCTTGACCCTTAGATTATGGTAAAATTGATGCACAAAGATTCACGAAACACAAGTATATATATTGATGCACGATGATTTTCATGATGCACAGTGATTTTTAGTAAAGAGAACCTATTGTTTTATTTGGTTTAATTTAATACTTGTTTTATTTTACCTAAAACCTAAAAAAAGAGTAATGAAGGGAACCCTAGCCCCAGTACCACAATTGGATACCCATCGACTCACCTCGTATGAGCCATATGATGTCGGTACAATACCTCCATCCTAATCCCCACATTCTGGGCACCTCGGAAGATCGAACTTGCGTATATAAACTTCACATGTGAGCCTAGGCTTATTGGTCACGGGTACCTTAAAGGAATTATTTTTTGTACCAAGCGGGGATCGAACCTGAGACCTTAAGGTCACCAAATGTTTTCCTTATCTAGAACCTATATATATCGACCTCCCTCATACATCGTCGAAGACGGTATTGGGACCCAATACTCATGTATGACGGAATTGTGAGTTACTTATTAATCAATTACTTGGTAAGACTCGGTAATTGTTAAAGCTCAATCATCACAATCTTTAAGTTGTTAAAGAAGATATATAAAAATGAGTCAGTCCGGATGCATGGCATGCAACACATGAGTCAACCTAAAGGACTTTAAAGTTTAGAGTACTCTTTAGTTATGCTTCATTTTAAATACCCGAGTAGTTAGAATATTTAGTACCTTTTCATTTAAACTAAACATAGCTGAAATAGTTATCTTTGGAACGAAAAGATTCATGTTTGTAATTAGTATATCTAATAGGGTTGATTGGATGCTTAGGTTCAAAATATGGTTTGTTGGTAATATATTTGATAAAAACTAAAAAGGGCATCACTAAATGAAGGGAAGTAAATTGAAAAAAAATAAAGGTAAATGCCCAGGAACCCCTTAGTCCTGTATAAAAAATTTTCCTCGGTGAACTACATTTACAGAAGCCAATAAAGGTAACCTTATTAAGAGTTGATTACCAAACTTTCACACATACCTATTGTACTACTAGCATGATACTTGCGCAATGCAGCGACGGTGAAGGCGACAGCGACTGGTGGTGAAAGCGAAGATTGGTAGTAGCGAATGTTGGTGGTGGTGGCGGAACATAGTGGTGAGATAATTGATGTAAAAGTAATTGATATAAAGGCTAGCTTAGTGGAGATAGTTTGGAAGATAATGAACTGATGGTGTAATTTAATCATTTTAAGTATATTGGTAAATTCCCTTATCTCAAAAATGTAACTTTTTAACAAGGGGTTGTGTAATCTTTATAAGATAGTGTAACACCCCGAGCTAGGCTCGAAATGCACCGAAAAGCATGACACAAGATGAAATTATCGTAGAACGGGACTATATGAATTTAAAAGTATTCCGTGAACCCAACAATTAGATTACAAGGTCACAAAAGCACAAGGAGCATACAACCATCAAGAGTTTACAAAATAATATCAAAAGATGGCTCATGATCCTAAGCAAGTCCCATCAACGGGTAATGAATCACGGATCCATGGTCATAGTCCAACTCCTAGCAATGCATATCAAGCTCTTGGGTTCTCTTGGTTACCTGAAAAGTGTACTAAACAATGTCAACACTAGGTTGGTGCGGTCGTAGGAAAGAAAGGATAAGAACACGTACCCATGCCATCCAACACATAAGCAAGTACAAAGAACGAGAATTTTGGTATCAATTAAGTATCTAACATGTTCTATGATTTCACACTTGTACCCAATGTCCCTCAATTGTCCTCATGTCATCCATAATGTCATCAAGTATTTAAAGTACCCGTATAATGTCATCAAGAACTTAAAGTGCCCGTTTATATTGTCATCATGTCCCTCATGTCCATCGTTGTTCTCAACACATCATAAATTGTTCATCAATGACCATCAATGTCCACACATTACCAAAACACCATGTGTATATACTTCATACGATACTACTTTTGAGAAGCCATAAATGCTTATATATAGGGTCACCCGCAGCCTTCCCACCACATCTACAACCTTTCAAAGGCATTACCGTCTTCCATATATACACAACTAACCTAGTAAACACTCAAACATGCACATACAATAATCATATAACAACCACATAATTTCACGTCAACAAATCCATCAAAACAATCATTCAAATCACAAATGTCATCAAGCACAAACGTACACTTTTCAGCCCGACTCTTAAAAGAGCAAGGGAAACTACGAAAACTCACCTTTGCCTTGAATTACTGAATTTAGAGTGAGCTAGAACGTCAATTATTTGCCAAACGATCACAACCTATCATGATATACATGTACGTATCAATATATATAATTAACATGTTCTTGTTTACTTTTATGAACCTTTGAATTGAACCCGGGACTTGAACACGTGTTAGAGCTTGGGTAAAACAACTTAAGAGACAAGAAAGGACCCATTTGAAAGCTCGATTCGTGCCAAGGAAAGTGAAACTCAAGCTAGGAATCAAAACAGGAAAATGAACTTTAGAGGGGGGCGTAAGCTACGGTCTGACCCACCGTAGGTTACGCTGGAAGGTTTCTGTATTGGCGTAAGGTACAGCTAGGGAGGCGTAAGCTACGCTGGGCGAGGTTCAAAGGGCGTAAGCTACGCTGGGCAAGCACCGTAAGTTACGCTGGCCCCCATTTGTGCTTTTTGGCGTCTGGTTCAAGTTTTCGAGCGTAAACAGAGGCATTTTTGAAAAATGAAGTTAGAGAGCAGCGTAAGCTACGCCATATGGGGCGTACCTTACGCCGGGTACTGAACAAACACACCAGCAGCAGATTTTGATACAAAAATCGACCCAAAACTCATTTAGACTCAATTTCTTGACATAAGACTCGAATTGGCAGCACATAAACTCAACCTTTGACATACATAACATGTTTCAACTTCAACCAACACAATCCACTACGAAGCTTGATCCATTAACACAAAAACTTGATTAAATTTTGGCCATGAACAACCCCAGAACACCCACATTTCGATTTTTGACTTTCTAGTTGATTAAGGACACTTTTAAATCGTTTTTGAACATAAATAGACAAAACCCACATCACAAGTACACTTATTAATACCCATCTTTACTCAAAATTGTTCTTGACCTTCACAAACCCTAATGAAACCCTAGTTTTGACCCTAAACCGATTTTGGACTCGAATTCAACCAAGAACACCTAAATTTGATTAAAAGACATGCTTAGCAACTTGAAATAATGAACTTGAGATAGAAATCACTTACCAAAACCTCCACAAGAAGTCAAACTCGAATTTGACCTAGTTGAAGACTTTTCTTGCACTTTGAACTTTGAATTTTTGATATGTTGTAAGAATAATGATATAGATGATGATTTTGTTATTAAATTACTTGAAACATCATTAAATGAACTAGAATTTAGAGAGAGAGAACTAAATGTTCTTGCATTTAGTTAGATAGAGAGGGTGAGTGAGAGAAATGAATGAATGGATGAAAGAATGAATAAGGTGGGGAGGATAGGGTTGGGTTAACTTGGATGGGTCATGGGTTGGGTATAACCCATGGATAGGATCCATTATTCATTTTACTAGTTAAATTAAATGTCATCCAAATGAAAAATCGATTAGCACTAACTAATGACCTCGACTAGCACATAAATATCAAATTAATTAAATAATTGACCCATATGAACACATTGAACCCAATTGAACCACAAATTGCACTTGAATATATTGATTAACTAAATACTTAGTCAAATTGTACATGAAGTCAAGGAGTCAAAAGTCACAATTGTTACATCATTCCCCCGTTAAGGGATGAACCCTAACCACTAAATAAATGCGGGTATTTAGACTTCATAAAGTCTCCCCACTCCCAAGTGAACTCGGCTCCACGTCTAGCATGCCATCGTACTTTGACTATCGTATAACGTTTGTTCTTCAATTTCTTGACCTCACGTTCTAATATTTCTACCGGTTCTTCAACAAAATTGAGCTTCTTGTCCACTTGAATCTCATCCATGGGCACATGGAGTGTAGGATCCGCCAAACACTTTCTTAAGTTACAAATATGGAACACGTTATGCACACCACTAAGTTCTTGAGGTAGCTTTAATCGGTATGCCACTTTGCCCACCCGTTCAATGATCTCAAAAGGTCCTACGTATCTTGGTCCAAGCTTGCCTCTCTTTACAAAACGAACAACACCTTTCCACGGGGAGACTTTCAAAAGCACATGATCACCAACATTGAACTCCAATGGTCTACGCCTCACGTCGGCGTATTTCTTTTGTCTTTCACGGGCCAATTGTAATCTCTTCTTAATTTGAGAAATCACTTTTGTTGTTTCAACTACTATTTCCGGCCCAATGAGTTGGCTTTCACCAATCTCCGCCCAAGCGGGTGGAGAACGACACTTCCTACCATAAAGTGCCCTAAATGGTGCCATTTGAATACTCGCATGATAGCTATTATTATACGAGAACTCAACTAATGGTAGATGATCTTCCCAACTTCCACCAAATTCAATTGCACAAGCCCTCAACATGTCTTCAAGCGTTTGGATGGTTCTCTCGGTTTGCCCATCCGTTTGAGGATGAAACGCCGTACTCATGTCAAGTTGAGTACCCATTGCTTGTTGAAAGGCTTCCCAAAAATTTGATTTAAATCGGCTATCTCTATCGGAGATGATAGAAACCGGAACCCCATGTTTATACACCACTTCTTTAATGTACAAACGAGCTAGGGTGTCAAACTTATCGGTCTCACGAATAGCTAAGAAGTGAGCCGACTTTGTCAACCGATCCACAATCACCCATATAGTATCACGACCATTTCTTGTCTTCGGTAACTTCGTGATGAAGTCTATTGCAATCTGTTCCCATTTCCATTCCAGTGTCACCGGTTGCACCAACAAACCGGGTGGCTTCTTATGATCGGCTTTCACTTGTAAGCAAGTAAGGCACTCACTCACATATTTAGCCACATCACGTTTCATGCCCGGCCACCAATAGAAATCTTTTAAATTAAAGTACATCTTATCCGAGCCCGGATGGACCGAATAAGCCGACTTATGGGCTTCATTCATAAGAAATGTTCTCAAATTGGCAAAAATGGGAACCCAAAGCCTTTCAACTAAGTATAGTCCATTGTCTTCCTTTCTATCAAATTGTTGCTCCATGCCGTCTAACCTTTCATTACCAAAATTTTCCGGTAAAGTAGCTTGTGCTTGGGCTTCTATGATTCGGTCACGAATACTTTGCCCCACCGTGAGGCTCATGGCTCTCACTCTTCTCGGCGTGACCCTTTCCTTTCTACTCAATGCATCGGCTACGACATTAGCTTTTCCCGGATGGTAGCGAATATCACAATCATAATCGCTAAAAATTTCGAGCCATCTTCTTTGCCTCATATTCAACTCACTTTGATTAAAAATATATTGGAGACTTTTATGATCGGTGTAGATTACACATTTGGTGCCATAAAGGTAATGTCTCCAACACTTCAAAGCGAAAACAACCGCTCCCAATTCCAAATCGTGAGTCGGGTAGTTCTTCTCATGCACCTTAAGTTGACGGGAGGCATAAGCAATGACCTTGCCCCGTTGCATAAGCACACACCCCAATCCTTGACCCGAAGCGTCACAGTATACAACAAAATCTTCAATCCCATCCGGAAGGCTCAAGATAGGAGCATCACACAACATGTCCTTGAGAGTTTGAAAGGCAACTTCTTGCTTCTCGCCCCATTCAAACCTTTTCTCCTTTTGAGTTAAAAGGGTAAGTGGTTGCGCAATCTTGGAGAAACCTTCAATGAATCTTCGATAATAACCCGCCAATCCAAGAAATTGACGAATTTCGGATGGTGTTTCGGGTCGTCTCCAATTCTTGACCGCTTAAATCTTGCTAGGATCCACATGAATCCCGTCTTTGCTAATCACATGACCAAGGAAATGAACTTCTTCCAACCAAAACTCGCATTTAGAAAATTTCGCGTACAACTTGTCTTTTCTAACAATTCTAGCATCTCACGCAAATGCTCGGCATGATCTTCCTTTGTTTTTGAGTAGACAAGTATGTCATCAATAAAGACAATAACCGACTTGTCCAAGTAGGGTCGACACACCCGGTTCATCAAATCCATGAACACCGCCGGTGCATTAGTCAACCCAAACGGCATAACGGTAAATTCATTGTGACCATACCTTGTACGAAACGTCGTCTTTGGTATGTCATCTTCATGAACTCTAAGTTGATGATAGCCCGAACGGAGATCGATTTTTGAGAAATATTTGGCACCTTTCAAACGATCAAATAGCTCATCGATTCTAGGAAGTGGATACCGGTTCTTCACCGTGAGCTTGTTCAATTTCCGGTAATCGATACACATCCTAAAAGACCCATCTTTCTTCTTCACAAACAAGATTGGAGCTCCCCAAAGTGATTGACTAGGACGAATGAACCATTTCTCTTGAAGTTCCTTGAGTTGAGATTCTAATTCTTGCATTTCCGTCAAAGCAAGTCTATATGGAGCTTTTGCCACGGGCGCGGCTTCGGGGATCAAATTGATACGAAAGTCAAGTTGACGAGACGGGGGTAGACCCGGTAGATCATCCGGAAAGACATCGGGGAAGTCACGAACAATAGGAACGGTTTTCAATTCTACCTTTGTGACGGTAGCACTAAAAACCTTGGAACTAGAGGAATCGGATGTTTCACCTTGGACTCTAAGAATATTACCGTTTGACAACGGTATTTTGACCTTGACAACGGTATTTTGACCACTCTTTCACCACAATCAATGACCGCATTCACCGCCGTCATCCAATCCATACCCACAATGATGTCAAAGCTTCCAATATCGAAAGGCATAAGATTAATGTAAAATTCGACGTCGTTTAGAGTCAAGATACAATCACGGAGTACTTGACTAAGTCTAGTTAGAGCACCATTTACCATTTTAATATCAAGCACATAGTTTAAGGCACAAGGATGAACATCTATCAAAGGAACAAAACTATGGGACACGAAGCTATAATCGGCTCCGGAGTCAAACAACACCGTGGCATAATGACCGTTAAGAAGAAATGTACCTGCCACCACATTTGGATCATTGCGGGTTTCATTTGCATTCACCGCAAAGGCTCTCCCCCTAGGATGCACTTGATGGCCTTGTTGGCCACGGTTTTGGTTAGGACCGGCGATTTGAAGTTGATTTGGGTGAACCGCCACTTGAACATTTTGTCCCACCCATTGAGGACAAGTATTACGGTAATGATCGGTGCTTCCACATTCATAACAACCTCCCCGTTGACCCCTTTGATTGTTAGCTTGAGAAGGAAATGCTCGGAGAGGAACCGCTTGAGTAGGAGCCACTCTCGGGGCCCTACAATCTCTAGCAAGATGACCAACTTGATTGCAATTGAAACCAGTCCCACAAGGAGTGGTGGGAGCATGATGTCGGGAGCACTATTACAAAGTGGATGAGGACCCACATAAGCTTTCTTTGCCGGTTCAATTGCCGCAAACACCTTTCCTTTGTTAGGGCGTTTAGGGTCAAACCTACCCATTTTCTTCACCCCACTTGACTCGGGTGCATCCTTCCTTTTTGATGATGATGCTTTGCTCAACTCACCGCTTCTAAGTAGGTCCTCGGTAACACTACCGGCTCGATTTATGGCTTCCGTCATGGAGGTAGGCATGATATTATTCACCAAGTGTCGGACTTGTGGAGTCAAGCCCATAACAAATTTTTCAATGGCACGGGCCTCGGGGGACACCAAGTGTGGGATGAGAGTTGACAAATCTTGAAATCGCCGAATGTACCCTTGATAATCCGCCCATTCATTTGAAGTTACACAAATTCCAAAGTTAAAGTTTGAAGCTCATAGGGAGGGCAAAATCTTTCCTTCAACAAGACCTTGAAATGGTCCCAAGGTGTAGCATGGCCCGCCCCAACTCCCTTGTTCCACCAACTCAATGCATCACCCCTAAACATGTCGGTTGAGTAGGTAACTTGATCATCGAAAGTACAATGGCTCCTAGCAATCACCGCTTCAATCTCTTCAAGCCACCTTACACAAGCCGTGGGACCCCCACTCCCATCAAACTCCGGGGCTCCACAACTCTTAAAGTCTTTGAAAGTGCACCCTTGACGATACACTCCATGTTGATTGAACATGGGAATGTAGTTGTCTTGCATCACCGGTGCCTCTTCTTCTTCCACCACCACCGGTTGAACACCTTCATTGTTCACATTCACTTGAGCTTCAACATTTGGCACCGGGTTGTTGGGTGCTTGGAGAGATGTCGTGACTTGGGCAACTATAGTAGGCATGATGTTTGTGACCGCTTGAGCGATCGCGGTTGCCAAGTCAGGTGTTGGTGCTTCACCATTACCTTGACCTCTCCCTTGACCTCTCCCTTGACCCCTACCTCGGCCTCTACCACCACCTCTACCTCTACCACCACCACGACCTCTTCCTTGAACTTCCGGTTGTGGTTCTTGAGAATTCTCCCTATAAGTAGTCCCGGTTCTTCTTGGTCTCACCATTACTATAAAACAAGGAAATACGTTGACTCGAAGAGTTAGCCTCAAAATGCTCACATGTTAGTCACACAAGTAGTTAATGCTCTCATGTCGACATATCACACATAAATCATATCATTACACTAAGGCAAAAGTACTAATGTTCTAGGGGAATCGTTATGTATCATGCCATCATACCAAGTTCACAATAATTGTTTATCATCAACCACATGCTCATGTTCCATGCATCACACAACCAAGCAACTAAACAAGCGGTCTAAAGTATAATCCAAATCCGATATGTTCTTTAGTTATTGGTCGGGTATGTATACAGGGTGTACCAGCGGCTAACCCTCCACCCAACCAACTCCCATTGAGCATATCGGTTCCTTATTATACTCTAAGCCAAACATGTGCAAACCGTGATGTCATTAACTTGTTATAATACCGGGTAACCATAAAATAGTTGATCAGGCTCTTTTAGGGTTGCCACAATATTATATCATGTTAATGCCATAACTTCATTTTGCCCTAAATCATCAAACAACATCAATTCAATTCATCTCAATCCAACAATATGCACATGACCTCATTGACTTCAAATAACCACATTGACCTCATGCACTTGACCACTACACACAACACATTGTTCACACCAAGCCAATTGTACTCATGTTATCACATATAATGAACCTTCCTACGAATTCCAAGCGTACACTTATAATGCTCATATAGTTCACGTTGCATACAAGATTCCTAATCATGCATGCTATATGAAGAGTTTTACTTAAGCCGTAGTCTAGGTCAATCCACCTAATTCTCTACGACCATGCATTGGGCCACCATTCTGTAGCACCCCGAGCTAGGCTCGAAATGCACCGAAAAGCATGACACAAGATGGAATTATCGTAGAACGAGACTATATGAATTTAAAAGGATTCCGTGAACCCAACAATTAGATTACAAGGTCACAAAAGCACAAGGAGCATACAACCATCAAGAGTTACAAAATAATATCAAAAGATGGCTCATGATCCTAAGCAAGTCCCATCAACGGGTAATGAATCACGGATCCATGGTCATAGTCCAACTCCTAGCAATGCATATCAAGCTCTTGGGTTCTTTTGGTTACCTGAAAATTGTACTAAACATTGTCAACACTAGGTTGGTGAGTTCGTAGGAAAGAAAGGATAAGAACACGTACCAATGCCATCCAACACATAAGCAAGTACAAAGAACGAGAATTTTGGTATCAATTAAGTATCTAACATGTTCTATGATTTCACACTTGTACCCAATGTCCCTCAATTGTCCTCATGTCATCCATAATGTCATCAAGTACTTAAAGTACCCGTATAATGTCATCAAGCACTTAAAGTGCCCGTTTATATTGTCATCATGTCCCTCATGTCCATCGTTGTTCCCAACACATCATAAATTGTTCATCAATGACCATCAATGTCCACACATTACCAAAACACCATGTGTATATACTTCATACGATACTACTTTTGAGAAGCCATAGATGCTTATATATAGGGTCACCCGCAGCCTTCCCACCACATCTACAACCTTTCAAAGGCATTACCGTCTTCCATATATACACAACTAACCTAGTAAACACTCAAACATGCACATACAATAATCATATAACAACCACATAATTTCACGTCAACAAATCCATCAAAACAATCATTCAAATCACAAATGTCATCAAGCACAAACGTACACTTTTCAGCCCGACTCTTAAAAGAGCAAGGGAAACTACGAAAACTCACCTTTGCCTTGAATTACTGAATTTAGAGTGAGCTAGAACGTCAATTATTTGCCAAACGATCACAACCTATCATGATATACATGTACGTATCAATATATATAATTAACATGTTCTTGTTTACTTTTATGAACCTTTGAATTGAACCCGGGACTTGAACACGTGTTAGAGCTTGGGTAAAACAACTTAAGAGACAAGAAAGGACCCATTTGAAAGCTCGATTCGTGCCAAGGAAAGTGAAACTCAAGCTAGGAATCAAAACAGGAAAATGAACTTTAGAGGGGGGCGTAAGCTACGGTCTGACCCACCGTAGGTTACGCTGGAAGGTTTCTGTATTGGCGTAAGGTACGGCTAGGGAGGCGTAAGCTACGCTGGGCAAGCACCGTAAGTTACGCTGGCCCCCATTTGTGTTTTTTGGCGTCTGGTTTAAGTTTTCGAGCGTAAACAGAGGCATTTTTGAAAAATGAAGTTAGAGAGCAGCGTAAGCTACGCCATATGGGGCGTACCTTACGCCGGGTACTGAACAAACACACCAGCAGCAGATTTTGATACAAAAATCGACCCAAAACTCATTTAGACTCAATTTCTTGACATAAGACTCGAATTGGCAGCACATAAACTCAACCTTTGACATACATAACATGTTTCAACTTCAACCAACACAATCCACTACGAAGCTTGATCCATTAACACAAAAACTTGATTAAATTTTGGCCATGAACAACCCCAGAACACCCACATTTCGATTTTTGACTTTCTAGTTGATTAAGGACACTTTTAAATCGTTTTTGAACATAAATAGACAAAACCCACATCACAAGTACACTTATTAATACCCATCTTTACTCAAAATTGTTCTTGACCTTCAAAAACCCTAATGAAACCCTAGTTTTGACCCTAAACCGATTTTGGACTCGAATTCAACCAAGAACACCTAAATTTGATTAAAAGACATGCTTAGCAACTTGAAATAATGAACTTGAGCTAGAAATCACTTACCAAAACCTCCACAAGAAGTCAAACTCGAATTTGACCTAGTTGAAGACTTTTCTTGCACTTTGAACTTTGAATTTTTGATATGTTGTAAGAATAATGATATAGATGATGATTTTGTTATTAAATTACTTGAAACATCATTAAATGAACTAGAATTTAGAGAGAACTAAATGTTCTTGCATTTAGTTAGATAGAGAGGGTGAGTGAGAGAAATGAATGAATGGGTGAAAGAATGAATAAGGTGGGGAGGATAGGGTTGGGTTAACTTGGATGGGTCATGGGTTGGGTATAACCCATGGATAGGATCCATTATTCATTTTACTAGTTAAATTAAATGTCATCCAAATGAAAAATCGATTAGCACTAACTAATGACCTCGACTAGCACATAAATATCAAATTAATTAAATAATTGACCCATATGAACACATTGAACCCAATTGAACCACAAATTGCACTTGAATATATTGATTAACTAAATACTTAGTAAAAATGTACATGAAGTCAAGGAGTCAAAAGTCACAATTGTTACAGATAGTATAGATTATCAAGTTGTTCTTTGACATACAACAATGACAGTTTTTAGAAATTCAGACTCGACTCAATCCAAACCCAAATTGGGATTTTATACATGTAAGTAATAAATTTTGAAATTACAAGTTGACAGTCACAAGTTTGCAATACTTAGTAATTAAATAACTAATATAAACTAATTACTAATAAGAATAATATTGTAAACAATTTTAATCATATGTATTATTAATTAAAACGGTGAATACAAAGTCAAATTTATCTTGACATACAAGAACGTAAAAGAAATTACTACTTAAGTTTTCGACACACACAAAACTTACAACTTTTACAACAAATGTAAACAAACACACATTTAGTGAAAAACAATATGGCACATACCACCAATGGCTTGGCAATGTGTTGCCTTATATAATGATCGATATGGCAACACATGACAGCATGTATATATATATATATATATATATATATATATATATATATATAGATTTTAGGTAAAATAAAACAAGTATTAAAATAAAACAAATATATATATATATATATATATATATATATATATATATATATATATATATATATATATATATATATATATATATATATATATATATATATATATATATATATATATATATATATATATATATATATATATATATATATATATATATATATATATATATATATATATATATATATATATATATATATATATATATATATATATATATATATATATATATATATATATATATATATATATATATATATATATATATATATATATATATATATATATATATATATATATATATATATATATATATATATATATATATATATATATATATATATATATATATATATATATATATATATATATATATATATATATATATATATATATATATATATATATATATATATATATATATATATATATATATATATATATATATATATATATATATATATATATATATATATATATATATATATATATATATATATATATATATATATATATATATATATATATATATATATATATATATATATATATATATATATATATATATATATATATATATATATATATATATATATATATATATATATATATATATATATATATATATATATATATATATATATATATATATATATATATATATATATATATATATATATATATATATATATATATATATATATATATATATATATATATATATATATATATATATATATATATATATATATATATATATATATATATATATATATATATATATATATATATATATATATATATATATATATATATATATATATATATATATATATATATATATATATATATATATATATATATATATATATATATATATATATATATATATATATATATATATATATATATATATATATATATATATATATATATATATATATATATATATATATATATATATATATATATATATATATATATATATATATATATATATATATATATATATATATATATATATATATATATATATATATATATATATATATATATATATATATATATATATATATATATATATATATATATATATATATATATATATATATATATATATATATATATATATATATATATATATATATATATATATATATATATATATATATATATATATATATATATATATATATATATATATATATATATATATATATATATATATATATATATATATATATATATATATATATATATATATATATATATATATATATATATATATATATATATATATATATATATATATATATATATATATATATATATATATATATATATATATATATATATATATATATATATATATATATATATATATATATATATATATATATATATATATATATATATATATATATATATATATATATATATATATATATATATATATATATATATATATATATATATATATATATATATATATATATATATATATATATATATATATATATATATATATATATATATATATATATATATATATATATATATATATATATATATATATATATATATATATATATATATATATATATATATATATATATATATATATATATATATATATATATATATATATATATATATATATATATATATATATATATATATATATATATATATATATATATATATATATATATATATTCATACATCAATATATAATGTTTATATATATATATATATATAACATAATATATATAATAACATCAATAACGTGAGTTCAACAACCCGTAACGTGGCATGATCATACCCAAGTGTGGATTCGTCAATCCCTAACGTTTGACTCATAATACATGTATATAACGCGGATTCAACAATTCGTAACGTTTGGCTCATAATACATATATAATACGCGGATACAACAATCCGTAACGTTTCCAATGTATGCACAAACGTTTACAACAATTATCATAGCATCCATTCCACTTAAATAAATCACCAATCGGACCTAGGTTCTGATATGCCCTCAAAGTATTGGCAGGGTATGTATACAGGGTGTACCAGCGGCTAACCCTCCACCCAACCAACACCCATCAAGCATACCAAAAACCTACCAATATATAATCATATAAACATATCAATATCATTTGCAGCGTCATAAGATCGCCTTAGCATAGTCTACAGATAGATGAAAGCAGACAAAAAGAGACCACTTCCATAGGGTAATGTTAGAAATATAAAATGGTGTTAAATTGTAAATTAGTTATTGTGGAAGGGGTTTTAGTATAAATAGCCTTGAATGTATATAATCCCTTACCACTTAACCTTGTAATTAACATTTGAGATAATAAACACATAGTTAACCTATTTTCTCTCTCTACTTCATCTTCAACCTCCCTTTCACACACAAATACACATTTCACACACTAACCATAATTACACCATTGTTATCACAATTAAGCTCATTTTCATTTAGGCTGCAACTTTAATTTTTCATATTTGGGCTAATTGTATTGTAGGACTAAATTTTTGTTGGGCTGAAGTGTTTGGGCCGAGATTTAACATAAGTTTTTTTTTTTTGGGCTTAAACTTCTTTTAAGACTACACTTTGGGTCTTACAATTGTTGAGTCTTTCATTAGATTGTCATCAAAAAAAATTTTGAGTCAAAATGTCAACCAAAACGATCAAATTTGAACCAAACATGGGTTCATATGGTTTTCATAATAGTCAAAAGTGTTCATGTTTTCAAGGAAATAATCATGCTTGTGTTGTTCGAGTGTATCAAGAGTTTGAGGATGTTTCCAAGAGATTCAAAGCTCTTTGTGAGGAACGTGTGTGTTTTGTGTCTGACATTAAAGACTTGAAATCGATTATTTCTTCGTACCAGACTTCAGAAAATTTTGAGTCAATAAAGTTCAATGTGCCAGATAAACTGACGACTATGTTCATTCAAGAACCCACAGGGGATGAAATTTGGGATCATAAAAATGGTCGTTGTACATGTAATTTTAATCCCAAGATTTTCAACAACAAACATGTTCCATGTGCTGTCATTCGTTTTCAAGAAAAACGATACATGTATGAGACAAGTCAAAAACTCATGGAACAAAACAAAAATCTTCAACTTGAAATTGACCAACTCATGTCAGAGAACAAAGAACTCAAATCTGCAAATGATCTTATTTTGTCCAACATGGAAAGTCTTCAAAAAGAAAATGATCATTTGCAATCAAAGATTTTCAAATTCACAAATGAGTTGGACAATTCTTCCAAAAAGCTCAATAAAATTGTTTTGGACAATCAATCAAAAGAACTTGTTTTGCAACAAAAGATTTCTGAGCTTAACCATGAGTTGCGAAACAAGTCCACCATTTTGAGAGCAAAGTTGAAGAAGAAAGAACAAAGTTTTGTGCTCAAATCAAGTGTCTTGATGACAAGTGTTTGCAACTTCAGTCAAATGAAACATTTTTGACAAAGAAAATTTTCGACCTTGAGATTGAATTGCAAACACAAACCAAATCTTTTCAGCGTCAAAATCATTGTTCTGTCTCTCTTGACCTACCTAAAGAAGTTGTTGAAGGTTGCACTGAACCTGATTGTCCTGTATGTGAAGTTGTGGATTATTCTGTACCAAGGGAATGTGATGTTGTTAAGACCGTTGAGACCTCAACTCAGACTGATGTTGAGTGTGTTTGTGACAAGACTGAGATGTCCAAAAGTTTTCCAAAATCTATTTCATCAAAACCTAAAGTTGATGTTCCAAAGAGGGTTTACACGGGTAAATCTTCAAAACCTTTTGAAAGAAAAGTCTCCCAGTTTACTAATTACTCCTTACAAAAGGGTAAAAGTACGCTAAGAAACCAAATTTTGATGGAACAACTACTTTAGTGTCTTTTCTATCCTTCGAGGATAACTCAATGCACATTTCTCAAGCCAAATCTCAATTGACTAAATCTAAATGGAAACCGATTTCAAAAGATAAGTCAGTTGAGTCAAAATCATTCAAATATTCATTTTATGAACTTTTTGATCTTGCACCAAAACCTGTGAAAACAGTCGTGCAAAAAGTGAATGATTTTGTTTCGAAAAATCATTTTTCAAATCAATCTCAAAAGATTGCTTCTCTTTTCAAGAAAAAAAATGATTTTTCACCGTTGTTTCCACGAAAAATCTTTTTAACTAAAACACCGGGTTTTAGTTCATCGTGGAATGCAACTTCTATTCATCAAATTGATGAGACTTACATTTGGTCTTTTAACAAGTCAAAAACCGTTGGGCCTATTCTCAAATGGGTTCCAAAAGTGATTTCTAAGTGATTTGATGTATAGGTGGCTTATGCACACTTCAGTGTATAACCCGCTCCAAAACCGTGTTTATAATTTCATTCTTTTTAGAAAAATCCAAAAAGATTTTCTTTTTCTTATTTTTAAAAATCCAAAAATATTTTCTCTTATAATCAATTTTTGTTTATATACTTTGTCTTTGAGTTTCTCACAATATATTAGGATGAGATGCAAGGCATCGAACGCCTTTGTGTACTGCCTTCGTAGTCTCATTTTTAATGTTTGTGAGTAACTTTCAAACCTTTTACTCACCCTTTATATGCAACACCCTTGTTTATATCATGCATATATTTAGGGGGAGTTTGTTTATAAAACCAAAACTTCCAAGTGTTCAAACGCTTTTATCATTTTTAAACACTTTGGATGATTTTCAACCATTTTCGATCATATTCAAAGAAGTTCGGTGTTAGATTTGCACATGAGAGTTTAGGCCACTCATAAAAGCTTCATGATCTTGTCATCGCCGATGAGATCTAACCCAGGAGTGATATTCTCAATCTTAGATTGTGAGGGTTTATGAGCGTGGTGATGATGTTTGTGCAAATA
>CM067173.1:72950080-72954557 GCA_034093135.1 Erigeron breviscapus
AACCTAGAACAATGGAACAAGATATGTGAGAATTGTATCTCACCATACCGCGCCTTGGTTTCTGAATGTTCATATGGTTTCGATTTGTGCACATGGATTCGGGTTTGTGCACACGGGTTATGGTTCGTGCACATGGAGTCGGTGACATGAAATTGACCAAGCTAAACGAAAGATCAAGGCTTCAAACTTTACCACAACCCATTACTAGTATACTCAAGCGTAAAAATCAACTCTTTTCACAAACCCAATTCTTAAATCAAAAAGGCCTCTTTTAAAACCCTAAATTAAATTAGTTTTAACAAAAACCCAAAGATTTGACCAAGTGTTATGAAAACCTAGTTATGGAATACCATTAACAACACAAATCAATCATTTTGAGAAGAGATTCACTTACCAAACTCCTTTGAAGCTCTAAAATCCGGTTTTGAAGCCAAGAGAGGAGATGAACACTTTAAAACCAAGTAGATCTTGAACTTTTGAAAAAGTTTATTATTATATTTACTAACAGTTTTGATGATAACCCAAGCCTTAGATTCAAAATTTTGGAAGAAATATGAGAAGCACAGATTCCGGCTTCTCCCGAGCAATGATTCGTTTAGTTAGAACTTTTGACTTGAGACTCGTTTAAATATTTCGTTAATGCGATATTACATATTTTTAAATTACTTTTCTAACGACTATTCACATGATTACCTTTTCTCCACAAAAGCTGTTTCACCAAAGTTTGACTCGTTTCAAAACTACTAGTCCCGTTATGTTGACTAGTTAAAACGGTGGGTGTTACATCATTCTTGTTTATTTTCCATTTCGGGTATGAAAGAGAAGCTTGAAGGTACTAATTTGATTCCGATCTGGTACAAGGGTCACATGACTTGTACTATCAAATTGACACGTATCCTTTGGGACCATCCTTCTTATCTTCATTTTCACGCCCATATTTGACTTACAAAGTATGAAGTGAGTCATCGAACTTATCTTAATTCTGAAGATAATGATGATAGTTGAGGAGTCGCTGACAATATTTAGCGCTGAGTCTCCTCAGCGAATTCATGACTCAATAATTTTCTCATATTCGCTGAAAAGACTTGCTAAGATGAAACTTGAACTTACAAGCAAGAATGACTAATTATTTTTGTTGCGAAGCTAATTTTATATATGATAAAAGAATTACAAGGGGGCATAAAACAAACATTACAACCAATATTTAATATCATTAATTGTGACTCTTAGTTTAGTCTAAATAGATGTTTTGTTTTTTTTTCCCTTTCTGGCTTCAGCAGTTCTTGATCAACAATCTTTAAGAAGTCAGTATCATTGTGTTGAGTCATGGATTCGTTTAGAAGACTCGGCGCTGAAGAGTGTCAGCGACTCCTCAACAATCATCTTTATCTTCAATAATAAAAAGAAGTTTGATGTAACACCCCAACATGGCGGAATCATGGGGTATCACTTAGAAAAGCACAGCATGACATGGGAATTATGTAGAGTCAAACTATATGCATTCAATAGAATGAAACAATCCACAAGCTCATTACAATAATCAACATTCATCAAAATACACACTCAATCCATACTTAAAAGAAAAATGTTCAAACGATTGTAGTTGATCCTAAGCATAACCCGTTAAAGGGAAATAAGGATCACGGATCCAGAAAGTCCAAAGATAGTCCAAACCCTAGCAATGCAAGCATCTATTCATCCATTCTGTCTCTGATTAACTTGGTTACCTGAAAAGTGTACTAAAGAGCGTCAACATAAAGTTGATGAGTTCGTAGGGACAAGTAACAAGGAATAACCGTGTCGGATACAACCGTTAACAATAAGTGAGGATTAGGGAAACTAATCACATCCAAGGAAAACCTATAAGGTTTCACATTATCACAATTCAATACAAGTCAACGTTCAATAATAACGATTCCATATAACGTTCCACAACGTTCCATAACAATCAATAATGATCAACAACGATGCGGCTTACATAGTTAATAATTAACAATGCGCTAACGGTGCGACTTACATAACGAGTAACGCGCTAACGATGCGACTTATATAATAAATATTGCGCTAACGGTGCGAATTACATAGTAACCAATGCGCTAACATATCCACATAAACAATTCAATCATACAATCAATCAAATCAAATCAAATCAACAATCAACAATTAAACAAGCATGTACACTTTTCAGCCCGAATCTCAATTGAGTAGGGAGGGTTTACGAAACCCACCTTATTGTTAATAGTTCAACAGCAAAATAGAAGAGATTGATGTAGTTAACGATGACGAGCGAGTCAACTGGCCACGTTACGTATTCCCTAATTTCAATGTGAATTGATTTATATTCATGCTAAATTCCAAATGTAGATATACAACTATAAGGTTACCTTATTAATACGCTTGTCAACGTAATTTATGTTATAAAAGTTTAAGGGACTAATTTGTCAAATGTCCAAAGTATAAGGACGAAAAATGATACCTTTGAAACTGTAGGGTAAAAATGTAACTTTCCGTATGTAATACGTATCCGTAGGATATATAAAGTATTCCTCTGATATTTCTAAATCCTTTTGAAGTATTTTTAAATAATAGGATTAATACGAAGAATGTATTAATCTTGTAACGAATAGATGTTTTCAATAGCAGAGATATGAAAAGATACCTTGAATGGTATGTATTATAATCAATACAAAATGTATTGATTACAATTGAAGAGATACCTTAAATGGCAGGAAAAACCAGCATTTTATTTCCAAGTTGTGTTAGGGTTGGCCTTGGGTCGTGAAGAATACCGAGGCGAATTAAGTTGCTTAGTGAATGCTTATGCAAACTTTTCGCGAACTACCTTCCATTCCTCCAGCATAAGCCAAAGAGGCCCAAGGTGCAATCACTTTCGGAAACATTGTGCGGTTAAAAGCGTATCGAGGATATATTCTATCCATAAATCAAACAATTCGAAAATACGAAATAATTCACAGATGGTGAATAGTAATTATATGAATTAGTATAGTTAGGTATATAACTATGCCCTTGTTTATATACCATAATAAGTATTTAAAATGATTTAATAAAAGTTTTACGATTTCTCGTACTTTCGCTAATAATTCATTTTTCGCAATAGTAACAATATTTCAATATTCATATATAAAAGCGATTGTTACTGTATTTAAATGCAATTATGTATCAATTGAGTATAAAATTAAGTTGACAAGCATTTCAATACATAACGTATATTTCTAAAATCATAGAGCAAAGTATAGTAAGGTTTTATAAAAATACTTACAAGAAAGGAGAGTTTATGAACTCTAAGATCAAACTTTCGACGTACGAAGAACACGACTTCTGATTCAAATGAAATTCTTTCAAGACTTGGACTTGTTTACTTAATAATTGAAGATTATTCCCAACCCAAATTGAGTATTATAACTAGAACTTTTGAAGATCTTAGAGAGATTTGTTGATAACAACTTCTCTTGACGATTTTCGGCGAACTTTGAGATCAAAGCGACTTTGCTTATACTAGAACAATCAAGTGTTCTTTGAAACTTATAACAAGAAGGGAAAGGATGATTTTAGACTTATAGAATGCTAAATTGAGAGAGAATGAAGTTTAAGGTGTAAGTATTTATGAAAACTTAAGCCTAGTATTTATAGTAAATGAAATAGAATTAAATATGATAAAATTAGTATCCATTCTTGACTTTAACAACTTATGATCAGATTATTGAAGATATTTAGAGGTTTATAACTTTGCTACTAAGTAAAGGAAAGTGCTAGGAAGTTTCCTCATGGAGGTGTATGGTTTTACTAGCTTTGGAAGTAAGTTTTCTTAACAATTTACACAACAATTGTCTACTAATAACATTATTCAACTAATAAATCAAATATAGCTTGTGAAAATTTCACGAGTATTCCTACTTTCCATAAAGTATGTCGGCTTTGTCTTATTAATGGAATTATTAGATAATCACCGACACTGTGCCACCGACACTTTTTACCGTACATTATACTTAAGGTTTTGTATATACGTTTTCCCTGTTACTACATTTACTCAATTATTTTCTATAATATAATTTTTATAACACGTATGAGCCAATATCACGGTCTTGTAATCATGGGACTTAATTCTAGAAATCCAATTATGACATTATAACTGGCCCAATTTACAGATAAACGAACATAATTAGGCCCAAAGTTTTCGTTTATTAAAGTAGTTAATCAAATTACAAGTACAGCCAAACGGGTAAAAATCACGAATGTTACATTATTCCCCCGTTAAAAGAATTTCGTCCCGAAATTTGAATCTAACTAGACTCGTTAAACAAATGGGGATACTTGGCTTTCATAGAATCTTCACGTTCCCAAGTAAACTCGGGTCCACGTCTAGATTGCCATCTCACTTTGACAATCGTATATCGGGTATTCTTTAGCTTTCTAGTTTGTCGATCTAGGATTTCTATTGGTTCTTCCACAAACTTCA
>CM067173.1:72955557-72988057 GCA_034093135.1 Erigeron breviscapus
GCTTTAAGGTATACGGTCCATAATTAGCACGCGTTTATGAACATTAAGTATAAATACTCACAATTAAAACGTAATTAGTAACAATTAATTAAGAGATTACGACTAAACTCTGTCAATTAAGCAAACCCGCGCGCGTTTAAGGTCTTAGGTTGTATTTACAACGAAAGACGATAATATTATTAACCAAACAGGTTATCACGAGAGGATTCCGCACTCTCGTCATAACTATAAGCGTTCTCGTGTACGATCAGTCCACAAGGACCTACACTTATAATGGATCTTCGTGATTATATCACACCAATTTGGTGATCCTTTTCTTCAAGAAAATGGAAGTGTTTCAAAACTTGAAGTTTGCATATGCCAATTCATCATAGTATTTTATGTCAATTTTTCGACATAATCACATGGATATTGATAATCAAAATAAGCTTTGATCCAACAAAATCAAAAGTTGCACAATAATATATAGGTATGATTCCCAACGAAGAATCATTAAGAACTTTTGAAATACATGACGTAGTTTAATCAATAACTTATTGTTATTTTTCATTTGCATATCAGCAAAAAGATCATCAAAGAACTTCATGTTCTTTATTAAATACGAACTACAAGTAGTAGTAATCAATGGCATATCCATATTATTCTCTACGGAGAATTTTGAAACAACTTCATGTCAAATAAACATAACTGTAGTTATGATATTTCTTTCAAGTATTTGACATAATTGCATGGTATTCGATAACCATGTTGCGTAATAAACTGATGTTATTAGCAAATCATGATTTCATCATACAAATCAGTAACTTCTGATTACGATTTTTGATCCAACAAAATCAAAAATAATTGTAGTCTGATGGGGATCTTGAAGATGAACAAGACAATATAGGATGAGAGTTTAATGAACTAAAATCAATAACATTGATTTATGAATAACAAAGAAAAAAAAAACGTCTGCCTTATTCCCACATATTGAGACTCTATATATATTGCTTTACAAACAAGGAAAGCAATCAAAGCCCAATCATGAATAAAAATACTAACAAAAGACATGGCAAGTAAATAATCTTCAAAAGTAAATAAATCTCCAAAAGCTGTAACATAACCCTCTATGCACGCAAGGCATTTGTGTCATCATTGGGCCTGCTCTCTTGATCCGAAGCATGAGACGGATCTGTATCATCCTCCCCGGCTTGACAAGGACTCGACCTCGAGTCCGAACCAACATCATCTTCAGGACTATAAGGAGTTAAATCAGCAACATTGAAAGTAGCGGAGACATTGTAGTGTCCTGGTAGGTCGATTTTATAAGCATTGTCATTGATACGTTTAAGCACTTTAAATGGTCCATCCGCCCGGGGTGGAGCTTCCCAAATCGTCCTCCTGGAAAACGCTCTTTTCTTAAATGTATCCACACGAGATCACCCTCTTGAAATACAGCACGTTTACGGTGTTGATTCACCCTTTGTTGATAACGGAGATTTTGTTCAATTATCTGGTCACGCACCTGTTGGTGAAGGTCTTGAATCTGTTTAGCACGGCTTTCTCCATCGGCATTATAATGATCAGTTCCCGGGCACGGAGTCAGGTCAAGTGGAGTAAAAGGATTTCTTCCATAAACAACAAAGAAGGGGCTCTTACCCGTGGACCCATGATTAGATCGATTATATGCAAATTCAGCTTGAGGGAGAATAAGATCCCATTGTTTTGGATTGTCACCGATAAGGCTACGTAAAAGATTTCCCAAGCTTCGGTTTGTAACTTTGGTTTGACCATCTGTTTGTGGGTGATGGGAACTACTAAACTGTAAACGAGAGCCCAAACGTTTCCATAACGTTCGCCAAAAATGACTAACAAACTTGACATCTCTATCAGAAGTGATACTTTTGGGAATACCATGGAGACGAACAATCTCACTAAAATAGAGACGTGCAACTTGACTTGCATCATAAGTTTTCGCGCATGGTACAAAATGCGCCATCTTAGAAAATCTATCAACGACCACCATGATCGAGTCTTTTTGCCGTTGTGTACGCGGGAGGCCCAAGACAAAATCGAGACTAACATCCTCCCACGGGCCATTCGGAACAGGTAGCGGGGTATAAAGACCTGCATTAGTATGGTTAGTTTTTGCAATATGACATACCCGACAACGTGCAAGAATCCGTGACACATCCTTTGCCAAGTGAGGCCAATAAAAACGATCATGAATAAGACCAATGGTTTTGTCACGACCAAAATGTCCTGCTAAACCTCCTTGATGGCATTCCAAGATAATAGCTTCCCGAAGAGAGCAACGCGGTACACATAAGCGATTGTTCTTAAAACAAAAAGCCATTGTTTTTTGTAAAATCCTGGAAGGGACGAGATGGGCAACCCTTCCATGCAGCTGCAAAATCTGGGTCATCATGATATAATTGACGAAACAAATCAAACCTATGAACCTGAAGTTGGACAGAAGTAAGAAGAGAATGACGACGACTCAATGCATCAGCGACAGTGTTTGATGTGCCTGCTTTTGAATTTCTAATCAAGTTATTATTAATGTGAAGACCAAATTGCTCAGATGGTTCACATGTATACCCGTTTCATGATAAATCGGCACGATCAATAATGAAAGATTTTGGGAATGTCAAGATATGTGTTTTCTATCAAAATGAAGTTGATTCTCTTTTGTCGATCGGAAGTTCAGATTTGGGTAAAAAGGGACTTCGGTTGGTTAAAGTGTTAAAGTGTACGAAACTGCAGTTGACGATCGTTTATTACTTGACGGTCGATGTTGACGTTTGTTAGTGTCAAAATATACAAACTGAAGTTGACGGTCGTTCGTAACTTGACGATCGATGTTGACGGTCGTTCTGAATTAACGACCATCTGATTATGTGATTTTGTTAACTTTTTGTCGAGGCTTCGTTAGACATTTTCGGGACCTGAAGTTCATACAATAGACTTATAATATTAACATATTAAGAAGATTCCAAATGTTATTTTCAAATTTGATAGTCTTTGATTTTTCGCGAAAAACAACTATGTTTTTCTAAGTATTAGTTGAGAAAGTTTTGTTTTCTATATTTATGGCCTTTTAATTTGAGTCCTTTCACATGATATCAAATCACATGCAATACGTTTTGAATCCCATTTCACGCATTCGCGAGACTAAATTTGATGCATGAAAGTTGGAAAATGTTTTTTTCTAATATCGTCTCGTCAATGATCTTTTCATCATATTATTTGAGAAGTATTTTGAAACATAGCCGAATGATATTCACTGACGGATTTGAAATCTTGTAACCTCAGGATACTCCAATCATAACGAGCTTTCGGTAGTATTACTGTTCGTTGGTGGTCATAACGGTCTTTCAAACCATACAAAGGACAAGTGGGTCTTACACTGTGAGATATTGATTTTTCAAAGCCTCGTGAAGGTGATGGCGTAAGAATATCATTGTCTTGGCCTTTTATTGATGAGTAATTTTATTTTCATTTTTGATTGTTTCGTCAAGGCCATTAGCTGTCAAGTGGATCTCAGCATCTGATGCCCATGATTGATAATTTTTTTCCAGTAATGTCTATAAAAAATTCAAGCTTTGCTAGGTTCGACATGATGAACTCAACCGAAGCCGTAAACTTAGATTTGTGTAAAGCTAAAGTGCTAATAACATGTAATAAGAATATTAATAAAGAAATATAGAAAAGAAGCAATTGTGTCTATCATTGAAAAATTGGGAGGAATATATATATATATACCAAATCTTGTAGTAGGTTCTAAGACAAAGAAGATAAAACATCCATAATATACACCATAATTTACAATAATCGTCATTTAATTTTGGCCATTTTTTTTTTTTTTTGCCGTTGTATTAAAAAAAACAAATTCAGGCCATTTTTTTGGGCTTTTGGCTAAGATCAAGTGTAGTGTTTGTTCTTATCATTTTATAATTAGGCCATTAATTATCTTTCCAAAATAAAAAAAATTAGGCCATTAATAAAATTATTCTTCATTTACGATAACATTCCATTATAAAGATCGAGTTTTCAATCTTAATAGTGATAACTTTGAAAATAGGGTTGACAATGAAAAAGAATATGATTCGTTTTATTTTCTTTTACCTGCTTGTAATACATTTTATGAGCGTGGTGGCTGGCCGGCAAGAATTTTTTAATGAATACGGTAATATGACTTTCCTTGATTCTCGTTATTACTGCCCCAAAAAAAAGTGTATCTCGGTTAGTGCAAAAAGCGTCGTGTACTTTCTAATTATCATAAACTTAACCATCAAATTATGGGTATGTTCTTGGATCGGTGTCAAAGGAAATTCAGTTACCCTTCGTTCTTTGGATAATAATTATCCGTTTTCCCAGCAAAAACTTTTCGAACCATTTTTACTTCTTTTTTTTTGTAATAATCTTTTTACTAATTTTTTTTCACTTTTCCATCATTTTTTCAGCAAAATTAATCATTTTTGAAATTTAGCTAGGGAGAAAAAGAAGAAATAAGAAGTATACGAATATAAGAAAAAATAGAATATTGGTTTGTACAATAAAATGGTGGAAAAGGTGGATCGAGATGGTATATACGTGGATAAATAAAAAGGTACACGACGCTACTTTGTACAAATCGAAATATATGTTCACATTTAGACGTTAAACCCTTCCTCTATTTTAAGGTTGTTTATGATCAACTATGTATATTATATGCACCAAAAACTAAAAAGTCACTGAATTATTATTTCTATTTTTTTTTACATATATCTTGAAACAGGAGGAGGTCAATTTAAATCTTATCTTTTTAAATTTGACCCAAGTCAATGCAATTCGGATTCATGTGGGAACGAGTGCTTAGATCACAAGCCTTTTAGAGGGTACCCAATGCCCAGGACTCATCCACCAAAGACTAGTCCCTGTCAGCGCCACATCAGCAAAAAACACTCCAAGGACTAATCCCCCCAAAATACACCCAATGCACTCATCCACCAAAGACTAGTCTTGGACCCACCAATTATTTAATTATACCCTTTTATCCAAACTTTACACTTTTAACCCTTCAAAATTAATAACAAACTAAAACATACACAAATAAAAAACACTTCATTAAAAATAAAAACATTACAATACTTATTAAAAATAAAGAAAACACACATTAAAAAAAAAAACATTACAATAGTTTATTTTAAAAAAACACACATTAAGCCGGGAGGCGCCATATATGCTCCGTAAGATCATGACGAAGAGCATGATGCATAGTGCGATCTCGAAGCTCCTTGCCGGTTCGTTGGTGAACTGCCATCCTTTCCTGGAACGTACGCTCAGGTAAGACGATTGGATCATTATCGTCTCCATCCTCGAGTGAGCTTATGGCGTACCCCGCGTCTTCAACCTTCATGTTATGCAATATAACACACGCGTACATTGTTCGAGTTATTCGATTCACGCTTTTTGATCTTGCTGGTTGGCTTAGAATGTGCCATGAATTTTGAAGTCCTCCAAAGGCACGCTCGACATCTTTCCGAGCACTTTCTTGATACTTTTTAAATTTCTTCCGCTTCTCATCTTGAGGGCATGAATACGACTTTACAAAAGTCGACCATTCGGGATAAATGCCGTCGGCGAGATAGTAACTTTTTTGTAGTGGGTGCCATTAACAGTGAACGAGCTATCAGGCGCACGATCTTCTATGATTTCCCTAAATAAGGGCGACTGGTTGAGAACATTTATATCGTTGTTCGAACCAGCTGTGCCGAAAAAAGCATGCCAAATCCACCTATCGTACGAAGCTACCGCTTCAAGCATGATGGTTGGATGACCGTGATCACCACGCGTAAATTAACCTTGCCATGCCTTGGGACAGTTCTTCCAAGGCCAGTGCATGCAATCAACGCTTCCAAGCATGCCTGGGAAACCATGAAGCTCCTCATGTCGAGCATACAAGCGTTGTATGTCCTCCGGTGTTGGTCTGCGCAAGTATTCATCCCTGTAAAGTTCAAACACACACTTACAGTAATAGTCTAGATAACATCTTGCTGTTTCTTCACCCATCTGTAGATACTCGTCAAGCGAGTCGGGATTGTAGCCATACGCCAACTGACGTATGGCGCATACACACTTTTGGATTGTACTAAAACCAATCCTTCCTCGAGAATCGACGAGCTTGTCTTGCATTCTTTTAAAATGCAAAGGCACAGGACCTGGATGTCGAGATGGGTATGATATTATGTCGTTCACAATGCGCATGAACATAGGTCTCGACATACGGAAGCGTCGCCTAAAGTTCTTCAACGAATACGTTGGGTTTTCGTTAAAATAAGCTGCCATTAGGCGCTCTTCAGCACCATATCGATCTCTCTCGACGGGCATACGGGGTATGAATGGTCTTGATGATTCACCTTGTTCAAGCAAATCAATACATTCGGCCATGATGCCCATAAGCTCATCATCATCGTCTTCATTAGGAAACAAATCGGGTCTCATGTACGTTGATAAACTCGAAGGAAACTGGTTGTTCATGATGATTTGTGTATACAAAAGTGTGTTTTGGTATAATATAACTGAATATATGGAAGAGTGGTGTGAAATGGTGGTTCAATTGAAGTGTATATATAGCCATTTTGAAAACTAGCCGTTAAGGACTAAAGTTGACACTTTTTTGAACATGTTTTGAACAAAACAGCCGTTAGAGGGACTAAAGTTGCCAAATGGGGAAACTTTAATTTTGTCTCCTTCTTTTTTTTGAGCCGTTACAATTCAAAAAAAAAAAAAAAAAAAAAACACAAGACTCGTCCCTGCAGGAACGAGCCAGCCGAACGAGCACCCCAAACGAGCCAGGGACGAGTCCCACCCAACGGTGTGGACTCGTCCGAGGCCCTCGAACGAGCACCCCAAACGAGGGCATTGGGTATGCTCACCTTTTATGGGAGATATCGCATATTCAGCATGTATTTGTGACTATTGTCTGTGTTGTATGGCTAATCGTTAAGATAATAATGTATCCAAGGTTTGTATTGCTCTCAAATTAATTCAATAACGGAATCCTCGTGAAAGTAAAATGCTCGTCTTGTAATCAACTTCATTCCGGCCAGCACATTCTTAAAAGAGTTAAGTAATTTTTTCGTCCCTGTGGTTTCTCGATTGCACTTTTCAGTCCTCGCCGTTAACTTTTGGCTAAAATCATCCCCGTGGTTTGCATTTCGTCCTTGGATCCGTTAACCCCTCACGTGCCTTGCACGTGAGGGGCATTTATGTCTTTTCACCCATCTTCATGGTTTGTCCCTATGGTTAAGTGCAAAATTCGTCCTTATGGTTTGTCGTTTTTGCATTATCCTTGTCTTTAACAAACCTACAAACAAGAATTTAATCAAAAACCAAAACAAATCAAATCAACCTATATATACCTACATATGAGGATCTTTAAATTTAATAGGGTAGTTTTAAAGTTCACAAATTACGAACAAATAACATTAAAGTATTATAAAAATAATTTTTGAAAAAACTCAAAAAAAAAAAATGAGAATACCGGAAATACCGGAACGGTAATATCGGAAAAGTTGTACCGGGGTACCCTTCGATACCGGTATTACGGGTAATACTACTGGTATTTAAAACATTGTATGTACGTGTTTGCATTTGAAGGTGATTGACTAGATCCTCAAATGTAGGTATATATAGGTTTTTGTTTTGTTTGGATTAAAATGTTACCGGTAATTTTTGTTTGTTTTGTTTTGTTTGAAAAGTTATCTTGGATTTGTTAACGACGAGGATGAAAAAAGCAAAAACGACAAACCACAGGGACGATTTTTGCACTTAACTCTATAAAAAGACGAAAATGCCCCTCACGTGACTTGCATGTGAGGGGGTTAACGGAAAAGTTATAACGGCGAGGACGAAATGCAAACCACGGGGATGATTTTAGCCAAAAGTTAACGGCGAGGATGAAAACTGCAATATCGAAAAACCACAGAGACGAAAAAAGTACTTAACTCTTCTTAAAATTATGGATATTTGCTACGTACTATTTTATTGTCTTGATTATCATAAAAGTTCATTCATACATTTTCTAAAACAAGATGTATTCATGTGATACGACGACAACGATACAATGTACGTGTTATTTTAGTTAAATGCTTGTGTAAGAAAAAAAAAGAAGATAATGTTCGGATTAATTACAGATTTTTTGTTTTCTATAATTAAAACTAATAAAATTTAAGTTACACTAAATTAAATTGGTAATTAAATGAGCATAAGAAGAAAAGTTTAACAAGAATTAAAAAAATAAAATTAATATGGATATTATTATAAGTATATAATAAAGTAGATTATTTAAATTTATAAAAGAAAATAAGTATATAAAGTAGATTATTTAAATTTATAAAAGAAAATGCTGGTGTCAACTTTAGAGGATCTCTATCCATCAATACCTTATTCTAGGGAGGTGATTTTAGGCGGTACTTTTTTATCCATACACTTAAATCTGTTTTTAAAGACAATAATACCCCTAACTACTTTCTTCGGCTACGTTTTATCTAAGCATTTTCTTTGCCTACTTAACCAAACACCTATGTGCACACTGGCACAGGTTTCTCCCAGCTTCTGCTTACATATTCAAAAGCAATGTATAGTAACATGGTTTTGACTTGAAAAGAGGTTCACCTGCCCACATAACCAACTCAATAATCACATGAATTTTACAAGCTCCAAGTAAAGAGGTGCAAACATCCGCATCTGGTTCCATTGCTAACCCATTGATCATCTTGATACAATACTAAATCAAAAAAATTACTTGAAAATCAACCCTTGCAAAAAACCCAATCCATGGATCTAAAGTTATTCTAACCATCGTGACTTGATTGTTTCTTGAAGCACAACTAATTAAATAGCCCTCCCAATTATTTTGTGTTTTTTATTCGATCTTCATTGATAAAAAAAGGTGAAACGAACAAACTTCTTCAAATCGTTGCTAAAACAAGAGAAAAGGATTTTTTTCCCCCTTCTTATTCTTGGTTTTAAATCTTAATCTATCATTACTCCATTCATACCCATTAAGGTACATGTTTTACTGTAGTGATAACCTTCTTGAAAAAAATGACCAAAACTGGGATGATATTTAAACAGATGGTAGGAATAGAAGCTGATTGGCTTTTAGAGGATGGTGGTCTCAGTGTGTGTGCTGGTGTGGGTGGGTGTGGACGTTTGAGGGTCAAACATTGGGTAAGGAGCTTTAAGGGCATGATAGTCAATTTACTTATATCTTAGTGTATGATAAAAAGAATCAGTGTGATTATCAAGTCCCTTAAAATATAATGTACTTTTTTAAAAATATTAAGTATATATCGTGTAATTTTTATTTTTTTTGTCGTTTTATTAAATCTTTAGTTTTTTGTTCATATTGATGTCTAAATAACAATACCAATTATCCATCCAAAACAGTTACCAACCTGTCCACCAGTCTATCACCAATTCACCATGCCACCATGCCACCATATAAATAAAAAGGAGGCAATATTCGTACCACAAAATTTGATTAATCTATCATTGTTATGCATTACTTATTTATACAGTATGCTATGATATATGTACAGTGTGGTAGATGTATCAAATGTTATGGTCTAAATAAAAAGTCCCAAGACATATGAATTTTTATATATTGGATCATGTTATGACTCGCAGGCTTCTAGACATGTCCAATATTAGGGAGATTCCAGTGGCTCAATACTGTCCAAAAATACGGAACTGGTCTAATACACATATGAGCCCAACAAACGTTCAAGGGAAAAGTGAAATACATATTGAAAGCCCAATATACGCTCTGAAACAATAAAACCAGCCCAAAACTGGTTATACCCGAGCCTGACCGAGGATCATTTGGTCTGGTGTTTGGTCCACGTTTTTCTTATTTTGTGGTTTCCTTTTGGTCGGTTTAGTCTCATCTTTCTAGCATATATATCAGGATCATGAAAGATGAAAGTATGAAACACTAATGCCATGAATTCGTTAGCATATCATTAACAACATCACACACACAAACACTAGTTCACAATGACTGAATCAAAATTACGAGTAACCCGTAGCATAAACTTTTGAATGCTAGCTTCATATTCGTGCAAAATAATATTAACAACTAGATTTTTATGATTTTTATGCGTTTTTTAGAAGATTTTTCCATATTTTTAGCATTTTATAAGTGATTTTGTACTATTATTAGTTTTAATTTTCTATTTAGTTACTCAAACACATGTCTATAAATTTTGCCATAAAAATATTTTATTAGGAACTGATGATAAATTATCTTCCTGAGATCCCATTTTTCTTACAATCTTTATATTTTGGAACACATGAAAAAATAACTGAAGCATCAACGATGATGATAGATACAAATTTGTGAGTTTTGTTCATTTGAGTCTAGATTTTTCCATGGAAACCAAGGGACAAATCCTAGCCATTGGATTATCCCCTCAAAAATAAATCCCAACCCTTTATCTCCCCTCCCCCTTCCCCTCGTTTCCTTCCCCCCACCGAACACACACACACACACACACACACAACTTCACACACACACTCACACACACACACACACACACGCGCGCACACACACACACACACACACACACACACACACAAAATCTGACTTTCTCTCTCCGGCCGGCGACTTTCTCTCTCCTCTTTCTTTCTCCGGCGACTTAACCGCCTCCACCACGGCAGCGGCACCAAAAACTTGATGTGCTAAATCGAGTTTAAAATTTATAAACAAGAAATACCTAAAAACTCACTACTACACACTATCGGGCAGTGGACCCGATCGTATGTAATATAGTAAAAAGGTAAGTCCAGGTTCGTTCACGGGGATTGGTTTGAATTAATTGTTTAGTAAAGAGGTTTGGAAAAAGGGTGTTACTTTGATTCTCACTCTGACAATAACCTTAAAAGACAAATGCGTATAAGTAAAGGTAAGTCTCAAACAATAATGGTAAATATCATCCACCTTGACTCCGCTAGACTTCAGACATGATTGCTTTCAGTTAAGACCAAATTCGTAAAGAGTTGACATGATAAACGTGAGAGAATGAAATGCTCGCGTGGTACCACCAACCGCTCACAAGTCACCCAAACACCTAACTGCTAGTTTAATTACCCAAGCCGGTACCACCAACGCCTAGACAATCTTACCAACACTCAGTTTGTTTGATTACCAAATTACCAATTGCGCCTATGTGAATTAAAACGTGGTACCACCAACCGTTTCTAAACACGTTGACAAAATGACTCCTTTTACTAATTTGACATTCACTATCATACCATGAACTAGTGATAATCGCTCATAGACAAGCGACCGTTAGAAAATCACATATGCATTCGACTAGTACAACTAACGAAGAACACACATGCCACCAATATCAAATTAATACAAATAAAGGAATTAAATCATCAAGATCACGACACAACGATAATTGAAATCAACTCTTTGAATTAAAATATTAAGCAATCACATCATTCGTCTAGTTTCATCAAGGTGGACAATAGAAGAATTAGCCACTCATGATTAAATTGAAATTACAATAAGAATCAAGAAAGAACATAAAGTACCAATTGTTTGACGAAATGGAAATTGCAAGACAGTAAGTAGATACGATCTAGATGGGTGCACGTGAATCTTCCAATGGATCGAAAGACGATCAAATCTTGAATTGACCCTTGAAGAATTCCTTGAAGTGCAGCTCCTAGAAAGATATTTTGATCAAAAACCCTTAGGAAAATTCTCTCCAAAAGTCACCACCCGTTCAGAAACTTGGCCAGCTATTTTAAAAATATTAAGAATAATTTTATGTGTAATTTTTTTTTTTTTTTTTTTTTTTTTTTTTTTTTTTTTTTTTTTTTTTTTTTTTTTTTTTTTTTTTTTTTTTTTTTTTTTTTTTTTTTTTTTTTTTTTTTTTTTTTTTTTTTTTTTTTTTTTTTTTTTTTTTTTTTTTTTTTTTTTTTTTTTTTTTTTTTTTTTTTTTTTTTTTTTTTTTTTTTTTTTTTTTTTTTTTTTTTTTTTTTTTTTTTTTTTTTTTTTTTTTTTTTTTTTTTTTTTTTTTTTTTTTTTTTTTTTTTTTTTTTTTTTTTTTTTTTTTTTTTTTTTTTTTTTTTTTTTTTTTTTTTTTTTTTTTTTTTTTTTTTTTTTTTTTTTTTTTTTTTTTTTTTTTTTTTTTTTTTTTTTTTTTTTTTTTTTTTTTTTTTTTTTTTTTTTTTTTTTTTTTTTTTTTTTTTTTTTTTTTTTTTTTTTTTTTTTTTTTTTTTTTTTTTTTTTTTTTTTTTTTTTTTTTTTTTTTTTTTTTTTTTTTTTTTTTTTTTTTTTTTTTTTTTTTTTTTTTTTTTTTTTTTTTTTTTTTTTTTTTTTTTTTTTTTTTTTTTTTTTTTTTTTTTTTTTTTTTTTTTTTTTTTTTTTTTTTTTTTTTTTTTTTTTTTTTTTTTTTTTTTTTTTTTTTTTTTTTTTTTTTTTTTTTTTTTTTTTTTTTTTTTTTTTTTTTTTTTTTTTTTTTTTTTTTTTTTTTTTTTTTTTTTTTTTTTTTTTTTTTTTTTTTTTTTTTTTTTTTTTTTTTTTTTTTTTTTTTTTTTTTTTTTTTTTTTTTTTTTTTTTTTTTTTTTTTTTTTTTTTTTTTTTTTTTTTTTTTTTTTTTTTTTTTTTTTTTTTTTTTTTTTTTTTTTTTTTTTTTTTTTTTTTTTTTTTTTTTTTTTTTTTTTTTTTTTTTTTTTTTTTTTTTTTTTTTTTTTTTTTTTTTTTTTTTTTTTTTTTTTTTTTTTTTTTTTTTTTTTTTTTTTTTTTTTTTTTTTTTTTTTTTTTTTTTTTTTTTTTTTTTTTTTTTTTTTTTTTTTTTTTTTTTTTTTTTTTTTTTTTTTTTTTTTTTTTTTTTTTTTTTTTTTTTTTTTTTTTTTTTTTTTTTTTTTTTTTTTTTTTTTTTTTTTTTTTTTTTTTTTTTTTTTTTTTTTTTTTTTTTTTTTTTTTTTTTTTTTTTTTTTTTTTTTTTTTTTTTTTTTTTTTTTTTTTTTTTTTTTTTTTTTTTTTTTTTTTTTTTTTTTTTTTTTTTTTTTTTTTTTTTTTTTTTTTTTTTTTTTTTTTTTTTTTTTTTTTTTTTTTTTTTTTTTTTTTTTTTTTTTTTTTTTTTTTTTTTTTTTTTTTTTTTTTTTTTTTTTTTTTTTTTTTTTTTTTTTTTTTTTTTTTTTTTTTTTTTTTTTTTTTTTTTTTTTTTTTTTTTTTTTTTTTTTTTTTTTTTTTTTTTTTTTTTTTTTTTTTTTTTTTTTTTTTTTTTTTTTTTTTTTTTTTTTTTTTTTTTTTTTTTTTTTTTTTTTTTTTTTTTTTTTTTTTTTTTTTTTTTTTTTTTTTTTTTTTTTTTTTTTTTTTTTTTTTTTTTTTTTTTTTTTTTTTTTTTTTTTTTTTTTTTTTTTTTTTTTTTTTTTTTTTTTTTTTTTTTTTTTTTTTTTTTTTTTTTTTTTTTTTTTTTTTTTTTTTTTTTTTTTTTTTTTTTTTTTTTTTTTTTTTTTTTTTTTTTTTTTTTTTTTTTTTTTTTTTTTTTTTTTTTTTTTTTTTTTTTTTTTTTTTTTTTTTTTTTTTTTTTTTTTTTTTTTTTTTTTTTTTTTTTTTTTTTTTTTTTTTTTTTTTTTTTTTTTTTTTTTTTTTTTTTTTTTTTTTTTTTTTTTTTTTTTTTTTTTTTTTTTTTTTTTTTTTTTTTTTTTTTTTTTTTTTTTTTTTTTTTTTTTTTTTTTTTTTTTTTTTTTTTTTTTTTTTTTTTTTTTTTTTTTTTTTTTTTTTTTTTTTTTTTTTTTTTTTTTTTTTTTTTTTTTTTTTTTTTTTTTTTTTTTTTTTTTTTTTTTTTTTTTTTTTTTTTTTTTTTTTTTTTTTTTTTTTTTTTTTTTTTTTTTTTTTTTTTTTTTTTTTTTTTTTTTTTTTTTTTTTTTTTTTTTTTTTTTATCGACACCCATAACGGCCGTCACCCTTGTGACGCCCGTTCAAACTTGACCTAGGTCCCTAACGCCCGTCACCCTTGTGACGGCCGTTAGGACCTCCAGAATACGTTTTCTTCATCTTTCACTTGGTTTCAACCGAATCTTTCTCCCGAGTCCTCCATAGTCATCAAAATCGACCAATTCATCCGCATAATCATTTTCCAACCTGAAAACACTAAACATACCTCAAAGCATCGAAAGTTGAAAATAAAACTGTAAAAACGACGAATAAATGGTTCTAAATTCACGTGGGAAATGGTATAGAATATGACACATCACTCTCCTTCTCCCCTCTCCTTCTCCGGCGATAAAATGCAACAACTTCGCCGGAAAACTTCAAACGCCGATAAAATCTTCGTTCCTTCGAATTAGAACATCACACTTACACCAAAACACTCACAATCACACCGCGAACAAACCCTGACCAGAAATTAATCCGATCTATACTCGCCGGAAAACTTCAAAAACTCACCGGAAAAATTAAAAACACTATAGCTTTGTTGTTTCTTCGAATTAATGCATGAAACTTGTACCAAATCACTCAGAAACACATTCCGCACAAACCGTAGCCAATAAACATTGTTTTCGAGCTCGCCGGAAAAATCACAGTGTCACCGGAAAAATCACATTCCACTATCTCTTGGATCGCCACCCATCAAATCCATACCATTCCCATATGCGTCCCTTGACGGTCAATTTAGAACGGATGAGGGCCTCTGGCCCATTCCGTATCCACCTGAAAACGAAATTGATTAGCCGGAGAAGTCGCCGGAGAAGATTCGACGGCGTTAGTGTCTTAGTGATTACCAATCAAGCTTGATTGGCTTGACCAATCAAATATGATTGGACAATGTCGCCGGAGTAATTCACCGGAGTAACCAATCATGTTTGATTGGATTTTGATGATTATTTGATCTAAGGGCTTAGATTAATCCCTTGTTTTCCACCATTTTTTAAGGATCCATGTGAATACAACCCACAAATTTGTTATCCTTGCAGTATGATTCATAAAATGAAGAAAATTACAGGAAAGTAACTGATATTTTTTTTGTCCCTTGCTTTCTATTTATGTAACATTTATTTACGACAAAAGTTTCTAACAAAAATGGATTGCGATCCAAAGTTCTATTATATGGGTTGAGTTAAACAAAATTATAGTGTATGTAATTTCTAGTTGGATTCAACAAAAAAAAATTACTACATATAACATATCTTATGAGGTAAGAACTCAAAAGTTATTATCAAATTTAAGATTTTTGAGCTTGTCACGTATGTTATATCGGTAACTTTCCAGACATTTTTTTCTTAATTAAAGCAGAATATCTTTATTACAATTAAAGTTATTGTTATTGTCATAATCCCTATATATGGGTATGAGAATTGAGAAGATATGAATTATCAAGGCAAACGGACTTACGGACCTATTTTTTGTATGATAATTAACTGCTTGTTGGGATCGAGTTGGCCCAATAGACAAAATAATTAACTAGTTCTTTTTATAAAAAGTTAGCTAAGAATAGCTCTATTACGGTTCTTGTGTATTTTGTTAATTGGATTGTTTAGCATAGTGCCTGCGCAATACGGAGGAGGTGGGGCGGCGACTGGTAGTGGTGAAGGCGAGTAATGTAATTTATTATTGTAAATGTAATTGATATAAGGTTAGGGTGTAGTAGTTATTCTAAGAGTTTAAAGACTGATGGTGTAATTTATTTTATTAAGGGTATTTTAGATATTTTAGTATAGATAATTAAATTAGTGAATAAAAAAGAGAGTGATTTTGAAAAAAAAGAAAATGGTATTTCTCTCAAACCGCATAAGATAACTTTCAACATTTCCAAAAATAAAGAGAGCTATTCTTTTTATAAGTACGAGTGGTGATGGTAGCGATGGTGGTAACGATGTGGTTATTAATCTAAAAGTAATTGATGTAAATGGTGGTGTAGTTATTTTATGGTTAAGAGAAATAATTTTATTAAGAGTATTATAGAGATATTAGGTGAAATATTTAAATTAATGAATAAAGGAGATAGATAGTTTGGATAAATATGGTTGGAAAATATTTTAGGGATATATTGGGTAAATTTAGTGTGTGAGTTAGGAATGTGTTTAAAATTAAGGGTATTTTGAGTATTTTAAAGGTAGAAAGTTGAAAAAAGGAGAAGGTAGTTTGTTTTATAATAGAGTATAAAAGTATAGATTACTCGTAATTGCTACCCGTAAAACCTTTTGACAACATCAATATGGAAATTTTCGTAAATATGGAAAAACCTGATTTAAGGAAACATATGAAAATTAACTCCATATAAATATTGATTCCAGTTTACCTTTTTTTTTCTTCAACTTTTAGTTAAATAAAAATTTGCAGTTTGTTATATCTAAACTTACTACAAACACAAACAACAATTTTAGACTAAACGATTTAGAGTTAAGCTCAACAAAAAGAGAAACAAAAAGTGTATAGTATATAATTTGAAAAATACATACCATCTATCTATAAACAAAGGCATCTTCTTGATACCGAGTACCAACACAGCCAATATTCGATCGATCTTTTCAATCAGAAAGGTATGTTCGTTATTTCATTCAATTCATATGCACCTTAATTTATGTCTATTTTTTTTACATATTAGAATAAGATCTGCAGCACCATTGACAAAACACATGTGCGATAGTTCGTATATATAGTTGATATCAAGCAACAACCACCGGATTAAGTTTACATATAATTGATGAGTTCGTATAGTTCAATATTTCACTTTTATTTATATAGATCTAAAGGATCTATAACATGTGTTATCATTAAAAAAATTACTCCGTATATGGCAACAACCTGAAATGGTTAAGATGTTATGCATGCATGACCGCGCCAAAACATTATTGAAACTTTACCAATAATTATACTGTTATCGTCACCGACTCGTATATTAGTGCATGTAATGGCCAAGAGTGTTATAGAAACGAACAACATCAGCAATAAATGTAAATCTAACATAGTCCCAGCTAGTATTTTCTCGTTTTATTTACACTCTTGAATCCCATTTAAACTTTATCATTCTACCATATATATATAGCTATCACTTTTCATTGAGAAAAAAAAAGCTGTGCAAGACTTCAATATAGTATAAGAAAATCTAATGCAAAAAGCTAGTGAAAAAACGTCTTTGAAAGCAGAAACAACTAACGTATCCTAGTCAAATTTTGCATTAATTCGACCTTTTTGTTACATACGGGTCTTTTTTATTCAAATTAACCAATTCTTATCTAAGAAATAGGAAAAGACGGGTTTTATTTGGGATATTTACAAGCAAAAGCTAGCAGATTCCATTTGGGAGGTTTTATTTAGTTTTAGGAAGGTGACTTCAATATGACACGATCTGTTTATAAGAAAAGCAAGTTCTATTTGGGATAAAGATAATGATAACGAATCTTTAAAATTGGAAACTTAATTACATGAAATGGAGTGCGAGAATCCGGTGAGACTATGAGAGTACGTGAGGCAAACTAGATGGTGGTGTTAATCTATAATATAACTAAAAAAGATGTTGGGGTACATTTGGCACCTTAATTTATGTCTATTTTTTTTACATATTAGAATAAGATCTGCAGCACCATTGACAAAACACATGTGCGATAGTTCGTATATATAGTTGATATCAAGCAACAACCACCGGATTAAGTTTACATATAATTGATGAGTTCGTATAGTTCAATATTTCACTTTTATTTATATAGATCTAAAGGATCTATAACATGTGTTATCATTAAAAAAATTACTCCGTATATGGCAACAACCTGAAATGGTTAAGATGTTATGCATGCATGACCGCGCCAAAACATTATTGAAACTTTACCAATAATTATACTGTTATCGTCACCGACTCGTATATTAGTGCATGTAATGGCCAAGAGTGTTATAGAAACGAACAACATCAGCAATAAATGTAAATCTAACATAGTCCCAGCTAGTATTTTCTCGTTTTATTTACACTCTTGAATCCCATTTAAACTTTATCATTCTACCATATATATATAGCTATCACTTTCGTGAATATTTACCAATTATTTATAGAATCACAAAATGATAATTTATGAGTGTTAATGGTTCCAATGCTTACAAAATTAAGTTGGCAATTCTTGTGAACAACACATCCCAAACCGATATCATTACTATAAAACCATATATACAACGTGTAATTAATATAATAGGGAAAATTGTGTGGCTGTACCCATATTGTTGCGTACGTTCATGTGAAATTTTTTATAGAAAAGTTACAAATTTAACCTTTAAATGCCGTTTGCTGTACATTTAATTAAGTAAATATAGACAGCCAAAGCAAAACAAAAATTAAGTGACATATGTTCAAACATGTTGTAGGCGGAAAATTTCAAAGTTTAAACTCAGAGAAGTTCGACATATAATCAAGATACAAAACCAGAATTTGATAATAGGCGGGAAAACTTCATTAGACAAATCAATTTAAAAAATTACTGAAGAAGAAAGTAAAATATTAAAAAGAAAAAAATAATACCTCATGGGGGCGTCAACTAAAATCAGGAATATAAGCAGAAGGCGGAAACCATATGTAGTGATATACTCGTAATTTAATTAGTTCTTATAGTTTTAGAATTGGCTGATATTGCTATGTAAGTTTATTACCTCAAAAGTTGGGCCAATAAACCTCAAAAGTTGGGCCAATATATACACTTTGAGTATTGGGCCAACAGAAATTGGCCAGAAAAGAAACCTGCATCAAAAGTTGGGTCAATAAAGAGTTTTTGTAACGTTTAGTTTGTTAATATTAATTAAGGTTCAATGTACAGTCTTTGAAATTTCACTAGCACTCTGCTAGTATCTTAATGAAAATTTGTTTGCCTTTCAAAAAAAAAAAATAAAAAAAAATAAGGTTTTCGAAATCAATATGTAGAATGAAATTTTGTTAACGGTATGATGAAACTAATATATGAAACATGGTGTAGATTTCATAAAAAAAAATGGCGCTTTGTGTGACTTGTGTGGGGAAATTGTTTCGAGGGCTAAGTTGGTTATGTGGTTGTAGAGACAACATCCACGGTGTGGTAAGTTCCAATTTGTATAGATAGAAATATTCATCCCTAATTGTACTAATTTTTTTCTTTTATCTTATTGTAGCGAGTTGCAGACGTTACAGCAGCGCAACATGAAAATGCAGCTCGCATCCAGACTCCACCTTCAAGAAAAGCTCTTATAGCACTTTTATCTATTATAAGTATTATATAATGGGGGTTGTTGTTAGTTTTTTTAATAGTCAATGGTCTTATAAGTAACACTCACTTAGAATTGGAAATTTTAGGGACAGAATTCTCAAACGTTACAATAGATATCGAAAGAGATAGAGTATCACTAGGAGGGATGGTTGGCCTCTTAATAAATTTTAACAAAAATAGTATTCTCCCTCTGTATCCAGACTTAGGAAAGTATACCCTTAGTACACATGTTACTGAGAATGAAATCCTTCGTACTATTCCTCGGGAAACTTTCATATATCTAAAGAGGCGCAACATGTATCGATAAAGTTCGAGCGTAGCTACACCTATTTAGGTGAAGACGACTTGAAAATTTTCAAGAAGAATTTACAGCTCGGGACAAGTTGGATAACACTTAAAGGAGATTTCAAGATACATTTTAAGCTATCAAGAGTGGTCTTATTTCGATATACTTACAAGCGTTTATCCTTCACTTGTAGCTCCCTCTTCAATGGTGCTCATATACATGTTATACAGTCCAAAAAATGTATTATTTCAAAACCCTTTTAATAATTATGAACATATATAAAGTCATATTCTATATATTGTAATCGTATTGTTTGAAGTGATGTTTATCAATGAGTATTGATTATCTAAAACATTGTTAAGTAATGAGAAACCAATTTTTATTGTATTGATTGATTTCGTTCATATTACAAAACTGAGGACTAACCCTCTATTTATACACAGTTATGCTAAGACAAACCCTAATTCTTGACTATGCTTGTATTGGGCTTGGGCCCTTAATGGACCGACTTTTGTTACGGGCTTGTACTCGGGAAGTGATGAGGCATTTTCTGATCCCACTTTCTAACACTCCCCCTCAAGTTGAATATTGGGATTACCGAAATTCAACTTGCTTAGACATTTGTGAAACATAGATGTTCCCACAGCTTTGGTTAAAATATCAGCAAGTTGTTCTTCAGACTTAACGAAAGGCAACTTGATGATTCCATTCTCCAATTTTTCTTTTATAAAATGACGATCAACTTCCACATGTTTTGTTCTGTCATGTTGAACTGGATTCTCTGAGATCTGAATAGCAGCTTTATTATCACTCATGATTTTAATGCTTTCTTTGGGAGCAAAGCCTATTTCAGTTACCAGCTTCTTCAACCACAAAGCTTCTGCTAGTCCTCTAGCTATACCTCTAAACTCGGCTTCGGCACTAGACAAGGAGACAACTTTCTGTTTTTTACTTTTCCATGTAACCAAATTACCACCTATCAACGAGAAATACCCTGAAGTGGATCTTCGATTACCTTTATCTCCTGCCCAATCTGCATCTGTATATATCTGAATCTGAAGATGACCATTAGCTTTAAATAACACCCCATGACCTGAAGTCCCTTTAAGATACCTGATAATTCGTAGAACCGCATCCATATGATCCTCCTGAGGTTGATGCATAAATTGGCTAACCACTCCAACAGCATACGCTATGTCTGGACGAGTATGAGCCAAATAAATGAGTTTCCCTACCAACCTTTGATATCTATTTTTGTCAGTGGCTTTAGCATCTGTCTTTATAAACAATTTATGATTAATGACCATGGGTGTATCTGCTGGTTTGCAATCAATCATTCCTGTTTCAGCTAAAAGATCCAATATATACTTCTTCTGACAAATAAAAATTCCATGTTTAGACCTTGAAACTTCTATTCCAAGAAAGTACTTCAAATCTCCCAAATCTTTCATTTCGAATTCTGCAAACAAAGCTGTTTTCAATTGATCAATCTCCTTTTCATCATTTCCTGTAATAATCATGTCATCAACATAAATTATTAGACATGTTACTAGAGTTCCTCTATGACGAAGGAACAATGTGTGATCAGAATTGCTCTGCTGATATCCATACTTCTTCATAGCAAGAGTAAATCTTCCAAACCACGCTCTAGGTGACTGTTTAAGTCCATACAAGGACTTCTTCAACTTACAAACTTCTCCATGTTTGAAGTCATGAGAAAAACCTGGAGGGGGATCCATATATACTTCCTCTTTTAATTCTCCATGCAAAAAAGCATTCTTCACATCGAACTGATGAAGAGACCATCCCTGATTTGCCGCTATTGAGAAAAGAACCCTTACGGTATCTAGTTTTGCAACTGGAGAGAAAGTTTCTGAATAGTCAATGCCATAGGTCTGAGTGTATCCTTTGGCAACAAGTCTTGCTTTATATCTTTCTACATCCCCATTCGGTTTATACTTGATGGTATATATCCATCTACACCCTACTGGATCCTTTCCTTTTGGAAGAATACACTTTTCCCATGTATCATTTTTCATAAGAGCCTCCATTTCACTATCCATAGCATTCTTCCAATTTTTTAACTTTAAAGCATGCTTTTCATCTGACGGGAGTTCTTCTGAATATAATTTTGCTGCAAACGCTTTTGCTTCTTTGGAGAAAAGACCCTCTGCAATATTAGCAAAGTTGTCTACTGGATACTTGGTAGACCGAGAGCTTCTTTCTGGAGAGTATCGCTTTGCAGGTATTCCTCTGGTAGATCTTGGTGGAAGAACATATCTTTCTGGAGCACTTTCTTGAGTCACCTCTTCTGTATTTTCTGACTCTTCAATAATATTTTCCTGCACTTCATTAGCTGGAATGTCTACATCATCCAAAGTATGGTTTGGCTCAGAAATACTAACCTTGGATATCAGGTCTGGATTTGGGTTGTCACTTTGAGAGGAGGACTGTAAATCTTTATCTGGAGTCTGAACTTCTGATGAGATAGTGGTCTGAACTTCTGATGAATATTGAAGCCAACTTAGTGCGTCACTTTGTTCCTCCCCCTGACCACTAAGTTCTTGAGAGTAAAAGTACTTGGTCTCCAAGAAATCACAATTCATCGTAGTAAACATACGACGAGTTTTAGGATTATAACATCTATACCCCTTTTGATTGACTCCATATCCCACAAAAACACATTTTTCAGCACATGGTTCGAGTTTGCTACGATATGATTTTGGAATATGAACAAACACGGTACATCCAAAAACTCTAGTGGGCAAAGTAAGAATAGATGGGAGTTTATGAAACTCAGAGAGGACCTTTAAAGGGGTTTTCATATCGAGAATCTTTGTAGGGAGACGGTTGATCAGGTAGGTAGCAGTAGCTAAAGCTTCGGGCCAAAAACTTTTAGGAACTAAGGACTCAATAATAAGTGCCCTAGTTATTTCTAAAAGAATCCTATTTTTCCGTTCAGCCACACCATTTTGTTCGGGAGTGTGGGGACAAGTGGTTTGATGAATTATTCCTTTGGATTGAAAAAACAGATTCATTTGTGAATTCACATATTCTCCACCATTATCTGTTCTCATGATTTTGATAGATTTTTGAAATTGAGTTTGGACCATGTTATAGAAAGTAGTGAATCTATCATACACTTCATCCTTGTTTTTCAAAAAATAAATCCATGTCATTCGGGTACAATCATCAACAAAAATCACAAAATATTTGAAATTTTGTCCTCCAATAACCGGTGCCGGACCCCACACATCAGAATGAACCAACGAAAAAGGAAATTCAATTCTAGTATTACTAGGTTTAAAAGTTTGTCTATGACTTTTTGCAAGAATGCAAGTTTCACAATCAATCTTCTTATTTAACGGAAAGAGTTTCGGAAATAAAATATGCAAATAACTAACTGACGGATGACCCAACCTTCTATGCCATAACCATGCTTGTCTTTCATCAGTTCCATGAGCAAGCATGACAGTCCCACTTTCAGTAACTTCGTCAACATAATACAGTCCTTCTCTCTCAGTGCCACGCCCAATGATCCGTCCCGTCCTGATATCCTGTAACAAACAAAAAGTTGGATGCATGAGAACTGAGCAATTAAGTTCTTTTGTCACATGACTTATTGACAATAATTTGTGTGACAAAGACGGAACATAAAGACAATTTGATAATTTAATGTCTGGTGAAATTTTAACAGTTCCTCCAGACTTAACATCCATTCTTCCTTTATTAGCTGCTTTAATATAAATTTTCCTTGGTTTTGAAACTTCTAAAAAATCAGCTAATTCATACGTCATTGTATCCGTTGCCCCACAGTCAAAAATCCACGATCCATTGGACTCGTTACATTTTCCATTCACACTATGGGCCTGCCCATTTAATTGAGATGAGCTCAGATTATTATTCACATTTTGATCAGGCCCGTTTGAACTATTCGGCCCACAAAACTGGGCTCCAACTTTGTTGTTAGTATCGGCCGACCCATAAGTAGTATTTTTAACCCTATATACTTGTTTATATGAAAATGAGTTATAACACTTATTATTATCAAACTTTCCAAACTTAGTATCACCTGCCACCACTGAAAACTTATGTTCTTCCCCTTCATCACCTCCGGCCGCCGCTGCTACACCACCAAAACCACCTGGTCGATTGTCCCGGTTACCTTCTTTATTTGGTTTTCCAGTGATGGTAGGTATGGTGTTTTTGGTAGATCGGGGCTTTTTCTTGGAACCGATCCACCAATCCGGGTAACCCACGATTTCGAAGCATTGTTCTTTTGTGTGTCTTGCCATTCCACACGCATCACATGTGAGATGCGATTTATCATCTGGTTCCTTTTTCTTGTTGTCAAATCGGCGGAAAGATTTGGTTGCCAACCCGCTGCCGCTGTCGCCGCTGGTATGGTTTCCGGCGATTAAGCCGGAGGCAACCCCATGATTATCGTTGACAGCTGCTCCTATGATCGATTGGTGAGCGGCTTCTTTTCGAACCGTGGCATATGCGGTCTCGACGGCTGGAAGCGGGTCAACCCGAAGAATCTCTCTAATAACCGGTTCAAACTTCCGATCTAAACCATTCAAGAACTGAAAAAGTTTCTGATTGGATCTTATCTTGGCATATTCCTTGATATCATCTGGACACTTCATTGGGTTGGGATCGATCCGATCGATTTCACCCCATACCCCTTGTAACGAGATCCAGAAATCTTCAAGGGTTTTATTGGCTTGCTTGAGTTCATTGGCTTTCACATGAAGATTAAAGGTTTGGAGTTTGTCTTTCCCACTACTGTATGTGACGGCTAACGCGTCCCATAGTTGTTTGGCAGTGGTAAATTCGGTCAGGTTTCCGGCTAATGTTGGTTCAATATTTTGGATGAGCCAAGAAAACACTATCAGGTCTTCTTGTTCCCATATCTCATATTTTTCAGATGTTGATTTTTCTGATGGTTCATCGGTTAGATGTGATAATAAATTTTTTGATCTGCCGCCTATAGCAACCCGAATCATTCGGGTCCATAAGGCATAGTTTGTGCTATTTAACTTCAGATTAATCTGAAGATTATCAGATAGTTTGGGGTTTTGAGATTGTTGATTGGTATGATTTTGTAAAAGATTGGCTAATTGTAATGCCAAATCGGAATTAGGGCCGCCGACACCTTCTGCCATGGTGGCTTTATTTCCGGTTTAGGTGGTACAAATAAGATGGTTTATTTGGTAGATGATGAAGCCCCAAATTGTGGCTCTGATACCATGTTAAGTAATGAGAAACCAATTTTTATTGTATTGATTGATTTCGTTCATATTACAAAACTGAGGACTAACCCTCTATTTATACACAGTTATGCTAAGACAAACCCTAATTCTTGACTATGCTTGTATTGGGCTTGGGCCCTTAATGGACCGACTTTTGTTACGGGCTTGTACTCGGGAAGTGATGAGGCATTTTCTGATCCCACTTTCTAACACTCCCTTTCATTTTCTTTGATTATTAAGTTGCTTATTAGTATTTGAATGGTCAAAGTAGTACAATTACAAGTCATCAACGATTGGGTTGAGATCTTTCAATACAAATCGCAAATATTCTTGAGGCAGAGCTAACAATATTGTCATGGAACTTATCTTGTATAGCCAAGTGGAAAACACCTAAAAAACGTATATCATAAATCATAAGATAACATTTTTAAAATATTCAGCTTATATAGATTTTTTGTTTAAATAAGTCGTTGTTTTTTACTAGATGAGCATTCTTGTTACAAACTGTGTGATTACCCAGCGGACTTAGTCCAATAGTGTTAGAAGCCCGTTTGTGATAGTGAGATCTCCAGGATCAAACCTTGAAAGGGCAAAGTTTTATCCCTAATTAGTGTTGTCCTTGGGCGGCTAATTAGGGGTTTTTCTGTTAGACAATGGGATCAGAATTGGTTTTTCATCACTTCCCTAAATTAGAAGATCACGAAGACTTGGAGCATACACCAAGGAATTAGAATTAGAGTCGGTTTCTTAACCATGACTCTGTTTCCATATTTTGATTATTGTGTTTTGTATAAATAGAGGCCTTGTCCTCCTTTTGTAATCAACGAATTCAATAAATAAAAAGTAATTAAAACCCTTTTAATTCACATGGTATCAGAGCCCTAAATCGACTTAGGGCTTCATCATCTACCTTTTTATCCCTCAAATTATATCACCTAAATCGAAACCTAAGCCACCGTGGCAGGAGAAGATGCCGGCGGCTCTGGTAACAACTTGGCATTACAATTAGCAAATTTTTTCCAAAACAACAATCACCAATCTCAAAATCCCAAACTATCCGACAATCTCCAAATCAATCTCAAGCTCAACAGTCAAAACTATGCTCTATGGACTCGAATGATTCGAGTTGCCATAGGCGGAAAATCAAAAAATTTATTAAATCACTTAACCGAATTACCTCATGAGAAAACCTCATCCGAAAAGTTTGAAACTTGGGAGCAAGAGGATCTTATTGTATTCTCTTGGCTCATCCAAAATATAGAGCCGAATATTGCCGGTAATTTAACCGAGTTTTCCACCGCCAAAGAGTTGTGGGATGCTCTTGTCACGACTTATAGTAGTGGCAAGGATAAGTTACAAGCTTACAACCTTCATGTTAAAGCAAACGAAATCAAACAAGCCGACAAATCCATAGAAGATTTTTGGATTTCACTTCAAGGGATTTGGGGCGAGATTGATCGTATCGATCCAAATCCAATGAAGTGTACAGAGGATATCAAAGCCTATAACAAGATTCGATCCGATCAAAAATTGTTTCAATTTTTGAGTGGATTAGATCGGCGAATTGAATCTGTCAAAGGAGAAATCCTTCGTGCCGACCCTTTGCCGGCGGCTAAAGCTGCTTATTCTACCATACGGAAGAAGGCCGCTCACCAAAATATTTTGGGAGCAACCACCGCCGCCGCTGGAGAAACACAAGGAATAGCCACCGGTTTGGTTGTTAAAGAAGAAGATGGGTTTGGTTTTGCAACCAAGAGATACAATCGATTCGATGATAAGAACAAATCGATGGCCCAAGATGACAAGTCACATCTTACATGTGACGAGTGTGGTATGAAACGGCACACAAAAGATCATTGTTTCCGATTAGTTGGTTATCCGGCGTGGTGGACGGAGAACAAAAAGGGACGGCGGTTTACATCCTCAGAAAAGGATAAAGCCCAGTCAAACCCTACCGCTCGAAACAACATCACCACCAAAGATAACAACAGTGACAACCGTCGATTAGAAAAAGGTTTTGGTGGGGTTGCGACGGCCAGGAAAGTTGAAGAAGAAGAGACCAGTTTTTTAGTGGTGGAAGGTAGAAAGAGAATGGGTTGTAATAACCAGAGGTTATAGAAGAACCAGAGGTTATAGAAGAACCAGAGGTTATAGAAGAACCAGAGGTTATAGAAGAACCAGAGGTTATAGAAGAACCAGAGGTTATAGAAGAACCAGAGGTTATAGAAGAACCAGAGGTTATAGAAGAACCAGAGGTTATAGAAGAACCAGAGGTTATAGAAGAACCAGAGGTTATAGAAGAACCAGAGGTTATAGAAGAACCAGAGGTTATAGAAGAACCAGAGGTTATAGAAGAACCAGAGGTTATAGAAGAACCAGAGGTTATAGAAGAACCAGAGGTTATAGAAGAACCAGAGGTTATAGAAGAACCAGAGGTTATAGAAGAACCAGAGGTTATAGAAGAACCAGAGGTTATAGAAGAACCAGAGGTTATAGAAGAACCAGAGGTTATAGAAGAACCAGAGGTTATAGAAGAACCAGAGGTTATAGAAGAACCAGAGGTTATAGAAGAACCAGAGGTTATAGAAGAACCAGAGGTTATAGAAGAACCAGAGGTTATAGAAGAACCAGAGGTTATAGAAGAACCAGAGGTTATAGAAGAACCAGAGGTTATAGAAGAACCAGAGGTTATAGAAGAACCAGAGGTTATAGAAGAACCAGAGGTTATAGAAGAACCAGAGGTTATAGAAGAACCAGAGGTTATAGAAGAACCAGAGGTTATAGAAGAACCAGAGGTTATAGAAGAACCAGAGGTTATAGAAGAACCAGAGGTTATAGAAGAACCAGAGGTTATAGAAGAACCAGAGGTTATAGAAGAACCAGAGGTTATAGAAGAACCAGAGGTTATAGAAGAACCAGAGGTTATAGAAGAACCAGAGGTTATAGAAGAACCAGAGGTTATAGAAGAACCAGAGGTTATAGAAGAACCAGAGGTTATAGAAGAACCAGAGGTTATAGAAGAACCAGAGGTTATAGAAGAACCAGAGGTTATAGAAGAACCAGAGGTTATAGAAGAACCAGAGGTTATAGAAGAACCAGAGGTTATAGAAGAACCAGAGGTTATAGAAGAACCAGAGGTTATAGAAGAACCAGAGGTTATAGAAGAACCAGAGGTTATAGAAGAACCAGAGGTTATAGAAGAACCAGAGGTTATAGAAGAACCAGAGGTTATAGAAGAACCAGAGGTTATAGAAGAACCAGAGGTTATAGAAGAACCAGAGGTTATAGAAGAACCAGAGGTTATAGAAGAACCAGAGGTTATAGAAGAACCAGAGGTTATAGAAGAACCAGAGGTTATAGAAGAACCAGAGGTTATAGAAGAACCAGAGGTTATAGAAGAACCAGAGGTTATAGAAGAACCAGAGGTTATAGAAGAACCAGAGGTTATAGAAGAACCAGAGGTTATAGAAGAACCAGAGGTTATAGAAGAACCAGAGGTTATAGAAGAACCAGAGGTTATAGAAGAACCAGAGGTTATAGAAGAACCAGAGGTTATAGAAGAACCAGAGGTTATAGAAGAACCAGAGGTTATAGAAGAACCAGAGGTTATAGAAGAACCAGAGGTTATAGAAGAACCAGAGGTTATAGAAGAACCAGAGGTTATAGAAGAACCAGAGGTTATAGAAGAACCAGAGGTTATAGAAGAACCAGAGGTTATAGAAGAACCAGAGGTTATAGAAGAACCAGAGGTTATAGAAGAACCAGAGGTTATAGAAGAACCAGAGGTTATAGAAGAACCAGAGGTTATAGAAGAACCAGAGGTTATAGAAGAACCAGAGGTTATAGAAGAACCAGAGGTTATAGAAGAACCAGAGGTTATAGAAGAACCAGAGGTTATAGAAGAACCAGAGGTTATAGAAGAACCAGAGGTTATAGAAGAACCAGAGGTTATAGAAGAACCAGAGGTTATAGAAGAACCAGAGGTTATAGAAGAACCAGAGGTTATAGAAGAACCAGAGGTTATAGAAGAACCAGAGGTTATAGAAGAACCAGAGGTTATAGAAGAACCAGAGGTTATAGAAGAACCAGAGGTTAGTGGAAGCGTGATGTCATGGGACAAGTGAAAGAGAAGCATGGTTGTGGCATAGAAGACTTGGACATCCGTCAGTTAGTTATTTACATGTTTTGTTTCCAAAACTTTTTCCTTTGAATAAACAAATTGAGTGTGAGACTTGCATTCTAGCTAAAAGTCATAGGCAAACATTTAAACTACTAATACTAGAGTTCAAACTCCATTTTCATTGGTTCATTCTGATGTGTGGGGTCCTGCTCCTGTTATTGGGGGTCATAGTTTCAAGTATTTTGTGATTTTTGTTGATGACTGCACTAGGATGACTTGGATTTATTTTTAAAAAAATAAAGATGAAGTTTATGATAGATTCACTGTTTTCTATACTATGATCCAAACTCAATTTCAAAAATCTATCAAAATTATGAGAACAGATAATGGTGGAGAATATGTGAATTCACAAGTGCACTCGTTTTTTCAATTAAAGGGAATAATTCATCAAACTACTTGTCCTCACACTCCAGAACAGAATGGTGTTGCAGAAAGGAAAAATGGACTTCTCTTGGAAATGACTAGGGCACTTATAATTGAATCTCTAGTTCCGAAAAGTTTTTGGCCAGAAGCTTTAGCCACTGCTACTTATCTTGTTAACCGACTTCCTACAAAGATTCTAAATATGAAAACCCCTTTGAAAGCCCTCACTGAATATCATAAGCTTCCACCTGTTCTTACCTTACAACCTAAAGTGTTTGGATGCACAGTTTTTGTTCATATTCCAAAATCATATCGTAATAAACTTGAACCGTGTGCTGAAAAGTGTGTATTTGTGGGATATGGGGTTACTCAAAAGGGGTATAGATGTTACAATCCGAAAACTCGTCGTATGTTTACTACGATGAACTGTGATTTTTTGGAGACCAAGTACTTATATTCTCAGGAACTCAGTGGTCAGGGGGAGGAGCAAAATGACACACTGAGTTGGCTTCAATATTCATCAGAGATTCAGACTACTCCAAGTGTTTCCTCCAAAGATTTACAGTCCTCCTCTCAAAGTGACAACCCAAGTCCAGGCCTGATATCCGAGGTAAGTAATTCTGAACCAAGCAGCCAAAATTTGAGTGATATGGATATTCCAGCTAATGAAGTGCAGGAGCATGTTCATGTTGAAGAAGAACCAGAGGTTATAGAAGAACCAGAAACAGTTCCAGAAGTCTCAGAAAAATATGTTTTGCCTCCAAGGTCAACTAGAGGAATACCTGCAAAGCGATATTCTCTAGAAAAAGGTTCTCGATCTGCAAAGTATCCGGTAGGTAACTTTGCTAATATTGCAGAGGGATATATGTCTGAAGAAGCAAAAGGGTTTATAGCAAAGTTATATTCAGAAGAACTTCCATCAGGGTAGAGCATGCTTTGAAATTAAAACAGTGGAAGGATGCTATGGATACTGAAATGGAAGCTCTCATTAAAAATGATACATGGGAGAAATGTATTTTGCCATCGGGTAAAAAGCCAGTAGGTTGCAGATGGATATATACAATCAAATTTAAACCAAATGGTGATGTAGAAAGGTACAAAGCAAGACTTGTAGCAAAAGGTTACACTCAGACATATGGTATTGATTATTCAGAGACTTTTTCTCCAGTTGCAAAATTAGATACAATAAGGGTTCTTTTCTCAATAGCAGCAAATCAGGGTTGGTCTCTTCATCAGTTTGATGTGAAGAATGCGTTTTTGCACGGAGAACTAAAAGAAGAAGTTTATATGGAAGCTCCTCCAGGTTTTTCTCATGGTTTCAGACAAGGGGAAGTTTGTAAATTGAAGAAGTCCTTGTATGGATTAAAACAGTCTCCCAGAGCTTGGTTTGGAAGATTCACTCTTGCTATGAAGAAGTATGGATATCGGCAGAGTAACTCAGATCATACATTATTCCTTCGTCATAGAGGGAATCTAGTGACATGTCTTATAATTTATGTTGATGACATGATTATCACTGGAAATGATGTAAAAGAGATTGAGAAACTGAAGACAGCTTTGTTCACAGAATTTGAAATGAAAGACTTGGGAGATCTTAAGTATTTCCTCGGAATAGAAGTTTCAAGGTCAAGTCGTGGAATCTTCATTTGTCAGAAGAAGTATATACTCAATCTGTTAGCTGAAACAGGGATGATGGACTGTAAACCTGATGACACACCTATGGTCATCAATCAGAAGTTGTTTGTGAAGACAGAAGCTAAAGCTGCTGATAAAGAGAGATATCAAAGGTTAGTGGGTAAACTTATTTATTTGGCTCATACTCGTCCAGATATTGCATATGCTGTTGGAGTGGTAAGACAGTTTATGCACCAACCTCAAGAAGATCATATGGATGCAGTTCTGCGAATTGTTAGATATCTTAAAGGAACTACAGGACATGGGGTGTTGTTTAAAGCTAATGGTCATCTTAAGGTTCAGATATATACAGATGCTGATTGGGCAGGAGACAAAGGTAATCGAAGATCAACTTCTGGATATTTTTCTATGGTAGGTGATAATTTGGTTACATGGAAAAGTAAAAAACAAAAAGTTGTTTCATTTTCAAGTGCTGAGGTCGAGTTCAGAGGTATAGCCAGAGGCCTAGCAGAAGCATTGTGGTTACGAAAATTGATATCTGAAATAGGTTTTGCTCCGAAAGAAAGCATCCAAATAATGAGTGACAATGAAGCTGCTATCCAGATTTCAGAAAATCCAGTACAGCATGACAGAACCAAACATGTAGAAGTTGATCGTCATTTTATTAAAGAAAAGCTTGAAAATGGAATTATCAAGTTGCCGTTTGTTAAATCTGAAGATCAACTTGCTGATATTTTAACCAAAGCAGTGGGTACTTCCGTGTTTCATAGGTGTTTAAGCAAGTTGAATTTCGGTAATCCCGATATTCAACTTGAGGGGGAGTGTTAGACAATGGGATCAGAATTGGTTTTTCATCACTTCCCTAAATTAGAAGATCACGAAGACTTGGAGCATACACCAAGGAATTAGAATTAGAGTCGGTTTCTTAACCATGACTCTGTTTCCATATTTTGATTATTGTGTTTTGTATAAATAGAGGCCTTGTCCTCCTTTTGTAATCAACGAATTCAATAAATAAAAAGTAATTAAAACCGTTTTAATTCATGTTTTCTTCCTACCGGGTATTAGAGGGTGAGAAGATATATATAAATATACGGAAGTATATAAAAATTCTAAAGGTATACTTAAATGGCTCAAGATATATTTAACCCAAATTTTTTTTGAACTTCTCTTTCCGGATAAAATCTATATACATATAGCTATAATTTTCGGCTAAATTGCAACTTAACATAAACAGAATTAAGGAAGGAAATTTTTATATGATTATAATTTAAATTTTTTTCAAGTTAAAAGTACAACAAACAATAACAATTAGTGTTCCTATTGCATGTCACGAATGTCCAAACTCATTAAAGTCAATTGCCTACGAACGTACTTTATAAAGTTAACTGATATTCATAGATCGATGATACCTCTGTTTCAACAAGAAATTTAAGGCCTGTTTCTGAAAGTCCTCCTGCAATATTTAAACAACAAATTAATATCTATTACGTATAAGAAACAAAAAAATATATCTAAAGTGCATTACTGACCGAATGAACATTGATTATTGTTTAAAATTCTGATTTT
>CM067173.1:72993057-73020557 GCA_034093135.1 Erigeron breviscapus
TATATATATATATATATATATATATATATATATATATATATATATATATATATATATATATATATATATATATATATATATATATATATATATATATATATATATATATATATATATATATATATATATATATATATATATATATATATATATATATATATATATATATATATATATATATATATATATATATATATATATATATATATATATATATATATATATATATATATATATATATATATATATATATATATATATATATATATATATATATATATATATATATATATATATATATATATATATATATATATATATATATATATATATATATATATATATATATATATATATATATATATATATATATATATATATATATATATATATATATATATATATATATATATATATATATATATATATATATATATATATATATATATATATATATATATATATATATATATATATATATATATATATATATATATATATATATATATATATATATATATATATATATATATATATATATATATCTATAGAGAACATATGGAAGCTTTTTCAAGTTCATCCAAGCGAAAGAACAGTTGATTGTTCTGGAAGTTTGTGAAGAAGATGCCAGCAGGATTTTCTATCACTCTCCCTTCCTCAAAGAAGCTTCTTGGAGGAAGCCTGGTGTTCAGCAGAGCATCACCAGTGATAGGAGGAAGGTTCACTGCCAAGGTTCGATGCTCTTCTTTTCTTTTTCTTCACTGACAGCCACAATTGCCATTTCATTAGCCTTTGTGGTGTTAGTGACATCATCGTCCTCATCCAAAATTTCCTCAGCATTCTCCTCAACCAATTGTCTCACTGCGTTGTTAACTGCTTCAGTGAACGTGTTTAAAATTTCAGCATCAATTTTCTCCCCCTTGGAAGTGGCGTTATTAAAGACCACTTCCACAGTTGCTGCAGGTTGAGATTTTTGGTTCACAAGCTGTGTTAACAAATTCTTAATTTCATTAACTTCCTTTTCAAGTTTTTCTTGTCTTTTCCGGTCTTCCTCAGTGAAGGATGCTGGAGGGACTGGAAGATCTGCCATTTGTTTTTCCAAGGCTTGAATAGCCTTGGTGTTGTTGTCAACTTGAGTAGAGAGAGGAGGGATGAGATCACTCAGCTTCTTCACTTCAGCAGCAGCAGATTGACTGGAGGATGCTGCCTTTTTAGCTGAGTAGCGAATAGAGTTTCCAATCTTGCACAACGATCGAGTAGAACATTTGATGGTATGCTGATCCTTTTTGATGACATTGGTGTAAGTGCGAAGTTTTTCTTGATAAGCAGCCATAGAGACACATTTCTCTTTGATTGTCTCGATGCTGGCGTTGTTCTCAGACTGCTTATTATACCAGCTCTCTAATGTTTTCACCAATCGGTCTTCTTCTTGTTCTTTAAGCTCAATAGCGAGTGTGACAGTATTGGTGAGATCATTTAGTTGGTTCTCTACTCATGCTAGCCTGTCAGCAGAGTAGGTAGAATGATAGATACCCAAGCTCTTAGCTGGTAGAGGCTCCACCTCTTTTGGTTTCACAGATTGACAACCAGGAACAACTAGAAAGGAGGAAGGCATGCTCAGAGTTAGCATGGTGTTCACTGGTTGTACAGGTGGAGTTTTGGGTCTTGCAGTGAGAGTAACTGCCTCAGTAGATTCTTCAACATTTTCAGTATTTGCTGCTGCATTTTCACCAGCAGCAGCATCATCAACAACATTCCCATCAGTGGCTGCTATATTTTCACCAGCGGGTTCAACATTTTCAACAACATCTTCCACTTCCATATCGATGGCTTCTTGTTCATCAGCATCAATTTTCTCCCCCTTGGAAGTGGCGTTATTAAAGACCACTTCCACAGTTGCTGCAGGTTGAGATTTTTGGTTCACAAGCTGTGTTAACAAATTCTTAATTTCATTAACTTCCTTTTCAAGTTTTTCTTGTCTTTTCCGGTCTTCCTCAGTGAAGGATGCTGGAGGGACTGGAAGATCTGCCATTTGTTTTTCCAAGGCTTGAATAGCCTTGGTGTTGTTGTCAACTTGAGTAGAGAGAGGAGGGATGAGATCACTCAGCTTCTTCACTTCAGCAGCAGCAGATTGACTGGAGGATGCTGCCTTTTTAGCTGAGTAGCGAATAGAGTTTCCAATCTTGCACAACGATCGAGTAGAACATTTGATGGTATGCTGATCCTTTTTGATGACATTGGTGTAAGTGCGAAGTTTTTCTTGATAAGCAGCCATAGAGACACATTTCTCTTTGATTGTCTCGATGCTGGCGTTGTTCTCAGACTGCTTATTATACCAGCTCTCTAATGTTTTCACCAATCGGTCTTCTTCTTGTTCTTTAAGCTCAATAGCGAGTGTGACAGTATTGGTGAGATCATTTAGTTGGTTCTCTACTCATGCTAGCCTGTCAGCAGAGTAGGTAGAATGATAGATACCCAAGCTCTTAGCTGGTAGAGGCTCCACCTCTTTTGGTTTCACAGATTGACAACCAGGAACAACTAGAAAGGAGGAAGGCATGCTCAGAGTTAGCATGGTGTTCACTGGTTGTACAGGTGGAGTTTTGGGTCTTGCAGTGAGAGTAACTGCCTCAGTAGATTCTTCAACATTTTCAGTATTTGCTGCTGCATTTTCACCAGCAGCAGCATCATCAACAACATTCCCATCAGTGGCTGCTATATTTTCACCAGCGGGTTCAACATTTTCAACAACATCTTCCACTTCCATATCGATGGCTTCTTGTTCATCAGCATAATTGTATGAATCAATTTGAAACTCATCAGCCACAAAATCACCCAAGTCTAAATCACTTTCATCTACTTCTTCCTCAATTTCCACAACCGATGCTAAGTTTACTTCAACATGACCACTAGCAACTTCATTTGTTTCAACACCACCAGCATTTTCACAAGCACCTTCGTCTACATTCCTTCCTTCAACATTTCCTTCAACATCATTTTCAGTTCCTACAATCAAGGTATCCTCTCCAGCAACTCGTGGCTCTATTACATCAGCAGTTTGCAGAGTAGTTTCATTAGTAGTGGCTGCTTCACTTCCAGGTATAGAAAAATTTAGAGGGGAAGGGGAATGAGGAGCTTCTATTTCATTTTGTTGCTGCTCAATATTTTCAACTGCAGCGGAGGTTTCTTCCTCATCAATTAAGGAGGGCTGAGGCTTAGCTGTTTTCTTCTTTCTTCTAGAAGCATCAGCTGTAGATGAGATTGGGGCATCAGACTTGGAAGACTTTGATTGTACCTTTTTAGTTTTCTTGACAGCTTGGGGTGGTGCTTGTTCAGCAAGACCTTCAGCAACTCCCCCAGATGGTTGAACAAGTAGAGATCCAGTAGGTACCTTTGATTGTGATACTGGACCAGCCTTTTTATACACATTAGGATAAGTGGTGTAAAGTACTTGTTTCATTGCTGGAGGAAGCACAACATATTTAGCTTCAAATACTTCAGTGTCACAAGCAGGTACCTTGTACACGGTGTTGGCCACTCGTGGTGCATAAAAGACATTAGCACCAGTTGGAAGATATTTCTCCTTCAGCTCGTGCTTGAAGATCAGAGAGAGAAATCGAGTGAAGGGAACTTAACTCGATCTGTTTCTGGCAGTAACCTTTGCCTTCAAATCTTCAAAAATGACACTGGCAAAGTCAATGAAACGACCTTTTGCCAGTGCATATATAATCTGCATTTGGGCAGCAGTTGCCCGATCGAATGATCCACTATTCCCACCAAGGCATTGAATAACGTGCGTAAACAGCAACCTCCACACACCAGGCAAGAATTTCTTTTGAGGGTTACTGTGAACAGATTGAGGAGGTACAGTGTTTGTTCCATACCCGATGGTAAGCAACCATTTCTTCCACACACCAGGAAGTACCAAGTCATCAAATTGTCTTTCTTCAGATTGTGAAGGAAGACAATTTGATGACTTGGTACCAAGTCATCAAATGAAGTGGTACCTAATGTCTATATGTTTGGTCTTTGAATGCTAAATAGGATTGTGTGTGATAGCAATTGCACTTGTATTGTCACACATTATGGGAATCTTAGAAAAATCTAAGTCATAGTCAGCGAGTTGGTTTTTCATCCAGAGGACTTGTGCACAACAACTCGCTGCTGATACATATTCTGCTTCAGCAGTGGAGATGGACACTGTATGCTGTTTCTTACTAGACCAACTAGTCAGCTTCCCCCCCAACAGTTGACATCCCCCACTGGTGCTTTTTCTATCTAACATGCAACCAGCATAGTTAGAGTCAGAATATGCTACTAAGTCAAAGTTAGAGTCTTTGGGATACCAGAGACCCAAAGTAGAAGTACCTTTAAGATACTTGAATATTCGCTTAACAGCGAGAAGATGAGACTCCCTGGGAGAGGCTTGATATCTTGCACATAAGCAAGTAGCAAACATGATATCAGGACGACTCGCTGTAAGATACATCAGCGAGCCAATCATTCCCCGATAGTGAGTGGGATTCACATGCTTGCCATCAGGATCAGCATGGAGATTATTTGGTGGAGACATAGGAGTGGGCTTGGGAGTGATATTGGACATGTCAAACTTAGCCAGCATGTCTCGAATATACTTTTCCTGATTAATAAAAATGCCATTAGGTAGTTGGCGAATTTGAAGACCAAGAAAGAATGTCAGCTCACCCATCATGCTCATCTCAAAATGAGAGGACATCAGTGAGCTGAACTTGGTGCAGAGTTTCTTGCTGGAGGATCCAAAGATGATGTCATCAACATAGATTTGAACATATAGAACATCAGCACCCTTTATAAAGATGAAGAGGTTGCTGTCAATGGATCCTCGCTGAAACTTATTAGAGAGAAGAAATTCAGAGAGTGTGTCATACCAAGCTCTGGGAGCTTGTTTAAGACCATAGAGTGCCTTATAGAGACGATAGACATGGTGTGGCTTGGCTGGATCTTCAAAACCAGGTGGCTGCTCAACATAAACTTCCTCATCGAGTTTTCCATTTAGGAAAACACTCTTTACATCCATCTGATATACAGTGAAGTTTCTGTAAGCAGCATGTGCCAAGAATAAGCGAATTGCTTCCAATCGGGCCACTGGTGCAAAGGTTTCATCATAATCAACACCTTCTTCCTGAAGGTATCCTTGTGCAACCAGCCTAGCCTTGTTACGAGTAACAACACCATTTTTGTCCATTTTATTTCTATAAACCCATTTGGTTCTAATGGGTTCTTTTCCAGGAGGTAGAGGAACTAAGAACCAGACATGCTGTCTTTGAAACTGGGTAAGTTCCTCTTATATGGCAGCAACCCATGAAGGATCAACCATTGCTTCTCCTATATTTTTGGGGGTGATCATGGACAAGAAGTTGACATATAGACATGTGTTTCTTGTCGCTGATCTAGTTGTAATCCCCTGCTGAAGATCACCAATAATTTGGTGAACTGGATGACTAGATATCCATTTCAGTGCAGGAGCACTTGATGAACCTAGTTGATTGTCAGCGGAAGACTGAGAGATGGGTCCAGCAGAAAGATTATTGTAAGAGGAGAGATCAATGGTCAGAATGGGTTCAGGAGTATGATCAGTAGAGCCATTCGACTGATTCGAGTTATCATTGATGTTGGAGTCATCAGCAGACTCCATATCATCAGCATTCGCTGATGCATCATGAAACTCATCTTCAGCAGAGTCATCAGCATGCACATCATCAGCCAGTGATCTAGGTTTGGCTGCTGCAACATGGATTGATCTTAAGATAGGCTCAACTGGCTCAATCATGTAGATATGAGCAGCGACTTGCTCTAGTTCAGTATCAGCTGAATTGTTCTGAGAGATATGCTGGTCGTTTTCAGGTAGCGAGCAAGAAGGATCAACAAATGAGTCATCTTCCTCAGTATGAGGATCAGCGAGCTCATTAAAGATTACCTCAGAGGAAGAGGATTGAATGTCCTTTAGTGCTGATGAACTTTCATCAAAGGTAACGTGAATGGATTCATCCACCTTTTGAAGGCGAGTATTGAATACTCTAAAGGCCTTGCTAATGGAGGAATAGCCAAGAGAAGTAGCCATCATCAGCTTTAGGATCAAATTTTTCTAAGTGATCCTTGTTGTTAAGAATGAAGACAGGACATCCAAACACATGGAAGTATTTGATTTGAGGTTTCTTACCTTTCAAAACCTCATACGCTGTTTTTTCATGTCTTTTGACGATAAGACAAAGATTTTGAGTATGACAGGCTGTATTAACAGCTTCTGCCTAAAACTTGCTGGGCAAAGAGGACTCACTGAGCATAGTGCGTGCTGCCTCGATGAGAGTTCTATTTCTCTTTTCAGCGACACCATTTTGCTCAGGAGTTCTAGTAGAAGAGAAATTTTGTGAGATCCCTTGATCAGCACAAAAGGATTCAAGAGTGTGGTTTATGAACTCAGTGCCATGGTCGCTCCTGAGTTCTTTAACACTTATGCTGTTGAGATTTTCCATTTTCTTGATGAAATTGATGATCTCTTCAGCAGCATCACTCTTGGAATGAAGAAAGATGGTCCAAGTATATCGTGAATATTCATCCACGATTACTAAAGTGTATTTGCTACCCTTTAGACTTTGGACATTCACTGGACCAAAAAGGTCCATGTGAAGAAGATGAAAGCAGCCAGAGATAGAATTGGCCTGCTTTGTTTTGAAGGTAGCTCTGTGGCTTTTACCTTTTTCACAAGCACCACAAAGCCTATCCTTTTCAAAAGAGAGATGAGGAAGGCCACGAACAAGGTTCTTTTTGGCCAGAGAGTTGATGGTTTTGAAATTCACATGCGACATACGCTTGTGCCATAACTAATTTAATTCAGCTGCTGACTTGGCAAAGAAACATGTCTCACTATCAGTTTTGATAGGAGTGAAGTCAACAAGATAGACATCTCGTTTTCTTGGAGCAACCAAGACGACTTCTTTGTTTATATTTACCACAGTGCCTTGATGTTTATCAAGAATCACTTTGTTGTCATCATCACAAAGTTGACTTATGCTGATGAGGTTATGTTTTAAACCATTTACATAAGCAACCTTGGTGAACTTTATGAGACCATTAGAGAGATGACCATACCCTTCAGTTTGTCCAGTAGAGTTATCACCAAACACTACAGTAGGGCCAGCAACCTCTACGTAGTTATCCAGCAAGGTCTTAGAGCCAGTCATGTGTTTTGAACAGCCACTGTCCAAGTACCACACACCTTTTCCCAGCGAACCCTGCATGGATATAACAGAAGGATTCAGATAGGTTCACTGTTGAACTCGCTGACAGCCATGTCAGCGGGGTTAAAGAAGGGAGCTCCAGGGATATTATTAGTAGATTCAGAGTTTTCTTCTTCAGTGTCATCATTTGAGAGAGAAAGAGGAGCGCTTGGGTCAGTATTCTCATCTCTTGGAAAGTTATCAACAAGTTCATGAGCAGGGAGCATGTCACGAGTAACCTCATAGGTGAAGTATTGATCAGCTGAGGTATGAGTGACAGCGTTTCCAGTGTCAAGAACAGTCAAGTTGCTGACTTGATTGTTATTCCCATACTCGACCAGAATGCTACCATGACCATTAGAAATGATCTCTTGAGACCGGGGAAAGGAGATTCGCTGAGCAGCAATGAAGTCAGCAATGTTTTCCTCAGTTAGAATAGTTGTATCACCTACACTATTTTCAAGTTCAGCAGAAGGGCTCTCGCTGAACATAGTGGAGGAGGAAGCAGCTGTTGAGGAAGGAGGATTGGGTTGAATGACAACTTCAGGAGCATCCCTGGAGTTATCTTCATCACAATCAGCAGCGACATGACCTCTGCTGCCACATATGGAGCACTTTCTAACAGAGGTGCTGCCCTTTTGACTTTGAAGGAAGAATTACTTCAGTTGAGAAGAAAGATCATTAACTCGTTGAGGCATAAGTGTAAGCTGAGGCATCTTAGGAATAGGACCCAAAATAGACTTTCCTTTTGGATCCTCAGTTTGAGAAGTAGAAGGATTTTGTAATCCCTTGACAATACTCCAAGCTTGTTTGACAGCAGGTTGAGAGGAAGAAGAAGAAGCCTGCTGAGATGGATGCATTCTTTTGGGAGTGATCGATCTAGGTTGCTGATTAGGAGTAACTGTCCTCATTTGCCTATGAGGTAGGTACTGCCTATTGGGAGTAGTAGATCTCACTTGCTGATGAGGCAAGTGTCCTCTTTGAGGAGTGATAGGTCTTACTTGCTGGTGTGGCAAGTGTCCTCTCTGAGGAGTGGTAGACCTACTTTGAGTATAAGGTATTCTTCCTTTTTGAGGAGTTTTATTCCTCATATTGGAAGGAGTAGGCATGGATTGGGGTGCTTGCTGATGGACTGGTTTATCAGCAGGTCTGACCTGAGAAGGTCATATTTGCTGGTGTCTAGCGTCACCAAACCTAACGCGTCTTTTCATAAGACGCTCATGCTGATCAGTTTTACTGTCAGCTTGGGTAGGAAGTTGCTGAGAGGATGAGGAAGAAGAAGGTTGAGCAACATGTTGAGATTGCTGACTGACAGTGTTAGCACGCTGAGGCGTGCTATAGTCATAAGGGACATCAACCGTACTTCTTTTGAAGAGTTCAGCAGCTCTAAGAGTGAGTTGCTGAGGAGCGACATGTTTAAAACCGTCACTGCCAATATCCCCTTCAAAAGATTCCCTAGAAGATTATTGAACTCTCCCTTCATTTGGCATCATGCCAACAATGGGAAGATGAGGATAGGGGTTGCTGGTACTTGCTGAGGAACTAGCACCATTTGCCTCAGCAGAGGTAGATGGGTCGCTGGAGGTAGAAGAGGTAGTACCAGCTTCCATTTCAGTATGGTAATCGTTTTGTCCTCTAACAAAATACCATTTTCTCATCTCCTCAGGAGAGATAACAGCAGAAGGAGGAATGGAGATTTCAGGTTTCACATCATCATTGAACACGTCAGCGAGAGAGGCAGCGACTTCAAAGTAACCGCCTATCACTGCCTGAACTTGGGCAGGTACTTGTTCATTTAGGCATTGGTGGTGAAACCTGGAAGCTTTTGACCAGGAGGTCACAATCTTTTTGAGGTTGGCAACTTCAAGCTTGAGTTTTTCATTTTCAAGCTGAACCTTTTGTGCCAGCAGCTCATGAGATTGAAGTTCAACATGAACATTTCGCAACTCATTGAGCTTTTCAGATTCTTCACTCAACTCTGAACAGACAGAGTCAAGTTTGGATTGGATATCAGCTCGTATAGATTCAACGAACTGGATATCACAAAGAAGAGATTCGAAGATTTTAGGTTTATCTTCATCAGAGGCAGAAGAGTGAGCACATACCTTTTTAATGGTGACATTTACCCACTGACTGGAAGAGACTTGGTCTTTCGTCAGTGCATCACCATCAGCAAGTGCCATAAGACACATGGCATCAACGTACTCTTCACTGTCTGAATCATCTGATTCATCCCAGTCATGCTCTTAAGCGACCAGCCCTTTTGCTGGTGTTTTTGCCTCTTCCATTTCAACAACCTTTGCTTTGAGCTGATAGTATTTGTTCCTGTACTCATCAGCAGGTTTGGAAGAGTTAGTCTTAGGAGTAGCAGGAGTTGGTATAGCAGCTCTGCACTCCTTTTGGTAGTGTCCCTTCCTACCACATCTCCAGCACTCCTCTTGAGATTTGTCAACAGGAGGCTTATATGGAGCAACCGACTTACGGTTGTTCCATTTTCGAGAGTACCTCTTGCCAGCGACCAGGGCAAAGTCCATGAAGTCGCTGAACATCTCTTGTTTCTCTTCAGCGTCGAGATCATTAACAAGAGACTGAATAGGAGGTGGGAGATGAGAGGAACTGGCACCAATATTAAGATTAATGGGCTCAGCAGAGACAAGGGCAAGTGGGTCAAGAACAGAATAAGCAGAAGAAGATGTAGAATAAGAGGGACCAGCACTATGTTGTGCGTCAGCAGCAGCTCTTAGAGTTTGAGCAAGAGCTCTTTCTTCGAACTGAAGCATGCCAAAGAGAGATTCAAGATCAAGACCATTGAGTCTCTCTGTGGTCCTAAGGATTTGTCTCAATCCTTGCCACTTGATAGGAAGACTATCAATGAATTTGTGGCATACCTCAAAGTTGTCATGGGTGATACCAACATTGGTCATGTCATTTAGCAACCCTTTAAAACGAGTATAGGTGCCATTTAGACCTTCATTTGGAAGAGAAAAGAATTTTTCATATGCTCGTTTAAGGTCTATCTTTTTAGTGGCAATGGTAGCAGCAGAGCCCTCATACATGCTACATAACCTATCCCAAACTTCTTTTGAAGTGGGATATTTGATGATGAGCTTCATGATTTCAGTAGGAAGGGTAGAGACAATCATGTTTTTGAGCCTGGAATCAAGATTTACCAGCCTTCGCTCATCATCGGTCCACTGTACCTCTGGTTTGACTATGTCAATCACAATCTCAGGAGCATCAGCAGTTGCTCCTGGTGTTCTTTGTACCAGAGTAGGAATGTATGGACCAATGATCAAGATAGACATAATGTAACACCCCAAGCTAAGGCTCAGAATATCACGGAAATCATATAGCACAAGGTGGAATTAATGTAGAACATGAACTAAATGCAATTAGAGGATTCAGTGAATCCATATAGTAAGTTAAACAAGAATCAAAATACATAAAGAACAAGTCATCATCAAAGATTACAACAGAACATCAAAAGATGGCTAACGGTTCTAAGTACGATGCAAAAGAAGGCAAATGGATCCTTGATCCATATAAGTCCAAGTCCGGGTTCAACGGCAAGCTAATAATCAAAATCCACATCCCGGATTACTCTGAATACCTGAAAAGTGTACTAAGCATAGTCAACACAAGGTTGGTGAGTTCGCAGTAATAGTCCATAAGAAACCCTCGTCAATAATCATAATATACGAGTAGAGGCAAAACATGACTTACAGTGAGCCTCTATGAACAACACAACAACATCCACCACAAGATTACACACAACAAATAAAACGCGTAATAAACATTATACCCAGGTAACGTACGTAACATCAATTCAAAACAGGTATCATATCCTCTTCAGTGGGATAGATACACAACATAAGTCATATCCTCTTCAGTGGGATAGATACACAACATAAGTCATATCCTCTTCAGTGGGATAGATACACAACATAAGTCATATCCTCTTCAGTGGGATAGATACACAACATAAGTCATATCCTCTTCAGTGGGATAGATACACAACATAAGTCATATCCTCTTCAGTGGGATAGATACACAACATAAGTCATATCCTCTTCAGTGGGATAGATACACAACATAAGTCATATCCTCTTCAGTGGGATAGATACACAACATAAGTCATATCCTCTTCAGTGGGATAGATACACAACATAAGTCATATCCTCTTCAGTGGGATAGATACACAACATAAGTCATATCCTCTTCAGTGGGATAGATACACAACATAAGTCATATCCTCTTCAGTGGGATAGATACACAACATAAGTCATATCCTCTTCAGTGGGATAGATACACAACATAAGTCATATCCTCTTCAGTGGGATAGATACACAACATAAGTCATATCCTCTTCAGTGGGATAGATACACAACATAAGTCATATCCTCTTCAGTGGGATAGATACACAACATAAGTCATATCCTCTTCAGTGGGATAGATACACAACATAAGTCATATCCTCTTCAGTGGGATAGATACACAACATAAGTCATATCCTCTTCAGTGGGATAGATACACAACATAAGTCATATCCTCTTCAGTGGGATAGATACACAACATAAGTCATATCCTCTTCAGTGGGATAGATACACAACATAAGTCATATCCTCTTCAGTGGATAGATACACAACATAAGTCATATCCTCTTCAGTGGGATAGATACACAACATAAGTCATATCCTCTTCAGTGGGATAGATACACAACATAAGTCATATCCTCTTCAGTGGGATAGATACACAACATAAGTCATATCCTCTTCAGTGGGATAGATACACAACATAAGTCATATCCTCTTCAGTGGGATAGATACACAACATAAGTCATATCCTCTTCAGTGGGATAGATACACAACATAAGTCATATCCTCTTCAGTGGGATAGATACACAACATAAGTCATATCCTCTTCAGTGGGATAGATACACAACATAAGTCATATCCTCTTCAGTGGGATAGATACACAACATAAGTCATATCCTCTTCAGTGGATAGATACACAACATAAGTCATATCCTCTTCAGTGGGATAGATACACAACATAAGTCATATCCTCTTCAGTGGGATAGATACACAACATAAGTCATATCCTCTTCAGTGGGATAGATACACAACATAAGTCATATCCTCTTCAGTGGGATAGATACACAACATAAGTCATATCCTCTTCAGTGGGATAGATACACAACATAAGTCATATCCTCTTCAGTGGGATAGATACACAACATAAGTCATATCCTCTTCAGTGGGATAGATACACAACATAAGTCATATCCTCTTCAGTGGGATAGATACACAACATAAGTCATATCCTCTTCAGTGGGATAGATACACAACATAAGTCATATCCTCTTCAGTGGGATAGATACACAACATAAGTCATATCCTTCTTCCATGTATGCACGTCTATCCTAGCAGTAATAATAATAATAACAATAACAATAATAATAATATATCACAATCCCTTACTAAGATCAATTAAACGTAACCAATAACCCATTATTTCATCGCTCAATCAATCATTCAATCGTCAAACATTAATTCATAAGTTCGTCAATACAACGATAAAGGTATGCTTGAGTGCATATCACACAAATCAAGTATAACGAGACGTACATGTTCATTCCAACCATAATTCCTGAATTTATCGCTTTCTCTAAACAACGCGTACATATACTTTGGAGGATTTTACTTTCATCAAGTTCTAGATGCTTATGTATAGGGTCACCCGCAGCCTTCCCACCACATCTAAGGCTCTTTGAAAGTAAAACCGACCTCCATATATGTACTTCTATCCTAGTACCTTACAATAACACAATCACATTCGTAAATCATCACACAATCAATCAAAATTATCTGTCAATCAACAATTAATCAGAAATTAACTAGACAGTCAATCAAATCAACCAAACAATCCAACAACACGTATATGTACACTTTCAGCCCGAATCTCTATTGAGTAGGGAGCTACGAAACTCACCTTGATCGGCAAAGAAGCTTAAGTCGAGTAAATGAAAGATTAATAGCGAGTATTGGGCCCCACGCGTCCACAACCTATCAAAGCATGTCATATAGTACAAGGTCAACTCTATAATCATAAACAAGTTGGTTCCTTAAGTTTAAGTCGAGTCACGAACCCACAATTACTTCTTTAACATAACCGAGTGTGAAACGTAACACTTTGACCCGAAATTTTTAGAAACGGATTAAGAATCATACAAAATGAGTGTTACTACAAGAAACTAGACCCTCTTACGATTCCAACGATAGGTCATATGACTTATTTGGACTTACGGATCAAAAGTTATTAACGTTGGAAAATTGACGCGCGCGAATGTCCAGAATGAATCCACTGCGCCGCAGTGGGCCAAAACAAAGCAGAATGGGCAGTGGTAATCCACTGCGCCGCAGTGGGCCAAAACAAAGCAGAATGGGCAGTGGTAATCCACTGCGCCGCAGTGGGACTAGGCCCCTCCACTGCGCCGCAGTGGGACAATTCCCAGCACCAGCACCAGCAGCCCTAAGTGCAGAAAACGAACCAAAACCCCCAAAATTCGACCCAAAGCATACCAAAACGATTTGTAAGAGCTTAAAACTCATTTTGAAGCTTAACTAAGTGCCATTAAACATAAATACACATAACCCATTACAAATTTTCATTCCAAAACATCAAGAACACTTCCAAATCATTCAACCCAAACCAAAACCCTAATTTAACCCTAATTCCATTTCGACCCGATTCAAGACTTGTAAATGTATGAGATGACTAAAAATGAGTAAACTAACATAAATAAAAGTAAATGGGATGAATTAGACTCACCAAAACTTCCTTCTTGAGCTTCAACCCGAAATTAGGTCAAAAGGGTAAAATGCAAGAACTTCCACCTTTGATTCTTCAATAAGACGATAATGAGGTATAGATGACGATGATTCTAGTGTTATTTCAGTTTCAAAACACCAATCGATACTAGAAAGAAGAAGAAATGAAATGGGTTTTGGTCTTGCCCTTTTACTTGAGAGAAGGAGAGAAAAAGAGAAAGATATGAAATGAAAGGGGAAGAAGAGATAAGGGGGGGGGGGAATGGGTCATTGGTGGCTGGTGGGTCATGGACTACCCACGGACCGACCCGTTTCTCTTCTCTAGCCAATTTACAATCGTTACACATTTGAACACTGATCAAAACATAATATCGACCCGAGTATAACACATTGTCATTTAATTTACAAAACGACCCAAATAATTCATTAACTTAAATTGTTAGTCATATTACACGAAAAGTCAACGGGTCAAAACTCACGGATGTTACATTATTCCCCCGTTGAAAGAATTTCGTCCCGAAATTCAACAAAACACTAATAGTTAGACAATTGCGGGTACTTAGGTTTCAACTCTAACGGTCTTCAACACACATCGACCCACTTCCTTCGTAGCATGCAAGCTAGTTGCTATCTTCTTAGCTTGAGAAGTTGTTCTTGTCATTCCAATTACTATTCTAGGCCCGTTGCATTGGCTTTCTTTGATTCTTGGCTCATCCAGCGGAGAGTAACACCTCTACTACTTAATGCTTCGGTTTGTGACATTCGAGTATTCGCGTAACAACCTTCATTGCACAAGATTTCCGCCATGGTCATAAGAACATTTTCTTCACATGTGATCAAGTCTCAAGTCGGTTTGAGTACCCGTTGCTCATTGAATGGCTCCCTGAATTGGAGTTAAGCGACTTTCTTTAGCTGAAATGATAGAAATCGAATCTCTGTGCACTTACACCATTTCTTCTACATACTAATGTGTCAAGTTGTCAGATTTTATCGGTTTCGTCATATCGTGACCTCTCCTTGTCGTCGGCGACTTCATGGTGAAATCCATTACAATTTGTTTTCCTTCGAATCTCCCTCCCGGTCTTTCACTACGAGCTTATTCGCATCTCATAAGTCTATAAGGGTTTTGACTACGCGCGCGATGTTAGGAAGTTAAGCATATACGAAATTTAAGCTATCGAGATGGGACAAGCCCGGTAAGTCACCCGAAAAAGCGTTCGGGAGACTCAAGATTAACAGAGACGGCGTTAGTTTTTAGATTCTTGAGACGGTAGCCCTAAGGACCTTTGAGTTTGAAGATTTACCTGGGACCCTAAGATCTCTATCGTTAGATATTTTACATTAGCAACCCTACTACACAATTAAGAATCATATTAACCATTGGCATTTAGATTTGTGCTCATTTTATCGTCAAGAGCCTTGATATCATAGATCACAAAGTACGTGAAGAGTTTGTCGTCTTCTAGAGTCAAGATACATGCACGGGGTATTTGGCCGAATTTAGTTAGAGAGTCGCTAAACATCCAAAAATTTTAAACATATAATTCCAAAACACACGAACGAAGGTAACCCAAAGGAGTAACGTTAGGATAAACGAGATCATATTCTGTTCCAATATCGAATAGCGCCATAATATAATGACCGTTAAGAGAAAGGTACCTTAACCAACGTTTGGATCATTTTGGCCTCCATTGCCAATTCCCGCAAAAGCTCGGCCACGAGGATGAACTTGATGGCCTTGTTGGCCACGGTTTTGATTCGGCCCGGTAATTTGGAGTTGATTCGGATGGACCGCCACTTCAACTTGTTGGCCAATCCATTGTGGACAATTATTCCGGTAGTGATCAGGGCTTCCACATTTAAAGCACGTACCCCATGGAAAGTTGCCTTGAGGATGAATGGTTTGAAGGGGTACTACATTCAATGGCGCCGCTTTCGGTGCTCTACAATTCTTGGACATGTGTCCAACTTGGTTGCAATTAAAACACGCCCTGCATTGAACGTTGGTGGGGTGGTGACTGTTGCATCTTTCACATAATGGGTGAGGTCCTGCATAAGCTTTCTTCACCGGTCCCGTCGCCGCCATCACTCTACCCCTATTAGCATCTTTGGGATTAAACCTTCCCATTTTCTTCACCCCACTTGATTCTCCCACTTCCTTTCTCTTGTTTGTTGAGGAGTTACTTAAAACACCGCCTCTCAACAAGTCTTCAGTCACACTCCCGGCTTGGTTAACAGCATCGGCCAAAGTAGTAGGCATGTTAGAGTTTACATATGATCGGACTTGAGGATTCAAGCCCAATACAAACTTCTGAATGGCCTGAGGCTCGGTACCCACCAAGTGAGGAATGAGGGTAGACAACTCTTGAAATCGTCTAACATAGCCCTTGTAATCGGCTCCTTCCATGTTGAGGTTAGCAAATTCGATGGTCAAATTTTGTAGTTCATAGGGAGGACAAAACTTTGCCTTCACTTTGTTCTTGAAGTCAATCCACTCCAAGTTATAAGTCCGCCCCAACGTTATCTCTTGGTTCCACCAACTCCAAGCGTCATGTCTAAACATGCCGGATGCATAAGAAATCCGGTCATCATAGGTGCAATGACTCCTTTCAATCACCGCCTCGATCGCCTCAAACCACTTTATACATTCCGTGGGACCACCTTTTCCATCAAACTCCGGTGCCCCACAACTTTTAAAGTCTTTAAATATACATCCTTGACGGTATCCACCATATTGATTATTCATGGGCATTCCGATATTAACTTCCACTGGTCCCTCTTCTTCACCCTCTACGGCATGAGGTTGAGCATTTTCATTATTCATATTTTCTGGGGCTTCGTTGTTTTGAGGCCCATTGTTTTGCCCAAGATTTGCCGTGACTTGAGCAATAATGGTTGGCATGATATTGGCGATCGTTTGAGCGATCACTTCAGCCATGTTTGGCTCAGGGACCTCACCACGACCCCTTCCTTGGCCTCTACCATGACCTCTACCACGACCCCTACCACGGCCCCTACCTCTACCTCCTTGTACTTCCGGTTGAGCTTCTGATTGAGGTTCTTCTGGTTCGGCCCTATAGTTCGTTCCGACTCTTCTTGGTCTCACCATTTCTATAAAGCAAGTGACACGTTGACCCGAGAGTTAGTCTCAAATGCTCACATGTTAGTCACACAAGTAGTCAATGCTCTCATACCGATACCACATACTCATTTCATATCACTAAGCTAAGGCAAGAGTGCTAGAATCCTATGAGATTCTTACTTAGCATATCATTATGTCAATTTCATTACAATCATTCATTATTAATTCAAGTAATCATGCTCAATACGTCATAAGATCAAACAATTAACACAAATGGGTTAAGTATAATCTGGATTCGATATGCTCTCTAGTTATTGACCAGGTATGTATACAGGGTGTACCAACGGCTAACCCTCCACCCAATCAACTTCCATTAAGCATATCGGTTCCCTATTATACACTAATCCAAGCAACTAACACGAATGATTCAAAGTATAATCCGAATTCGATATGCTTTCTAGTTATTGACCAGGTATGTATACAGGGTGTACCAACGGCTAACCCTCCACCCAATCAACTTCCATTAAGCATATCGGTTCCCTATTATACACTAAGCCACACGTGCGCAATCCATGATGTCATTAACTTGTTATAATGTTGGGCGACCATAAAAGAGTTGATCGGGTTCTTTTAGGGTTGTCACAATATTATACTAAGTTAATACCATAACTTCATTTTGCTTTAACGCATCCAACAAACATCAATCAGTAACAACAATCCATATTAATGACAATTAATTTCAATCAATGCACACATTAACCACATTGTACCCATTCCACATTCATCATGTTGAATTCAAGCCATCACATAAGTGGTCTTAACTACGAACTCACGATATACACTTTCTAGGGTTCACAGAATTCACGTTGCACACAAATTTCCTAACCATGCATGCTATATGAAGAGTTTTAACTTAAGCCGTAGTCTAGGTCAAACCGTCTAATTCTCTACGACCACGCATGGGCCACCATTCTGTAACACCCCAAGCTAAGGCTCAGAATATCACGGAAATCATATAGCACAAGGTGGAATTAATGTAGAACATGAACTAAATGCAATTAGAGGATTCAGTGAATCCATACAGTAAGTTAAACAAGAATCAAAATACATAAAGAACAAGTCATCATCAAAGATTACAACAGAACATCAAAAGATGGCTAACGGTTCTAAGTACGATGCAAAAGAAGGCAAATGGATCCTTGATCCATATAAGTCCAAGTCCGGGTTCAACGGCAAGCTAATAATCAAAATCCACGTCCCGGATTACTCTGAATACCTGAAAAGTGTACTAAGCATAGTCAACACAAGGTTGGTGAGTTCGCAGTAATAGTCAATAAGAAACCCTCATCAATAATCATAATATACGAGTAGAGGCAAAACATGACTTACAGTGAGCCTCTATGAACAACACAACAACATCCACCACAAGATTACACACAACAAATAAAACGCGTAATAAACATTATACCCAGGTAACGTACGTAACATCAATTCAAAACAGGTATCATATCCTCTTCAGTGGGATTGATACACAACCTAAGTCATATCCTCTTCAGTGGGATAGATACACAACATAAGTCATATCCTCTTCAGTGGGATAGATACACAACATAAGTCATATCCTCTTCAGTGGGATAGATACACAACATAAGTCATATCCTCTTCAGTGGGATAGATACACAACATCCATACATCACAAGTCCATCAATCATCAAACATCAGACTAAAGTAAACTATACGCACATACACTTAGGAGGATTCTACTTTCTTCGAATCCTAGATGCTTATATATAGGGTCACCCGCAGCCTTCCCACCACATCTAGAACCCAATGAAGGCATAACCGACTTCCATGTATGCACGTCTATCCTAGCAGTAATAATAATAATAATAAATAATAATAACAATAATAATAATATATCACAATCCCTTACTAAGATCAATTAAACGTAACCAATAACCCATTATTTCATCGCTCAATCAATCATTCAATCGTCAAACATTAATTCATAAGTTCATCAATACAATGATAAAGGTATGCTTGAGTGCATATCACACAAATCAAGTATAACGAGACGTACATGTTCATTCCAACCATAATTCCTGAATTTATCGCTTTCTCTAAACAACGCGTACATATACTTTGGAGGATTTTACTTTCATCAAGTTCTAGATGCTTATGTATAGGGTCACCCGCAGCCTTCCCACCACATCTAGAACCCAATGAAGGCATAACCGACTTCCATGTATGCACGTCTATCCTAGCAGTAATAATAATAATAATAATAATAATAATAATAATATAACTTAACTTAACTAAGTCAATCAAAAAATAATAATAAAATAATAAAATAATAATAATAATAATAATAATAATAATAATAATAATAATAATAATAATAATAATAATAATAATAATAATAATAATAATAATAATAGCTTAATAATAATAATAATAATAATAATAATAATAATAATAATAATAATAATAATAATAGTAATAATAATAATAATAATAATAATAATAATAATAATAATAATAATAATAATAATAATAATAATAATAATAATAATAATAATAATAATAATAATAATAATAATAATAATAATAATAATAATAATAATAATAATAATAATAATAATAATAATAATAATAATAATAATAATAATAATAATAATAATAATAATAATAATAATAATAATAATAATAATAATAATAATAATAATAATAATAATAATAATAATAATAATAATAATAATAATAATAATAATAATAATAATAATAATAATAATAATAATAATAATAATAATAATAATAATAATAATAATAATAATAATAATAATAATAATAATAATAATAATAATAATAATAATAAAATAATAATAATAATAATAATAATAATAATAATAATAATAATAATAATAATAATAATAATAATAATAATAATAACAACAACTCTATAATCATAAACAAGTTGGTTCCTTAAGTTAAGTCGAGTCACGAACCCACAATTACTTCTTTAACATAACCGAGTGTGAAACGTAACACTTTGACCCGAAATTTTTAGAAACGGATTAAGAATCATACAAAATGAGTGTTACTACAAGAAACTAGACCCTCTTACGATTCCAACGATAGGTCATATGACTTATTTGGACTTACGGATCAAAAGTTATTAACGTTGGAAAATTGACGCGCGCGAATGTCCATAATGAATCCACTGCGCCGCAGTGGGGCAGAGCCAAGCCACTGCGCCGCAGTGGGCCAAAACAAAGCAGAATGGGCAGTGGTAATCCACTGCGCCGCAGTGGGACTAGGCCCCTCCACTGCGCCGCAGTGGGACAATTCCCAGCACCAGCACCAGCAGCCCTAAGTGCAGAAAACGAACCAAAACCCCCAAAATTCAACCCAAAGCATACCAAAACGATTTGTAAGAGCTTGAAACTCATTTTGAAGCTTAACTAAGTGCCATTAAACATAAATACACATAACCCATTACAAATTTTCATTCCAAAACATCAAGAACACTTCCAAATCATTCAACCCAAACCAAAACCCTAATTTAACCCTAATTCCATTTCGACCCGATTCAAGACTTGTAAATGTATGAGATGACTAAAAATGAGTAAACTAACATAAATAAAAGTAAATGGGATGAATTAGACTCACCAAAACTTCCTTCTTGAGCTTCAACCCGAAATTAGGTCAAAAGGGTAAAATGCAAGAACTTCCACCTTTGATTCTTCAATAAGACGATAATGAGGTATAGATGACGATGATTCTAGTGTTATTTCAGTTTCAAAACACCAATCGATACTAGAAAGAAGAAGAAATGAAATGGGTTTTGGTCTTGCCTTTTACTTGAGAGAAGGAGAGAAAAAGAGAAAGATAAGAAATGAAAGGGGAAGAAGAGATAAGGGGGGGGGGAATGGGTCATTGGTGGCTGGTGGGTCATGGACTACCCACGGACCGACCCGTTTCTCTTCTCTAGCCAATTTACAATCGTTACACATTTGAACACTGATCAAAACATAATATCGACCCGAGTATAACACATTGTCATTTAATTTACAAAACGACCCAAATAATTCATTAACTTAAATTGTTAGTCATATTACACGAAAAGTCAACGGGTCAAAACTCACGGATGTTACATTATTCCCCCGTTGAAAGAATTTCGTCCCGAAATTCAACAAAACACTAATAGTTAGACAATTGCGGGTACTTAGGTTTCAACTCTAACGGTCTTCAACACACATCGACCCACTTCCTTCGTAGCATGCAAGCTAGTTGCTATCTTCTTAACTTGAGAAGTTCTTCTTGTCATTCCAATTACTATTCTAGGCCCGTTGCATTGGCTTTCTTTGATTCTTGGCTCATCCAGCGGAGAGTAACACCTCTACTACTTAATGCTTCAGTTTGTGACATTCGAGTATTCGCGTAACAACCTTCATTGCACAAGATTTCCGCCATGGTCATAAGCACATTTTCTTCACATATGATCAAGTCTCAAGTCGGTTTGAGTACCCGTTGCTCATTGAATGGCTCCCTGAATTGGAGTTAAGCGACTTTCTTTAGCTGAAATGATAGAAATCGAATCTCTGTGCACTTACACCATTTCTTCTACATACTAATGTGTCAAGTTGTCAGATTTTATCGGTTTCGTCGTATCGTGACCACTCCTTGTCGTCGGCGACTTCATGGTGAAATCCATTACAATTTGTTTTCCTTCGAATCTCCCTCCCGGTCTTTCACTACGAGCTTATTCGCATCTCATAAGTCTATAAGGGTTTTGACTACGCGCGCGATGTTAGGAAGTTAAGCATATACGAAATTTAAGCTATCGAGATGGGACAAGCCCGGTAAGTCACCCGGAAAAGCGTTCGGGAGACTCAAGATTAACAGAGACGGCGTTAGTTTTTAGATTCTTGAGACGGTAGCCCTAAGGACCTTTGAGTTTGAAGATTTACCTGGGACCCTAAGATCTCTATCGTTAGATATTTTACATTAGCAACCCTACTACACAATTAAGAATCATATTAACCATTGGCATTTAGATTTGTGCTCATTTTATCGTCAAGAGCCTTGATATCATAGATCACAAAGTACGTGAAGAGTTTGTCGTCTTCTAGAGTCAAGATACATGCACGGGGTATTTGACCGAATTTAGTTAGAGAGTCGCTAAACATCCAAAAAATTTAAACATATAATTCCAAAACACACGAACGAAGGTAACCCAAAGGAGTAACGTTAGGATAAACGAGATCATATTCTGTTCCAATATCGAATAGCGCCATAATATAATGACCGTTAAGAGAAAGGTACCTTAACCAACGTTTGGATCATTTTGGCCTCCATTGCCAATCCCGCAAAAGCTCGGCCACGAGGATGAACTTGATGGCCTTGTTGGCCACGGTTTTGATTCGGCCCGGTAATTTGGAGTTGATTCGGATGGACCGCCACTTCAACTTGTTGGCCAATCCATTGTGGACAATTATTCCGGTAGTGATCAGGGCTTCCACATTTAAAGCACGTACCCCATGGAAAGTTGCCTTGAGGATGAATGGTTTGAAGGGGTACTACATTCAATGGCGCCGCTTTCGGTGCTCTATAATTCTTGGACATGTGTCCAACTTGGTTGAAATTAAAACACGCCCTGCATTGAACGTTGGTGGGGTGGTGACTGTTGCATCTTTCACATAATGGGTGAGGTCCTGCATAAGCTTTCTTCACCGGTCCCGTCGCCGCCATCACTCTACCCCTATTAGCATCTTTGGGATTAAACCTTCCCATTTTCTTCACCCCACTTGATTCTCCCACTTCCTTTCTCTTGTTTGTTGAGGAGTTACTTAAAACACCGCCTCTCAACAAGTCTTCAGTCACACTCCCGGCTTGGTTAACAGCATCGGCCAAAGTAGTAGGCATGTTAGAGTTTACATATGATCGGACTTGAGGATTCAAGCCCAATACAAACTTCTGAATGGCCTGAGGCTCGGTACCCATCAAGTGAGGAATGAGGGTAGACAACTCTTGAAATCGTCTAACATAGCCCTTGTAATCGGCTCCTTCCATGTTGAGGTTAGCAAATTCGATGGTCAAATTTTGTAGTTCATAGGGATGACAAAAATTTGCCTTCACTTTGTTCTTGAAGTCAATCCACTCCAAGTTATAAGTCCGCCCCAACGTTATCTCTTGGTTTCACCAACTCAAAGCGTCATGTCTAAACATGCCGGATGCATAAGAAATCCGGTCATCATAGGTGCATTGACTCCTTTCAATCACCGTCTCGATCGCCTCAAACCACTTTATACATTCCGTGGGACCACCTTTTCCATCAAACTCCGGTGCCCCACAACTTTTAAAGTCTTTAAATATACATCCTTGACGGTATCCACCATATTGATTATTCATGGGCATTCCGATATTAACTTCCACTGGTCCCTCTTCTTCACCCTCTACGGCATGAGGTTGAGCATTTTCATTATTCATATTTTCTGGGGCTTCGTTGTTTTGAGGCCCATTGTTTTGCCCAAGATTTGCCGTGACTTGAGCAATAATGGTTGGCATGATATTGGCGATCGTTTGAGCGATCACTTCAGCCATGTTTGGCTCAGGGACCTCACCACGACCCCTTCCTTGGCCTCTACCACGACCTCTACCACGGCCCCTACCACGGCCCCTACCTCTACCTCCTTGTACTTCCGGTTGAGCTTCTGATTGAGGTTCTTCTGGTTCGGCCCTATAGTTCGTTCCGGCTCTTCTTGGTCTCACCATTTCTATAAAGCAAGTGACACGTTGACCCGAGAGTTAGTCTCAAATGCTCACATGTTAGTCACACAAGTAGTCAATGCTCTCATACCGATACCACATACTCATTTCATATCACTAAGCTAAGGCAAGAGTGCTAGAATCCTATGAGATTGTTACTTAGCATATCATTATGTCAATTTCATTACAATCGTTCATTATTAATTCAAGTAATCATGCTCAATACGTCATAAGATCAAACAATTAACACAAATGGGTTAAGTATAATCTGAAATCGATATGCTCTCTAGTCATTGACCAGGTATGTATACAGGGTGTACCAACGGCTAACCCTCCACCCAATCAACTTCCATTAAGCATATCGGTTCCCTATTATACACTAAGCCAAGCAACTAACACGAATGATTCAAAGTATAATCCGAATTCGATATGCTTTCTAGTTATTGACCAGGTATGTATACAGGGTGTACCAACGGCTAACCCTCCACCCAATCAACTTCCATTAAGCATATCGGTTCCCTATTATACACTAAGCCACACGTGCGCAATCCATGATGTCATTAACTTGTTATAATGTTGGGCGACCATAAAAGAGTTGATCGGGTTCTTTTAGGGTTGTCACAATATTATACTAAGTAAATACCATAACTTCATTTTGCTCTAACGCATCCAACAAACATCAATCAGTAACAACAATCCATATTAATGACAATTAATTTCAATCAATGCACACATTAACCACATTGTACCCATTCCATATTCATCACGTTGAATTCAAGCCATCACATAAGTGGTCTTAACTACGAACTCACGATATACACTTTCTAGGGTTCACAGAATTCACGTTGCACACAAATTTCCTAACCATGCATGCTATATGAAGAGTTTTAACTTAAGTCGTAGTCTAGGTCAAACCGCCTAATTCTCTACGACCACGCATGGGCCACCATTCTGTAACACCCCAAGCCAAGGCTCAGAATATCACGGAAATCATATAGCACAAGGTGGAATTAATGTAGAACATGAACTAAATGCAATTAGAGGATTCAGTGAATCCATACAGTAAGTTAAACAAGAATCAAAATACATAAAGAACAAGTCATCATCAAAGATTACAACAGAACATCAAAAGATGGCTAACGGTTCTAAGTACGATGCAAAAGAAGGCAAATGGATCCTTGATCCATATAAGTCCAAGTCCGGGTTCAACGGCAAGCTAATAATCAAAATCCACGTCCCGGATTACTCTGAATACCTGAAAAGTGTACTAAGCATAGTCAACACAAGGTTGGTGAGTTCGCAGTAATGGTCTATAAGAAACCCTCGTCAATAATCATAATATACGAGTAGAGGCAAAACATGACTTACAGTGAGCCTCTATGAACAACACAACAACATCCACCACAAGATTACACACAACAAATAAAACGCGTAATAAACATTATACCCAGGTAACGTACGTAACATCAATTCAAAACAGGTATCATATCCTCTTCAGTGGGATAGATACACAACATAAGTCATATCCTCTTCAGTGGGATAGATACACAACATAAGTCATATCCTCTTCAGTGGGATAGATACACAACATAAGTCATATCCTCTTCAGTGGGATAGATACACAACATAAGTCATATCCTCTTCAGTGGGATAGATACACAACATAAGTCATATCCTCTTCAGTGGGATAGATACACAACATAAGTCATATCCTCTTCAGTGGGATAGATACACAACATAAGTCATATCCTCTTCAGTGGGATAGATACACAACATCCATACATCACAAGTCCATCAATCATCAAACATCAGACTAAAGTAAACTATACGCACATACACTTAGGAGGATTCTACTTTCTTCGAATCCTAGATGCTTATATATAGGGTCACCCGCAGCCTTTCCACCACATCTAGAACCCAATGAAGGCATAACCGACTTCCATGTATGCACGTCTATCCTAGCAGTAATAATAATAATAATAACAATAACCATAATAATAATATATCACAATCCCTTACTAAGATCAATTAAACGTAACCAATAACCCATTATTTCATCGCTCAATCAATCATTCAATCGTCAAACATTAATTCATAAGTTCGTCAATACAACGATAAAGGTATGCTTGAGTGCATATCACACAAATCAAGTATAACGAGACGTACATGTTCATTCCAACCATAATTCCTGAATTTATCGCTTTCTCTAAACAACGCGTACATATACTTTGGAGGATTTTACTTTCATCAAGTTCTATATGCTTATGTATAGGGTCACCCGCAGCCTTCCCACCACATCTAAGACTCTTTGAAAGTAAAACCGACCTCCATATATGTACTTCTATCCTAGTACCTTACAATAACACAATCACATTCGTAAATCATCACACAATCAATCAAAATTATCTGTCAATCAACAATTAATCAGAAATTAACTAGACAGTCAATCAAATCAACCAAACAATCCAACAAACACGTATATGTACACTTTTCAGCCGAATCTCTATTGAGTAGGGAGCTACGAAACTCACCTTGATCGGCAAAGAAGCTTAAGTCGGGTAAATGAAAGATTAATAGCGAGTATTGGGCCCCACGCGTCCACAACCTATCAAAGCATGTCATATAGTACAAGGTCAACTCTATAATCATAAACAAGTTGGTTCCTTAAGTTAAGTCGAGTCACGAACCCACAATTACTTCTTTAACATAACCGAGTGTGAAACGTAACACTTTGACCCAAAATTTTTAGAAACGGATTAAGAATCATACAAAATGAGTGTTACTACAAGAAACTAGACCCTCTTACGATTCCAACAATAGGTCATATGACTTATTTGGACTTACGGATCAAAAGTTATTAACGTTGGAAAATTGACGCGCGCGAATGTCCATAATGAATCCACTGCGCCGCAGTGGGGCAGAGCCAAGCCACTGCGCCGCAGTGGGCCAAAACAAAGCAGAATGGGCAGTGGTAATCCACTGCACCGCAGTGGGACTAGGCCCCTCCACTGCGCCGCAGTGGGACAATTCCCAGCACCAGCACCAGCAGCCCTAAGTGCAGAAAACGAACCAAAACCCCAAAATTCGACCCAAAGCATACCAAAACGATTTGTAAGAGCTTGAAACTCATTTTGAAGCTTAACTAAGTGCCATTAAACATAAATACACATAATCCATTACAAATTTTCATTCCAAAACATCAAGAACACTTCCAAATCATTCAACCAAAACCAAAACCCTAATTTAACCCTAATTCCATTTCGACCCGATTCAAGACTTGTAAATGTACGAGATGACTAAAAATGAGTAAACTAACATAAGTAGAAGTAAATGGGATGAATTAGACTCACCAAAACTTCCTTCTTGAGCTTCAACCCGAAATTAGGTCAAAAGGGTAAAATGCAAGAACTTCCACCTTTGATTCTTCAATAAGACGATAATGAGGTATAGATGACGATGATTCTAGTGTTATTTCAGTTTCAAAACACCAATCGATACTAGAAAGAAGAAGAAATGAAATGGGTTTTGGTCTTGCCCTTTTACTTGAGAGAAGGAGAGAAAAAGAGA
>CM067173.1:73025557-73031886 GCA_034093135.1 Erigeron breviscapus
TTAAAAAATGTCGAGCATTATAAATGCTTTGTGCTTTTTATTTTTCAATTCATTGAGAGACAAATGTTTTGTAATGGTTTAAGACACATTATGATGTACGTACAACTTCATTGTACGTATTGATACCCTTCATGTAACGAACTTATTACTTGAACAGGATATATGTTTTATAAGCTAGCTCGTGCCTCTATATTCTTCATTCCTTACAAACAGAATAAATTCCTTCATGCTATTAGTATTCCAATAAGGGGTTTTCTAATATAGGCCTATGGGCACATGTAACATGCATTAAATAAGTAGTATATTCTTATTGGAACTAACACTCTACATTAACTCAATTAGACTTTTAACTTTTACCAATATTACCCTTTAATTATTCCTCCTAATCTTTCTCTCCCATAATCCTACATATTTTGCCGTCAATTTTTCTTACTATCAATTGTATATCTTTAAATCTGTTGATTTGTCCATCCTATTTTCACATTCCTAATACACCCATAATTTGTCGTCATTATTTTTTACCACTAGCATAAGGATATATATTCAATATAAAATTAACAAACCCTTGCTCCCATCTTAATTTACATAAAATCACTACATGAAAAAAAAAATGAATGGGAGCATTCTTTTAATCTCAACGAGCTTCCTGTCGAAGAAAATATGATAATTTTTCAACATGAAAAGGATGCTATTGAAGAACCATTTGTTGCTCAGTGTTTTTGAAGTAAAGAAGAAGCTCTTAATTAAAAAGAATTAAGTAAACTCCACCTTTTGGTTGTCAAAAAGAAGAGCTCCACCTTTGGTTTTTATTGTACATTAGAAATAGAGAAAATTATATTTTTGGTCCCTCAACTTGGCAAGATTCACAGTTATTGCCCTTAAGTGAATTAATTACAAAAAAACCCCGGAAGTTGGTCAATTTTTTCAATTTACACTCCGCTAACGGACGCCGTCTATTTTGTCCGTTAAGTTAGGGGCAAACTCGTCATTTCACCATCTTCTTCTTCTTCATCTTCTCCTTCTTCTTCTCATTCTTTTAACAGATATATATATATGTATGTATGTATATATATCTACAAACCTATGGGAAACAAATACATATAGATCGAAACACATCTCACCTCCATCTATTCCTAACATTTAGCTCCCGTATCAAAATCAATATAAAAAGATATATCATCATCACCACCCCAACAACCATATATATCCACCACCACCTGAAATCTTGGCTACCACCACAACCATGGACTCTCTTCTTGTTTGCACTTTGATCTATCATCCATTCACCATCACTGACCTACCACCAGTCACAGTCACAACGAGGATAACTATCGCCGGAAATAATGAGGAGTGATACTTCACCGTTGGAAAAACATGATTAAGTATATGTTTTTCTCTTGAAAGTTGCAACAGAAAAATGCAGTGGTGATGGTGGCTTTTTCCGGCGACAGATGCAACTGAAAAATGCGGTAGTGGTGGCTTTTTTCGGCGGCGAAAAATTGCGGGGGTTAGCCTCTGATTTTTCTTTTCTAGTTAGTCGTTTTCATATTTCAATTCATTTGGATTTGTTCCATATTTCAATTCATCTAGGTTGGTAGGTATATATATACATACAAATATATATAAAAGAATGAGAAGAAGAATAAGGAGAAGATGAAGAAGAAGAAGATGGTGAAATGACGAGTTTGCCCTAACTTAACGAACAAAATAGACGGCGTCCATTAGCGGAGTGTAAATTGAAAAAATTGACCAACTTCCGGGTTTTTTTTGTAATTAATTCACTTAAGGGCAATAACTGTGAATCTTGCCAAGTTGAGGGACCAAAAATGTAATTTTCTCTTTTTTAAAAGAAAGATGTAGGAAAAATAAGGTGAATGACACATTGGTATGACAACGATTTAGTTGTCATAAATATCGAATTTAAATGGTTTTTGGAAAATACAGTATATAATTGTTTTATGGATGGAGGGAAAGATTAGGAGGAATAATTAAAGGGTATTCTTGGTAAAAATTAAAAATCTAATTGAGTTAATGTAGAGTGTTAGTTCCAATAAGAATATACTACTTATTTAATGCATGTTACATGTGCCCTTAGGGCATATATTAGAAAAGCCCTTCCAATAATTACAAGCAGGACTACTGACGACAAAGTCCATACAAAATAAATAGAGAAATGATTAATTAACCTAAATATATTAACCTAATTATCAACCTAACAATATGGGCCTAACACTTGTCATTTTTTACATTTAATTTAAAATCATGCTTTAATGGTTAATTGTATTTCCTACTTTGCCCTTAATAAATAATTTAATACAAGTCGGCCTTTTTTTCCTGCAAACTTGCATTTTAAATATTATATAAATTTTTTTTAATTCACAAAGATATTATTTGTATAGAAAATCTGCACATTGAAATAGTAAATTTTCTCTTTATATGTATCTGTTTTCTGATTCTTAACCAATTTAACCATCTCATAAATAGGATCTTCTCATGTACAAGTTTCATCAACAATTGGCACTCTCTAGTTTCGCAACAGGTTTTCCTATATCTCCTGGAATCAAAGATATCATCAATCCTTTAAAGACTAAACCACCTGCACATAGCTAACATCCTATAAAATGAAATACAACATAAAGATACTAACAAAAATATGGCTTTTTCAATCTAATGTCTATATAATAACTCCAATATAGTGTACAACCTGTTGGAATGTATAACAAATTATCTAATTAAATCACAAAGCATGCAGCGGAAGATTAAACTATGTAGTTAATTAATTAACCAAGAGAGAAAGCATATACCTTTAATTGATGATGATAAAGTAAGAAACTTTATGATAAGGTTTAAAGTACAACCTCTCTACGATCGCACATACGACTCTAGAATGTATGTATGCTAGTACTTGATCACGAACCGGCAACGATTGGCTTGCTCCTTCTTCTTGCTTTGATCAAAATCACCAAGAACCCTAAAGGGTTTAGAATTTCGGCTATATGAACCGAAAAAGAGAAGAGAGAGAGATATTTAGGGTTCTTGAAAACCCTTGAGAATTGTGTAAGTCCCAACTCGTTAGATGGTACTACTGAAGACACCTCTATGTCGATGGTGGAGTTACTTTGCAATATATGCACTGAACTGGAGACGACCAGTTGCAGTGTGTATATACCAAGTTCTAGATAGATTACTTATATAAATGACAATAAGTAAATAACAATGCAATAATACAAATAACTTGTAAGATAACTTGATGAGACAATATGTATTTTTCAATGTGTAATTTATTTATTGATATTAAACAAATTACAAGGTTGATGCGGAACCAAGATAATACACGAATGTAACTATCCTAACAACCTATGAAATACAATTGATCTATACTCGGAATTTCTCAATACAATCGAAACACTTAAAGTTGTGAAATGTTCCTTTTAGCGATTGAGAGAAGATTGCACAAGTTCACCAAGAATATTGCAGGTTTGCAAAGTGTGAAGTTATTCGTCTTTGTGAAATAACTTTGTAAGATCGAATACTTAAATTCTTGGTGATGCAATGACTTGTATTTATAGGCAAAGTTAACATTGGGATGTTAACTTTAGCCGTACAAATGTGGTTGGGAGCATTTAAGGAATAGCATTTAATTCTTTAAAAAGCAGTGTAAAGTCGCATGTTAAAGTGACTTTACATAACCACCTTTATGTACCTTTTAATACTTAAATAATAAGATAAGGCTTATTATCCGGGTAAAGGTACATAAAGCATACAAGTCAATTCCTCGTAATCAGTGTAAAGCTTTGTAAGGGCTTTCCACTGATGGTCTCCAGTTTGTAACTGACTAGAATGCCAACTGGGCTTCGCTGCCATTGCCATTCTCTATCTTCCATTTGTTGTCTTCGACTTCAACTGGAATGCTTCTTCAACTTGGTCAGTTCTCAACTGGAGGAAGTCTTCAGTTGCGTTAACTGTACGGTGCAACTGGACTTCAATATATTTCTCGACAAATCATCTTGGTCACCAGTTTACTGGTCACCAGATGCAACTGGTGACTGGTCAGTGTGAACTGGTGACTGGCCAGTTCCATGTGAACTGGTCCTAACAAATTCCCCCTATTTGTCTAGAAATATAGTCTAAGTCTTTTTCTAGTTCTTGTATCTATACAAGTGTGAACTATAGAGACTTGTTCGATTTAAATCTATTTAAGTTATCTAAGGCATTTTTATAGATCAATAAATGCCTTAGGTTTTTCTTTTAGGTTTGTTAGATTTTAATCTATTATCTACCTTGTGGTTACAAACTGGTAACTTCATTTATACAAGGGAATGAAATTTATACAAGTTATAGAATGTAAATACAAATTACAAGTAGATAAACTGAAGAAAGAACTTAATGAGATGGCCCTTCGCCAGTTCTTCTTCTCTTGGCAACTGAAGAGATAGGCAGAGTATCTTCAAGGTCAATATTCAACTTTTGCTCAAGATTTTCTTTATGTTGAATCTTCCCCCTTAGAAAGTTAACCCATGCTTTCTCGAACCTATTCTTTTGTGCCTTAGCATCCAAAACATTCACCATCTCCACCCATTCGCTGAACCCATACTGCATAGCACCAGGATCATCAGTTCTAACCAGTGGCCCACCAGTATACTTAACTTCGATTTGAAAAACCTTGGTGCCTGGCTTGATTGTAACATTGACACCATTAATAGTACCACTATGTCTTCTTGTTGACATGATCTGGGAGTAGTAGTTTCTAGCTTCAGATTCATTTGTGATTTTTATACTCCCAGCACCAGCAGCCAGTACAGCGGACTTAATGTCTTCATTGGTACCTCGCCAGTTGATTCAACGAATGTGCTAAGGTCAGCATCTCTTGCATCTCTTGTCAGTGGTCTTCTTGGTTGTGGAATCCTTCTTCTTGGTGGATTCAATACATCCTTCACAACCTTTTTAACATTTGCAATTCTCTTAAGAATCCCACTGGCCCTAATCTCTTTGGCCTTCTCCACTGAAATGTTTAAGCTCCTGGCATCGAATTCAGCTTCATCCTCATGATAGTGTCTATCCAGTTCTACATCTAGCATTTCATTCAACTGGTCAACTATCCTAGGATCATTCTTAACCCTAACATACTCATCCTAGTGATACCCAGTAGATTGGCATCACTCATATCCAGCAACTTAATCTGAGCAAGATGTGCCCTGGCCTCAACTTGGTTTCTTTGTTTCATTTTCTTTCTTTCTTTGATGTCATTACCAAGTCTAGCCAGTTTTCTACTATCACTATCTGAAACTAGAGGTAGTATGTCAGCATTACCAGTTTCTAACATTTCACCAGTGGCCGGCTGGGCAGATGCATCACCAGCTAAACCTTTACCTTTGTCCAAACCAACATTCCCCCTATCACTCTGCTCACCAGCTTCAGTACTGGTAGCCACAACCAATTCTCTTCCAGATCCAGATGGAGTCCTTCCAGTGCAACTGGTCGTGTAAGGACTGAACTTCTTTCCCCCTTGGCAGCATCTAGACCTGCCCTAATTGCTTCCCATTCAGAGGGGTGAGATGGCAACCGGTCAAGAGGCTGCCATGACTGCAAGTCCTTACACTCTTTGAAAATGCCACACATCATCCTGGAGGACCTCCATAAATGGTTCGTCTCCTTGGACTGGGTCAAGACATTTGCAACAACTTGGTCTTGACCAGTTTTCAATTCATTCAAGATCTTGGAGTCCTCATCCAAACCGGAGACAACCTTATCCTTAACCTCATCATCCATCTTCTTCAGATTTTCCACTTCAGTTGTCAATTTCTCTATAGATTGAGCATGTAGAGATACCTGGGTGTTCAAACTTTCTATGCTGCCTCTCAACTGGTTGATCTCACTGGTAAGTGGGGCCAGATCAACCTAAGGAGTGGCCAGCTTGGTGATCTCAGACATCACCCTTTCAATCAAATGCTCTTCTCTAGCACCCAGCGTATCCTCTATTTTCTAACCAACCGAAGTCATCAACTGCTCTCCAATGCCAGTTACATCTAGGCCAGGTCTTTCAATAAGTTCCTTAACCTGCCTTTCAATCTCTTTTAAGTCAACTTCTGAAGTTCTGACAGTATTTCTTAGCAAGTTGGAGATTGAACTGGAGACCTTGGAGTGAGTTAGGTCAAAGGCTTCCTTTAGAGTACCAGCTAGATTGTTGCAGCCAGTGACCAACTCATTAAGCTTTCTGAACACCAAGTCTTCATTAGATGAAAACTTGTTTATCCCCAGATCGACCACCTTAATATTTGTGTTCTTATCTGGAGAAAGGTTTCTGAACTGGATAGACAGACAGAAGAATG
>CM067173.1:73032886-73075458 GCA_034093135.1 Erigeron breviscapus
GCAAGTTTATTAGCCTTCTGCTCTGATACCACTTGTAAGTCCCAACTCGTTAGATGGTACTACTGAAGACACCTCTATGTCGATGGTGGAGTTACTTTGCAATATATGCACTGAACTGGAGACGACCAGTTGCAGTGTGTATATACCAAGTTCTAGATAGATTACTTATATAAATGACAATAAGTAAAGAACAATGCAATAATACAAATAACTTGTAAGATAACTTGATGAGACAATATGTATTTTTCAATGTGTAATTTATTTATTGATAATAAACAAATTACAAGGTTGATGCGGAACCAAGATAATACACGAATGTAAATATCCTAACAACCTATGAAATACAATTGATCTATACTCGGAATTTCTCAAGACAATCGAAACACTTAAAGTTGTGAAATGTTCCTTTTAGCGATTGAGAGAAGATTGCACAAGTTCACCAAGAATATTGAAGGTTTGCAAAGTGTGAAGTTATTCGTCTTTGTGAAATAACTTTGTAAGATCGAATACTTAAATTCTTGGTGATGCAATGACTTGTATTTATAGGCAAAGTTAACATTGGGATGTTAACTTTAGCCGTACAAATGTGGTTGGGAGCATTTATGGAATAGCATTTAATTCCTTAAAAAGCAGTGTAAAGTCGCATGTTAAAGTGACTTTACATAACCACCTTTATGTACCTTTTAATACTTAAATAATAAGATAAGGCTTATTATCCTGGTAAAGGTACATAAAGCATACAAGTCAATTCCTCGTAATCAGTGTAAAGCTTTGTAAGGGCTTTCCACTGATGGTCTCCAGTTTGTAACTGACTAGAATGCCAACTGGGCTTCGCTGCCATTGCCATTCTCTATCTTCCATTTGTTGTCTTTGACTTCAACTGGAATGCTTCTTCAACTTGGTCAGTTCTCAACTGGAGGAAGTCTTCAGTTGCGTTAACTGTACGGTGCAACTGGACTTCAATATATTTCTCGACAAATCATCTTGGTCACCAGTTTACTAGGTCACCAGGTGCAACTGGTAACTGGTCAGTGTGAACTGGTGACTGGCCAGTTCCAGGTGAACTGGTCCTAACAAATTGAATGAGAAAAACAATTAGCTTAGGCCTCCTTTTATAGGTGTAGGAAAACTTGATGACCAAGTTTAGGGTTTTGAAAAACTTGATGAAGGTAATAACATTGGTTAGCGTCTAGCAACACGCCAATGCTCCTAGAAATATTTAAGTATAGTTTCTTAAAGTATATTTAAATGGTTGAGGCATTTATTATCCTTTTGTTCAGATACCGTGTTAAACATGAATGTGGATCAATGTCATTTCATGATTTAACGATTCTGTTTCTCATTTCATCACTATTTATGATTACCAAATATAATCGAGACACATCTGGATTTATTTGGACATGGCCATGTAAACATCTTAAATAGTCCCAATGAGGGGCCTAGTGGTATCATTCTGTAACTTTTAGTTGGAGGAACAAATCATGTATTGACTACACGTGTCAGTCATCATACTTCACTACACTTTCTGAAAATAGCCCTTTATTTACTCCCTTATTCAGGAGAGTTAGAACTATATCAAGTAAGTGCAATCCATATATGCTGACCTGCTTGTATCTCAAGTCAAAGGATCAATAAAGTAACCATTTACGAATTTCACTTAATGATGCCGATCCATAAAGTGATAAATTCGTTTAGTGGGGTAGTCCGATATGCATCATATGAATACCATGTGAGGTTGGTGGGACCAGCCATTATATATTCAAAGAATATAACCAATCGCTCAGATTTGTCTTAGATTAATTATATTCCCATATAATTAATCGACAATGGACAATTTAGAATATTTAATAAAATATTCAAGGATTAAACATGCAAATATATGATACAATTAATATTAAATGAAATCAAACATATCAAGTACTTTATTTCATTAAGAAAAATATAAATTGTTTAACATCCCTTATCCAAATACCGAAACAACAGATTTACATGAAATAACTAGCTAATTTAAGTCCTATGCCCTCGGCATGCCTTTCAAGCTTGGACCTAGCCAAGGCTTTTGTGAAAGGATAAGCTAAGTTAAAATCTGTGTGAACTTTGAGTAATTTGATCTCTCCTAGTTCGATCCGCTCACGAACATAGTGATATCTTCTAGCATAATGTCTGGCACCTTTCTGAGCTCCGGGCTCGTTGGCAATGATTAATGCACCAGTGCTATCACAGTACATATTAGTGGGTAAGTCACTTGAGGGGATCACGTCAAGCCCGCTAATGAACTTCCTTATCCAGACTCCTTCCATTGCGGCTTCTGAGGCGGCAATGTACTCAGACTCTGTTGCAGACATAGCAGCTGTGGACTGCTTATTGCTTTTCCAATCCACAGCACCTCCATTAAGAACGAAGACGAATCCTGACTGAGACTTCGTGTCATCTCTATCAGTTTGAAATCCAGCATCACAGTATCCGGTCACTTTGAGCTCTAAGTCTGGATCTCCTCCATACACCAAAAACATATCTTTAGTAGCCCGTAGGTACTTCAGAATGTTCTTAACAGCAGTCCAGTGGCTTTCACCTGGATTCTGTTGATATCGGCTAACGATGTTTTGCGCGAACGCCACATCAGGTCTAGTGCATCTAACCGCATACATAATTGATCCCACAGCCGAAGCATAAGGGACTCTTCGCATACGCTCCACCTCATTAGCTGTATTAGCACCCTGTTTGACAGATAAACTAAGTCTTTCTTGCATAAGTGTAAACCCACGCTTAGAATTCTCCATCTTGAATCGCTTCAAGATCTTATCAATATAAGCACTTTGACTTAGTCCAATTAATCGCTTTGACCTATCTCGGTAGATCTTGATTCCAAGAATAAATGATGCTTCTCCTAAATCTTTCATGGCAAAACACTTTCCAAGATGGGATTTAACATCTTGCAACATTGGAATGTGTTTTCCTATGATCAATATGTCATCAACATATAAGACAAGGAAAGTAACATTACTCCCACTAGCTTTGCGATATACACATGGCTCATCGGGATTTTGAACGAAACCAAACTTTTTGATTTCTTCATCAAACCGCTTGTTCCAACTTCTTGATGCTTGCTTTAGTCCATAAATGGACCTTTGAAGCTTGCATACTTTGTTGGGATGTTTTGGATCAATAAAACCTTCAGGTTGATCCATATAGACTTCTTCATTCAAGTAACCATTTAAGAAGGCAGTCTTAACATCCATTTGCCATATCTCAAAGTCATAGTACGCAACTATGGCTAAGAGAATGCTAATAGCTCTAATGTCAGCAACTGGAGAAAAGGTCTCATCAAAGTCAACACTGAAACGTTGAGTATAACCTTTCGCCACGAGACGAGCTTTATAGGTGTGTACATTTCCATCCATGTCCGTCTTCTTCTTGAAGATCCACTTACACCCAACAGTTTGAGCATTTTGTGGAAGATCAACCAAGCTCCAGACTTGATTGTCTTTCATGGATTTCATTTCCACCTTCGTAGCTTCAAGTTATTTGTCAGATTCCGGATCTGATAATGCAGCTTTGAAATTTGGAGGCTCATCGAGATCTCCTAAAACGTTTTCTTCTACCATCAGACATAATCTGTCAGTAGGACGTCTTGTCCTTTCGGACCTACGAAGTGGAATCGCTTCATTATCATCGACTTGAGGTTCATCACTTTGAACATTTTCCCCCCAAGTTGATGATTGAGCTTCAGGGTGACACATCTTCCTCTTCAGTCTCATCAAGTTCTAAAACCCTCCCACTGTTCTCTTGAGCTAATTTCTTTTCAAAGAATTCAGCATATCGAGCAACGCGAACAGTGTTTGTGACGGGATTATAGAAGTCGTAACCCATCGTTTCCTTAGGGTATCCGACAAAGATGCACTTAGTAGTTCTGGGTTCAAGTTTGTCAGGCGTGTCGCGCTTCACAAGTGCCTCACATCCCCAGACTCTTAAGTAAGACAGATTAGGGACATTTCCATGCCATAATTCATATGGTGTCTTGTCAACCTTCTTAGTTGGAACCATATTGAGAATGCGTACAACAGTCTCTAGAGCATAATCCCAAAACGAAAATGGGAGAGTCGTAAGGGTCATCATAGATCTCACCATGTCTAGCAAGGTTCGATTTCTCCTTTATCGACACTCCATTATGTTGAGGAGTGTATAGAGGAGTAAGCTGTTGGACAATTCCACACGCTTTCAGATAATCCTTAAACTCTTGGCTTAAGTATTCCCCACCTCGATCTGAACGAAGAATCTTGATGGTTTTGCCGAGTTGATTTTCTACTTCATTCTTAAACTCTTTGAATGTTTCAAACACTTCATGTTTATGTTTAAGAAAGTAAACATAACCATAACGACTGAAATCATCCGTAAAAGTTATGAAGTAGCTAGCTCCTTTTCTTGACACATGTCTAAATGGGCTGCAAACATCGGTATGAATGAGTCCAAGAAGATCTTTAGCCCTTTCCGGTTTATGCTGAAAAGGTTTTCTTGTCATCTTGCCAGAAACACATGACTCGCATTTATCAAATGATTCATCATTTAATTGTAAGATCCCTTCACGGTGAAGTCTTTCGATGCGATTTTTGCCAATGTGTACAAGACGACAGTGCCACAGATAGGTAGAGTCCAAGTTAGTCTTGGCTCTTTTGCTAACATTATACATTGAATTATTTGAATCACAACCACGCATATCAATTTCATAAATACCATCACAAGCAATAGCATCAAAATAATGAACATTATTTTTAGAAACTGAAATACCATTATCATTAAAAACATTAATGAATCCGTTGTCTTTCAACAAAGAAACTGAAACTACACCTCTAGTAATAGATGGTGCATAATGACAATTGTTCAAAACAATAATTAAACCGGAAGGAAGAACTAAATGATATTCTCCAATAGCTTCAACAGGTGCTGGTAGACCATTGCCCACGAACAACTGCAAAGCTCCGGGCTTCAGCTTCCTCCTTTTCCTAAGTGTCTGTAATTCATTACAGATATGAGTTCCACAGCCAGTGTCATAAACCCATGATTTACGCTTAGTAAAGGAAAATAATTCAATAGTGAAGATACCTGAAGTACTAGCACCGCTAGCTTGCTTCTTCTTCACATTCAACTCGGCAAGATACTTGGGACAGTTCCTCTTCCAGTGCCCGACTTCATTACAGTGATGACAGGTCTGGTCTTTAGCCGGATGCTCTTTCTTTGGTTTGGAAGCATAAGCAGCTTGCTTACCCTTGCCTTTACCATCAAACTTGCCTTTAGCTTGGTGCGATTTCTTAGCTTTCTGGATCCGACCCCCTCTTATCATAAGAACATTTGGGTCATTGGCCTTATTTGGAATCGTTTTCTCATATTCAATGAGCATAGCATGAAGTTCAGTGACGCTCATTTTCATAGAGTGCATGGTATAGTTTTGCACAAAACCCTCATATTCCTTAGTAAGGGATTTGAGAATCATGCCAATTTTTACCTCTTTATGATAAGCGTACTCCATCGAATCCATTTTGTCAAAAATGCTCTTCATCTTGAGCACATGACTGCTAACCGACTTTCCAGATTCAAGTTTCATGTCATGGAGTTCCACGACTAAGTCGAATAGTTCCACTCCAGCTTGTTTTTCATAGACGGATCTAAGTTCTCTGATCATATCATATGGAGTGTGATTCTCGAATTGTTTCTGAAGCTCAAGAGACATGCTCGCAAGCATCAAACAACAAACTTCATTGAATCTAGTGTATTGAATTCTATATTCAGCTATTTCAGCTGTTGTTGATTCAGCAGTCGGTTCAGCTGGCCATTGCTTTTCAATGACATCCATGCGTTCTTCAACTCTCAGAACAATTCTCAGTTGACGATACCAGTCATTGAAATTTGATCCATTAAGCTTTTCTCTTTCAAACATTTGCCGAAAAGCATTGGTGTTTATGGAAGGATTCATTGCCATCTACAAAACAGATTAAGTTCAAAAATCAGTATTTTCGATAATAAATCCTTAAGAAATCAATTACCCAATGTTTATAAAATAAACAATTAATTTCATCAAGGCTAGGATCCAATTGACATACAATCATTTCATCAGTTGATCTGCTAGAAATGATTGCACTCAAAAGGTAAGTGACGAGCAGTAATTGCATTACATGTGCAATTCCTAGTAAGAATGGACTTACAAATAACACTCGATTCATCAAGTGATTTGTAGTCATGTTTTGTCCCATCTTTTGCCACGGGTCAAGGTCTCACCGCTTAACTCGCTTTAAGTCGTCCAACCAAGAACGCGCAAATTTGTCCACCACTGTGTACCAGTGAGTGGGATTTGCCATGCAACTGCCATTTCACCACTGTGTACCAGTGAGTAAAACAACAGCCACAAGTGTCCTTTACGAGTTGGATGGCAATGACTTAAGTTTATTGGGTCAATCAATTTGATGTGTGATCAAAAAGTTATGTTTGAAGATTCATGCATATCTTCTAAACATAATATGTTTATAAAACTCATTTTTATTGCCTTTAAATACAAAAGAGCTCGGTAGCTCCATTTGAACGCACAAAGAAGCGCAAGGGCAAAGGTTTGCGATGGACGCAATTAAAAACCCGCCCTTTTAGAAGGCTAGCGCACTCCGGCTTATACCTCTCTTAGAGTTTGTTCAAATGGGTGAGCCGGTGTATCTTTTGATTTTAGGGCACCAATTTTATAAACAAAATCTTATTTCGATATAATTTAGTCAAGTTTATTTTTCCAAAAACAATTTTTTGCACACAATTTTCATAAAAGGCAAAATTAAACTTACTAAATTTACAACTTAACAATTAAGGTAATCAACCTAATTTTGGTCACTATGGTATAAGATTGTCTCCTCTTTCATATGGAAAGAGACCACATTCATCAAGTTGCCTTGATTGCGTAAGCCAAAATTTCTATAACAAATTATCTACCATAAATAACAAGATGCTGATCTGGAAAATCCAGCAGCTTCACGACCAAATCTGACCCTGAAGAAGGCCGAACTGGGCTTAGCACAAAACATAAAAGTTGTAGGCCTATGAGTCAAGCATCTACTGTAAAGATTTCAGCTTCTAACTCCTTACGGTTGATAAGTTATGATCGTTTTAGTGAACTGGTGTCAAACAAGAATTTTCACAAAACATAATCACATTGTCACACAATTAGTTATTCAATTATCTAGCATAATTAACCCTAATGATCAAGATTTCATATCAATATATCTAAGTAATAATCATGAATAATTTGCATGAAAAATTCATGATTTTTACTTCTATTTAACAATTAAATAATTAAAGGTATACCATAAATACATGCAATTTATCAAATAAACATGTAATTAATCAAAACTTGGATTAGGAAACTTCAAAAAAAAAAAAAAAAAAAAAAAAAAAAAAAAAAAAAAAAAAAAAAAAAAAAAAAAAAAAAAAAAAAAAAAAAAAAAAAAAAAAAAAAAAAAAAAAAAAAAAAAAAAAAAAAAAAAAAAAAAAAAAAAAAAAAAAAAAAAAAAAAAAAAAAAAAAAAAAAAAAAAAAAAAAAAAAAAAAAAAAAAAAAAAAAAAAAAAAAAAAAAAAAAAAAAAAAAAAAAAAAAAAAAAAAAAAAAAAAAAAAAAAAAAAAAAAAAAAAAAAAAAAAAAAAAAAAAAAAAAAAAAAAAAAAAAAAAAAAAAAAAAAAAAAAAAAAAAAAAAAAAAAAAAAAAACAAAATTTTCATGGATTTTTACTTCTATTTAACAATTAAATAATTAAAGGTATACCATAAATACATGCAATTTATCAAATAAACATGTAATTAATCAAAACTTGGATTAGGAAACTTCAAAAAAAAAAAAAAAAAAAAAAAAAAAAAAAAAAAAAAAAAAAAAAAAAAAAAAAAAAAAAAAAAAAAAAAAAAAAAAAAAAAAAAAAAAAAAAAAAAAAAAAAAAAAAAAAAAAAAAAAAAAAAAAAAAAAAAAAAAAAAAAAAAAAAAAAAAAAAAAAAAAAAAAAAAAAAAAAAAAAAAAAAAAAAAAAAAAAAAAAAAAAAAAAAAAAAAAAAAAAAAAAAAAAAAAAAAAAAAAAAAAAAAAAAAAAAAAAAAAAAAAAAAAAAAAAAAAAAAAAAAAAAAAAAAAAAAAAAAAAAAAAAAAAAAAAAAAAAAAAAAAAAAAAAAAAAAAAAAAAAAAAAAAAAAAAAAAAAAAAAAAAAAAAAAAAAAAAAAAAAAAAAAAAAAAAAAAAAAAAAAAAAAAAAAAAAAAAAAAAAAAAAAAAAAAAAAAAAAAAAAAAAAAAAAAAAAAAAAAAAAAAAAAAAAAAAAAAAAAAAAAAAAAAAAAAAAAAAAAAAAAAAAAAAAAAAAAAAAAAAAAAAAAAAAAAAAAAAAAAAAAAAAAAAAAAAAAAAAAAAAAAAAAAAAAAAAAAAAAAAAAAAAAAAAAAAAAAAAAAAAAAAAAAAAAAAAAAAAAAAAAAAAAAAAAAAAAAAAAAAAAAAAAAAAAAAAAAAAAAAAAAAAAAAAAAAAAAAAAAAAAAAAAAAAAAAAAAAAAAAAAAAAAAAAAAAAAAAAAAAAAAAAAAAAAAAAAAAAAAAAAAAAAAAAAAAAAAAAAAAAAAAAAAAAAAAAAAAAAAAAAAAAAAAAAAAAAAAAAAAAAAAAAAAAAAAAAAAAAAAAAAAAAAAAAAAAAAAAAAAAAAAAAAAAAAAAAAAAAAAAAAAAAAAAAAAAAAAAAAAAAAAAAAAAAAAAAAAAAAAAAAAAAAAAAAAAAAAAAAAAAAAAAAAAAAAAAAAAAAAAAAAAAAATAATAAAAATAACAAGAATACAAAGATATAATCATACATTTTTCTTTCTTTTTTTCTTCACATTTTTTTCTATAACGGATTGCTTTCTTTTTGATGGCGGACGACCTTTACTACGCACTTGAGCGGGTTCTAATAACTTTTTAGCTGAGCTTGACACATGATGAACATCTTCAGATACAGTGTTACTAACAACCCAACTTGCATCATCATTTAGTTTTTCCTTTGCTATGTTTATACTGTTATAACACGATTTATAACACCGAATTCAAGTCATCAATGGTGGATTTGGTGAGTGTGTGTTCTTGGTGTTTGTGTGTGTTTTGAGAGAGAACTGTGTGTTAAAGTTATCAGGTATTAAAGTTATGAAAGGATTATGCAAAAGTTATAATCTATAAGGTATGAGAGGGCTATTTATAGTCTAACTACACAATTATGCTAATTGTCACAATTAGCCCCTCAACCTTAGTGATCATTTATCTATGATTTAATAACAAGAAATTCCTCTAATCTAGATTACAATTTATCACTATTTTTGGATTTCTAACATTCTCCCCCTTAGTGATACATTGTAATGAATGAAGTATGTGTTATATTGTCTTGTAGGAATGAATTTGATGAGCCCGGTGGTGAAGACAATTGGAGTGTTGAAACAAGTCTTCAAAGCTTTCTCTTTTGTCTTTGAAAACTTGATTCAGTCTTGGTCTTGGACTTCTTGAAATTAAATCATGTGATGATTCTCAATGTTCTTTTTGAACAGAGAATAATGAATGCGTGTGTTTTGAATCTTCGAGGATTGTTGAATCATGAATCAGAGTTGTCTTTTGAAATGCGGAAGGTATGAATCTTGGTTTTGATTTTTCAATCTTTGAATTTTGAGTGAAATTCAACTTATCGATTCTTCATTCTTTGATCCTTGAGTGAATCTCATCTTCTTGAAATAAATTTTCATGAATATGTACTCTCCCCCTTGATGTATGCACTGTAGTTTCTTGATAAAATGTAGTTGTATGAATTGAAGATCTTGCATGAAGTGTGTTTGATGAAGACTCTTTGAAGCTTTACTTCTTTGACTTGAATCTTCTGACAAATCTTTCAACCTTTTTGAAGTTTTGATCTTTTTCACATCAACTTGAACACTTTGGAGAGTAAGCATTTGAATGAAGTTTGGATGAAATTCTTATGAAGTAATCATGCTCCCCCTCAATCCATGAGTATAAACATTTTGGAGTGTCTTTGGATTTTTGAAGCATCTTAAGTGAAAATCTTTCATCTTCGGTTTCATTCTTATCTTTGAAGTTAATTCAGATTCCCCTTTTTAAAGCCAAAATCTCAATCAACTAAAATCTAGTGAAAATCTGAATACAAGAGACTATTGACACATCATGAAGAATTTTCTCCCTCTATACACAAACTTTGAAAAACCTAAAACCTATTGAAACAACCAAACACAAACTTTTCTCCTTGTTTCCTTATCAATCAGTAAATCAATCATAATATTTTCTCCCCCTCATAATGACAAAATTGGGGACCAATGTCATTATGTACACATTTGATTGATTAAATGTCAAAAGGAATAACATGAGCACATGAAGAAATGTCAACCATCAAAACATCAACCCAAACCATTAGCCCAACCCAAGAAATCCTAGGGGTGACTAAAATGTAAGATCGAAGTTGTTGGTACTAACGTTATATCATGGTGTTGGTGTTTTCTGTGTTTGTGTGATGAGAAGTGAAACCGGATAAAAATGATCCGTTAGCATGTTCAAAAATAAAAAGGATTAATGAAATGACCGATTGAAATGTATAACATTTTTCGGATTTCCTATGTATCATTGAGATATGCACAAAACAATTCTCTAACATAGTTCGATCTGCGGCTTTTCAACCACGAGAGTGCTTTAAAGAATGTAATTCATGGTCTGTGTCACAAAGGCGTTCGATGACCATGTCTTACTATCCTCAAAGACTTTTGGGAAATAACATCTGAGGTCACATAGACTTCTCGTTAACTCAACAAATTCATAAAATGAAAATGTGAGACCTACGTTCAATGTTGGAAATTATGTTAGCATTGGTAGGATTTCCATTCGATCATCGTGGAATATCAATTAAGATATCACTACAAATGTTCCGGCTATATCACAAAGATAAGCAATAATATCACAAAGACATGACTCTAATGTGTCATAAAAAAAAGGATGATCAAATTAATGATCAATCAAAATAGCTCTAGACACAGCGTGATCAAATGAAGTCGGGGACTGGAGTAGAATGTCGCCCTTTTTCAATATCAACATCTTCCGAATGAAGAGTCAATAGAAATGTGAAAATCTCCGTGAGAAATGAAACAAGTATTTGTTAAGAAACACTTGAGTGGTTAGGTAAAGATGTGCATCGCTTCACTGGGTCCATGAAGACTTCTTCAATATCAAGAAATCAACAAATGAAATCCGATAGAAACGTGTTTACCCGGCTTTTTGAGAATTTAGGGAGGGCTTTTGTTTATTTTAGCCCTTTCTCACATCATATCACCTTAACCTCTCACTTTTCGACTTTACTCCCTCCATCCTATTTGCACAAAACAACATCACTCAAAATACCCTCACTATCTAATGAAAGAAGTGAATACTCCGGGGTTAGAACTCATCGGCGATGATGAAATTCATGGAGTAAATTTTGAGAAATACTTATCACTCATGTGCAAACTAATCACCGAACTCCATTTGATTGAAAATCATTGGAAAAACATCAAATGTGTGCATGAAAAAACATTTGAAACACATTTGAAGTTTTGAAGGTTGTTGAAATCACAAACTCCTCCTTAATCTATGCAAGAATAGATCAAAAATTTTCATAGAAAGGTGGAGCAAAAATTGGTTTTGTGAGATCAAACATTTGAGAGTCTATTGTGAACAAGATTTTTATTTGAAAAACATAAAGTTTTGCTTCAACAACAATGTTGATAGTAAGACAGCTAGGGAGTACACAAAGGCGTTCAATCCGTCGCATCTTACAACAACACGTTGGAGGCAATTAAAACATTTAAGCAAAAAATTAACCCAAGCAATTGTTCAAGATGAGACAACAAGGGAGTACACAAAGGCGTTCGATCCTTTGCGTCTCATATCAACAATTGAGAGTTTTGAAAACTTTATTTGAACAACTTGATTGCTATCACACATACATATTCATATAAGAACACTTGGAAGTACACAAAGGCGTTCGATTCCTTGTTATCTTATATCAATTTGTATGTATAATAACAAAAGCTTAGAATGTAAAAACACTCTACAAATAAATATATCATTTAAGAACGGGTTGCATACATAGTATATGCAAGCCACAGAAATATATCTTTTTGTTTATTTTTGAAAATATGCAATTTTGTATTTTGGTTTTCTGGAATGTGTCAAGAATTCCTTCAAAAGAGTTAAGGTTTAAGATTTAACATACCTAGCTTGGAGATAAGAAAGTTAAACCTCTTTTCATCCAGTGGTTTTGTGAACAAATCTGCAAGTTGAAAGTCAGTACCCACAAAGTAGAGCTCGATGTCACCTTTCTCAATATGATCTTTGAGAAAATGATATCTAACATCAATATGCTTTGAGCGAGAGTGGTTTACTGAGTTGACTGCAATGGCAATGGCACTCTGAGAATCACAATAGATAGGGATATGATCATATTTCAGACCATAATCAGTTAGTTGTGTCTTCATCCATAAAACTTGAGTTTTGTTGAGAGATGGAGTCATAACTTGGTATAACTCTTTCCTCATAAGCTGGATGATCAAAATCAAGTGGTACATACACATTTGGAGTGTTTAATGGATTTTTTGTCTGAGTTAATCGAGAAGGTTGTTCTTGAACATTCACTTGAGAAGAATTATCCTGAGAGGATGGTGGAGAAATATCAGTAGAAGAGGATTCTTGCTCTGAAGAACTTGATGAAGATTCATGAATGTTGTCAGGAACTGGATCGTTGTTATGAAGAGGTTCATTGTTTTGAATTGGTTCAAAGATGACCTGAGGTTCTTGATCATGAATCGGTTTTGAATTATAGAATTCTTCAAAAAGAATATCTAATTCATCACTTGTTGGAGTTGGAAACTTCTTGAATATAGAAGCTAAGGTAGAATTCCTTGTTATCTTATATCAATTTGTATGTATAATAACAAAAGCTTAGAATGTAAAAACACTCTACAAATAAATATATCATTTAAGAACGGGTTGCATACATAGTATATGCAAGCCACAGAAATATATCTTTTTGTTTATTTTTGAAAATATGCAATTTTGTATTTTGGTTTTCTGGAATGTGTCAAGAATTCCTTCAAAAGAGTTAAGGTTTAAGATTTAACATACCTAGCTTGGAGATAAGAAAGTTAAACCTCTTTTCATCCAGTGGTTTTGTGAACAAATCTGCAAGTTGAAAGTCAGTACCCACAAAGTAGAGCTCGATGTCACCTTTCTCAATATGATCTTTGAGAAAATGATATCTAACATCAATATGCTTTGAGCGAGAGTGGTTTACTGAGTTGACTGCAATGGCAATGGCACTCTGAGAATCACAATAGATAGGGATATGATCATATTTCAGACCATAATCAGTTAGTTGTGTCTTCATCCATAAAACTTGAGTTTTGTTGAGAGATGGAGTCATAACTTGGTATAACTCTTTCCTCATAAGCTGGATGATCAAAATCAAGTGGTACATACACATTTGGAGTGTTTAATGGATTTTTTGTCTGAGTTAATCGAGAAGGTTGTTCTTGAACATTCACTTGAGAAGAATTATCCTGAGAGGATGGTGGAGAAATATCAGTAGAAGAGGATTCTTGCTCTGAAGAACTTGATGAAGATTCATGAATGTTGTCAGGAACTGGATCGTTGTTATGAAGAGGTTCATTGTTTTGAATTGGTTCAAAGATGACCTGAGGTTCTTGATCATGAATCGGTTTTGAATTATAGAATTCTTCAAAAAGAATATCTAATTCATCACTTGTTGGAGTTGGAAACTTCTTGAATATAGAAGCTAAGGTAGAATTCCTTGTAGAAGTACTTGAAGTACTTGGATCATTACTTGTTGGCAGCAAACCTTCTTGCTCAAAAATCATGCCTGACATCTCATCAAACCAAACATTCATTGTTTCTTGAATTGTGTTGGTTCGACGATTATATATTCGATAGGCAATTGATGTTTTGGAATAACCAACAAAATATCCTTCATCACCTTTCTTCTCGAACTTTCCAAGATTCTCCCGATCATTCAAAGTATAACAAACACACCCAAATATATGAAAGTAGTTGATGTTGGGTTTGCGTTTGTTAATAACCTCATAAGGAGTCTTTTCGAAACGCTGATTGATAATGGACCGATTCTGAGTGTGACATGCAGTGTCAACAGCTTCAGCCCACATATTGGATGGCAATTTGGAATAAGCAAGCATTGTCCTTGCTGCTTCCACCAGCGATCGATTTCTCCTTTCAACAACACCGTTTTGTTGTGGGGTGCGAACTGCTGAGAATTGATGAGTGATACCTTTGGATTTGCAGAATTCATCAAAAACAGCATTCTTGAACTCAGTTCCGTTATCCGAACGGATGTAACGAACTGGAAGTTGAAGATTTACTTGAGTATTAGTGATGAAATCTATCAACATCTGAGTTGTTTCATCTTTGGATGCAAGGAACTTGACCCAAGTATATCTTGAATAATCATCAACAATAACCAAGATGTATATCTTCCCATTTCGGCTTTGTACTTTCATCGGCCCACAAAGATCCATGTGAAGCAAATGAAGAGGTGCTAAAGAATTTGGAGATTTCTTCGGTTTATGAGAAGCTCTCTTAATCTTCCCAACAGCACAAGAAGGACAAACATGCTCACTTTCATACTTATAGTCAGGTAAGCCTTTAACAAGATGCTTGTTGACCAAAATATTGATGGTTTGAAAATTCAGATGCGACAGCCTTCTATGCCATAACCAAGAATTCTTTGAAGTAGCCTTTGAAATGAGACAAATATTATCGGTTGGTTGGTTATCATCGAGATTGACGGTAAAAAGATTATCATCACGGTCACCACAAAGAATATCAACTCCATCTAGAGTTTGGACTTTGCAAAGAGATTTTCGAAACAGAACTTGAAGATTGTTATCACAGAATTGTCCAACACTGAACAAGTTGTGACTTAATCCTTCAACATAGTGAACTTTCTTGATGATAATTCCATTTCTTTCAATGTCTCCATAACCTAAGATAGGAGCGAAATTGTTGTTTCCAAAGCGAACTGTTCCCATGAATCTTTCAACAAAATTCTTGAGCAAAGATTTATTTCCAGTCATGTGCTTCGAACACCCGGAATCGAGTATCCAAACACAGATGGTTATTTCCTGCAATCAAAGAAATTTAACTGTTTTTAGGTACCCACTTGAAGACGGGTCCTTTATGGTTAGTTAAAACAGGCAGGGTATATAACTTAGGATATGCATTCAAACATGTTTTCGAATCAACATAAGCATTAACAAGCACATTATCAACAAACACATTTGAATAAAAAGTACGAACATTCACATGAGAATTAAAAGTAACATGTTTACAAGCATCATCATCAGATACACAAGTATGAGAATTAAGATTGTTTACAAAATCACAAGGTCTTGCCTTGGCATTTTCAACAATATTTGACAAAGAAAAATTGTTTTGATTAACATGAACACCCTTCCTCCTATTAACAGCCTTTCTCCTCTTTCTTTTCTTCTTTTTCTCAACATCCTTTTGATTACTAGTGATCCTAGGTACTAATGTATTAGCGACCCATTTAGCACCACTAGTTATGCTCTTTCCACCTGTTGAATTGAAACTAAGAAGATTAGAACTAGGAGTTTTAAACACTTTCATCTTTTTGGAATCTTTTGGAGGTGAGGAAACTTCTTGCTTCTTTGGTTTATCATGAGAAAACCATCCATATCTATATCTAGTTGAACCATTTGATGTATCCAGTTAAACTGAGCAGACTTGAGACTAGATTAGAGCTAGAGAGAGCTAGATTGAGAGCTAGATTGAGAGCTAGATTGAGAGCTAGATTGAGAGCTAGATTGAGAGCTAGATTGAGAGCTAGATTGAGAGCTAGATTGAGAGCTAGATTGAGAGCTAGATTGAGAGCTAGATTGAGAGCTAGATTGAGAGCTAGATTGAGAGCTAGATTGAGAGCTAGATTGAGAGCTAGATTGAGAGCTAGATTGAGAGCTAGATTGAGAGCTAGATTGAGAGCTAGATTGAGAGCTAGATTGAGAGCTAGATTGAGAGCTAGATTGAGAGCTAGATTGAGAGCTAGATTGAGAGCTAGATTGAGAGCTAGATTGAGAGCTAGATTGAGAGCTAGATTGAGAGCTAGATTGAGAGCTAGATTGAGAGCTAGATTGAGAGCTAGATTGAGAGCTAGATTGAGAGCTAGATTGAGAGCTAGATTGAGAGCTAGATTGAGAGCTAGATTGAGAGCTAGATTGAGAGCTAGATTGAGAGCTAGATTGAGAGCTAGATTGAGAGCTAGATTGAGAGCTAGATTGAGAGCTAGATTGAGAGCTAGATTGAGAGCTAGATTGAGAGCTAGATTGAGAGCTAGATTGAGAGCTAGATTGAGAGCTAGATTGAGAGCTAGATTGAGAGCTAGATTGAGAGCTAGATTGAGAGCTAGATTGAGAGCTAGATTGAGAGCTAGATTGAGAGCTAGATTGAGAGCTAGATTGAGAGCTAGATTGAGAGCTAGATTGAGAGCTAGATTGAGAGCTAGATTGAGAGCTAGATTGAGAGCTAGATTGAGAGCTAGATTGAGAGCTAGATTGAGAGCTAGATTGAGAGCTAGATTGAGAGCTAGATTGAGAGCTAGATTGAGAGCTAGATTGAGAGCTAGATTGAGAGCTAGATTGAGAGCTAGATTGAGAGCTAGATTGAGAGCTAGATTGAGAGCTAGATTGAGAGCTAGATTGAGAGCTAGATTGAGAGCTAGATTGAGAGCTAGATTGAGAGCTAGATTGAGAGCTAGATTGAGAGCTAGATTGAGAGCTAGATTGAGAGCTAGATTGAGAGCTAGATTGAGAGCTAGATTGAGAGCTAGATTGAGAGCTAGATTGAGAGCTAGATTGATATCTAGTTGTACCATATTGAGTCTTAGCGAAACTGAGCTAGACTTAGACACCTTAGGTATAGAGCTAGATTGAGAGCTAGATTGAGAAGCATTAGGATAGTCTTTCGGAAGTTTCACTTTGGTGTACTTTGTCCTGAGTGGGGTTTCAGCTTGTTCCTTTTTGACATGTTTCACTGGGGTAGCAATAAAGGTTTCTAACTTAATGGTCTTTGGTTCAGTCTTGACTAGTTTGGTCTTAACTCGTTTCTTTGAGTAATATGAAGTTGGAGCTTTGGACCATGGTTTTTGAGATTCCACTTTTGTTTCCACTTTGATTTTGGTAGATTCAATCTTTTTCTCAGTTTCTGAATTAAAAACATATTCTCCCTCCATGAATTTATCAAAATCATTCTTTGTGAAATCTTTGGAAAAAGAAAATTTCAATGGAGATTGATTAGTTTCAGATTCATTTGAAAGTTTTGAACAATCAGGAATCTTGGTGTCCAACTTCACAATATGGGTAGTCTCAGAAATTAGGTCAACTTGAACTGACACATCTTTGGTTTCACAAGAAAATTGAGTAGAAGTATCAACACCTATACTAGCACTAGGCTTAGGGTGAACAACTAACTCATCAACAGTGTTGCATGTGAAAAACCTATAGAAGTACCATATCAAAACTAAACTATGTGCAAGTTCTTCATTAGATAAATCAGATTGCACATAATCATCAGCTATAAATGTAGCAGTATTTTGACAAGTACACTGAAGAAAATCAGTCAAGGTCTGGGTAGAGGTATTGGTAGATGAATCACAAGTAGTTTGGGTAGAATTGTCTACTAAAGCACTTTGGTTAGTTTGAGTAGAAACATTCTCACAAACTTTCTTAGTATCAACAACAATACATTTATCCTCTGAATTCGGACTTTGAGACTTGAGGTGATTAATAACTTTTTGTTGAGATTCCACCTTTTGTTGTAAACCTTCTATTTGTTTTTCCAAAAATGTGGTTGGAAAGTACATTTTAGTTGGTTTAGGTGGAGTACCGACAGATTCTTGGTTTTGAAAATTTGATTCAATTTCTTCCAATTTGAAAATTGAAGATTCCTTAGTTTTGTATGAATCATTTATTGCATCATAATTAACCAAAAATTCTTGTTTTGGTATTCTCTCAACTTCATCAGTCTCAAATTCGTCATCCAATGGACGAATAAATTGTTGTATCATACCAAGTCGTAGGAATTTTTCATCATACAAGGGTTCAATTTCCTCTTTGGCTTTTTGTAATGGTGTGATATTCTCAAATCCCAACCCGAGAAGAAGTTCTGTTTTGTCAAATTTTGACTTGTTGAAATAGGCAGTGAAATTCAAGAGAGGATTTTGTTCAACTTTATATAACTTTTCTTGATAGAAAAGTATATACTTTTTAAGTTCCTCAACTTGTTTTTCAAGATTCTCAATCTCAATGCCTTTTAGAAAACAATTATGATTTAAATCAGAAATCTTCCTTTCGAATTCAACATTGTTTGGTTTAGCTTCTTGAAGCTTTTTATTGAGAATATCAACATCCATTTGTCTTGCATTTGCCCGAAGCCATTCATTGGACTTTTGAATTTCAAGATCTTGATTGGTCTTTTCAAGATCATGAATGGTCTTTTCTAGATTTTGACATTTTTGTAATAACTTAGAATCAAGAGAGACATTCAACTCACATTCTTTAACCAACATCTTATCTTTGTAAGCTTGAAAATCTTGTTTAATAGCATCATGTTCAAAAAGTAATTTTGAATGTTCTTCAAGAAGGTTTGAAAATTCACTTTTAGAAAATGAAATGCTATTTTTCAACTTTTTGTTTTTGTTGGCTAAAGAATTGATATGAGTTGTTAAATCTGATAAAGCTAATCTACATGACTCTTTGTCCTTAATCAAAGAAAAAGTAGAGTCGAGATTTACCTCATCATCTGGGTATTCATCATCAGTGCTTTCTGCTTCAAAGACTTTGTTCTTGGCCAACCTTGCCATATAGCAAACATTAGCAGAGAGATCTTGATCTTCATCATCTGTGAGTAACAGCCATTTGTCATCTTCAGCTAGCAATGCATGTCCTGCTTCGACTTGTTTGGCTAACAGCATCTTCTGCTTGTAATACTCATAGTTCCGCTTTCGAGGTTGTTTGCAATCAACAGCAAAATGTCCAGGAATACCACAATTGTAGCACTTTTTGTCTGATGCCTTACCCTTCTCAACAACTTGTTTCTCATATACTTCCTTCTTTTCACCATACCTTGATCCATTAGCTTCACCTAGCTCATTACTCTTAGGATGATAGTGTTCCTTCTTGGGAAATGCACTTGTAGAAGAAGTGCGGAGATTGTTGTTTGTTGGCCTCGCTTTGTAAAATTTCCTCTTGATATGCTTTGTTACCGCGGCAAGAGCTTGATATAGTTCATCTGAAACACCATCTCTTGTAGCCATCAGATCATCTCCCTCCTCATCAGATGAAGAAACAACTACCATTTGCCTCTTAAGAGCTTCAGAAATCTTCTTCTCAACTATCAATGCCAAAGGATCAGAAGATACAACTTCTGGCATTTTGTTTGATGAAGCTTTGTTTAGGACTTGGTTTTCATTTAGTTTGAAAGATTCATAAAGAGTATGAATGGTGAACTTGGTCAGATTTCGAAGAAATGAAACGATCTTGGTGAAGATCGTCTTAGGTTTCGAAGAAATGAAACGATCTTGGTGAAGATCGTCTTAGGTTTCGAAGAAATGAAACGATCTTGGTGAAGATCGTCTTAGGTTTCGAAGAAATGAAACGATCTTGGTGAAGATCGTCTTAGGTTTCGAAGAAATGAAACGATCTTGGTGAAGATCGTCTTAGGTTTCGAAGAAATGAAACGATCTTGGTGAAGATCGTCTTAGGTTTCGAAGAAATGAAACGATCTTGGTGAAGATCGTCTTAGGTTTCGAAGAAATGAAACGATCTTGGTGAAGATCGTCTTAGGTTTCGAAGAAATGAAACGATCTTGGTGAAGATCGTCTTAGGTTTCGAAGAAATGAAACGATCTTGGTGAAGATCGTCTTAGGTTTCGAAGAAATGAAACGATCTTGGTGAAGATCGTCTTAGGTTTCGAAGAAATGAAACGATCTTGGTGAAGATCGTCTTAGGTTTCGAAGAAATGAAACGATCTTGGTGAAGATCGTCTTAGGTTTCGAAGAAATGAAACGATCTTGGTGAAGATCGTCTTAGGATTTTGATGAAATTTGGTTAAGTCTAGAAATTGAAACGATCTTGGTGAAGATCGTCTTAGGTTTCGAAGAAATGAAACGATCTTGGTGAAGATCGTCTTAGGTTTCGAAGAAATGAAACGATCTTGGTGAAGATCGTCTTAGGTTTCGAAGAAATGAAACGATCTTGGTGAAGATCGTCTTAGGTTTCGAAGAAATGAAACGATCTTGGTGAAGATCGTCTTAGGTTTCGAAGAAATGAAACGATCTTGGTGAAGATCGTCTTAGGTTTCGAAGAAATGAAACGATCTTGGTGAAGATCGTCTTAGGTTTCGAAGAAATGAAACGATCTTGGTGAAGATCGTCTTAGGTTTCGAAGAAATGAAACGATCTTGGTGAAGATCGTCTTAGGTTTCGAAGAAATGAAACGATCTTGGTGAAGATCGTCTTAGGTTTCGAAGAAATGAAACGATCTTGGTGAAGATCGTCTTAGGTTTCGAAGAAATGAAACGATCTTGGTGAAGATCGTCTTAGGTTTCGAAGAAATGAAACGATCTTGGTGAAGATCGTCTTAGGTTTCGAAGAAATGAAACGATCTTGGTGAAGATCGTCTTAGGTTTCGAAGAAATGAAACGATCTTGGTGAAGATCGTCTTAGGTTTCGAAGAAATGAAACGATCTTGGTGAAGATCGTCTTAGGTTTCGAAGAAATGAAACGATCTTGGTGAAGATCGTCTTAGGTTTCGAAGAAATGAAACGATCTTGGTGAAGATCGTCTTAGGTTTCGAAGAAATGAAACGATCTTGGTGAAGATCGTCTTAGGTTTCGAAGAAATGAAACGATCTTGGTGAAGATCGTCTTAGGTTTCGAAGAAATGAAACGATCTTGGTGAAGATCGTCTTAGGTTTCGAAGAAATGAAACGATCTTGGTGAAGATCGTCTTAGGTTTCGAAGAAATGAAACGATCTTGGTGAAGATCGTCTTAGGTTTCGAAGAAATGAAACGATCTTGGTGAAGATCGTCTTAGGTTTCGAAGAAATGAAACGATCTTGGTGAAGATCGTCTTAGGTTTCGAAGAAATGAAACGATCTTGGTGAAGATCGTCTTAGGTTTCGAAGAAATGAAACGATCTTGGTGAAGATCGTCTTAGGTTTCTTTCCCAAAACTTATAAGTATTTGAATTGACCAAACCAATCCTTTCGGATTAATTAGCCAGAAACAAACACTACACAACACACACTTGTCTAGAATGATCTTGTGAAGATCGTCTTAGGTTTCGAAGAAATGAAACGATCTTGGTGAAGATCGTCTTAGGTTTCGAAGAAATGAAACGATCTTGGTGAAGATCGTCTAACAAGCCACAAAGCACAAGAATGAAAAACGAGCTTTCAAAGACTAAGACGATCTTGGGAAGATCGTCCTAGTGAAGATCGTTTTGGTGTCATCTTCTTCATCTCATCAGTTTTCCAGAAAAACTCCATTAACAACTTCAGAAAGCTTCAATAACTTTTGAATTACTGGGAGTTAAATCATGAAATCACTTGCAAACTGATTGTATTCACGTCCGCAACAAGTGTATGAACAAAATTCAACACAAAACACAACAGATTCAAATCCCTCAAATTCGCGCCAAAAACACAAAATTCAATCTCGAGAATTAGATTGAATTGAAACTTAAAACTTGACAGGATTATGTTTTCAACAACCACGAATCTATTGGTGAACAAATAACTGTGATTTTATATGACTTTTAAGTGTGAATTTTGATGAACCAGTAGGTGAAAAATACGAACTAAAATTGTAAATAAATTTGATTTTGATGAATTTGTGATTGAATTCAGTTATGGATCGTCATCAGATCGATGTTTTTCTCTGATACCACTTGTTATAACACGATTTATAACACCGAATTCAAGTCATCAATGGTGGATTTGGTGAGTGTGTGTTCTTGGTGTTTGTGTGTGTTTTGAGAGAGAACTGTGTGTTAAAGTTATCAGGTATTAAAGTTATGAAAGGATTATGCAAAAGTTATAATCTATAAGGTATGAGAGGGCTATTTATAGTCTAACTACACAATTATGCTAATTGTCACAATTAGCCCCTCAACCTTAGTGATCATTTATCTATGATTTAATAACAAGAAATTCCTCTAATCTAGATTATAATTTATCACTATTTTTGGATTTCTAACATATACATTTCATCAAGTAGTCATATTTTTCTTGAGAATTCACAATCTGTGCAAGTTCATAAAAGTTGGCACATAAGCGATCGAAACTTTTAACTTGCTCCCCAGCCTTAACATCTTCATAACAATTTCTCACAAAATAGTGACTATGTTTCACATCTTTCCTCCATCGACACAAAATATAACGTGAAGGGATTTTGTTGAACTTCCTTCTCAATCAAGATTTTTACCATATGCTTACAAACAATTCCTTGAAACTCAAACAAGTGACAAGAACATTGGATATCACATTCGAGTGCATCATAACTCACACTATATACAACTTTTTTCTTGCCCCCGTGTTTCCTTTCAACAATATCTGTGACATGAAATATGGAGAGTGTACCATCAGTTTTAATCAAAGAGTGATTGCAAAACAACATACCTCGCAACTCATCTTGAAACAACTTAAAAGTTTCATTGGTGTAAGATTTGGATTCAATAAATTAGTTGAATAACATGACAAGGATATAAGCATTATCTACTTACCTTAATTTTGTGGCCTGGAGAAAATCGATGACTATGACTGCGTGAAAGAAGCAATGAAGCAAGATTAGAAAATAGGTATTGTGGAATGTAAAAGTGATCTAAAGAAACGAAAAGTCGTTTTGTTTATTTGATTAATATTTTAGTAAATTAATAAGGGTAAAACAGGAATTAAAGTAAAAGTATTTTTGTGGTGACAGGTGTTAGGCCCATATTATTAGGTTGATAATTAGGTTAATATATTTAGGTTAATTAATCATTTCTCTATTTATATATATATGAAAGCTCGTTTAAGCTCGCGACCTTATTCGAGTTATGGATTCGAAGTTCGAGCCCGAGCTCGTTTAATAAACGAGTCAACAGATAAGCTTGAACTCGACTCGAGCCCGTTTAAGCTCGGCTCGAAACGAGCTTTTTACGAATTGAGTTCCAATATTTTGCGAGCAGGCTTTCACTCGTTTACACCCCTAGTTTTTACCAATAACATTATACCAACAAACAACATTTTGAACCTACGCATCCAATCAACTCTATTAGATTCTTAGTTCCAACGATAAGTACTTAGTTTATGTTTGGTTTAAATGAAAGGAAAATGATAAATCCTCCTAAAGATTAGCCTAAAAATCCTCCTAAAACTATAAAAAGGTGACATATGATATCCACTAATTATCTTACTTAATCTTGCCCTCTGATTTTTCCACATATCATATCTCATGGTTAGAAGGATTTTTAGGCTATTTAGTTAGGATAATTAATCATTTCCAGTCTAAGTTATAAAGTGTTGTGCGGAACGCCCCCGGAACGCCCGATCTCGATCCCGGGAGGCGTTCCGCTTACTTAAAAATCGTGCCCAGTTGGATATTGAACGCGTCTGGAGGGCTTGAGCCCTTTTGTCCTTTTGCCAGCAGACCCACTTTTACCAACTCTTTTTCATATAAAACAAGACTGTACTACTATATATATTTGTTTTTTTTAAATAACTAAAAAAATAGAAGGCATTTCCCAAATTTTCCACCCCAAAGTAATGGGTGGAATGCCCTCTTGACAATAAGATGCCACATGTCATATTTTAAGTGGGTAAGGGGCATTCCAAGAATGGGCTATTCCTCCTAGTCTAAGTTGACTCATCTGTTAACTGCCATGCGGATGATTGACCCATCTTTAATGTTCTTAACAACTAAAGCTTGTAATAAGTGAGCTTTAAAAATTACCGAGTATTAACAAGTGAGAAATACTATTCGAAATTTACGGTTACAATAAACATTTGGGGAGGAGGAGTCATGAAGTCATAATTTTTAATCCTCCCAAATCCCACTAATCACATCTCTCCAACTAATTTTACCTTTTTAACCCTCCCAACCAACCCTCCCAACCAAGGTTGCGGAAATCGGGATCGGATCGGCGAGGGGGGGAGACAGGATTTTTTAAAAATCGGATCGGAATCGGATCGGTGAATAGTGAGTTTTTTATGTATAAAATAATAGTTTTTGAAATTATATGTAAGAAAAAATTAAAAATATATATAAAACTTCAAACTTAAACATAACATGATTTTTCAACTTAAACATAATTGTCTAGAAACAATAAGATAGTTAATAAAAGCTTAAAAAAAAAGGTTTGACTTTGGTTGACCGATCCGATCCAGCCGAGTCTTGACCGATCCAGCCGAGTCTTGACCAAGTTGACCCGAGTCTTACACCTTGGCCGATTTTCAGACCGAGTCTCACAAACTCGTATCGCCAGAGGGCCGATACACGAGCCGATTCTCAAGACTCGGCTGTATCGGCCGAGTTTTACAACCATGCTCCCAACACATTTCTTTGGCATTCATAACTTTTCCAACCCTCCCAAATTTTTTTATTTTCTTTTTCATTTAATTTAATCAAACATTTATAATAAAAACTTAAACATTTCATTAAATAAACTAAACATTACATAAACATAATTTAAAAAATTATAACAACATATTAGAAATTAAAATACAACATCATAATAAAGACACTTAAATCAAAGTCTTAATCGGTGGTGGATGCGCCGCTGGGTCATCAAGGTATGATAAGTCACGCATTAGTGTTTCGCAAGCTTCGACCCAGTTTCGATCGATGTACCTACGGGTGTCGGTAGAGTTTCCGGTTTCTTCAAGCTCGTCTAACACCCTTTGAAAAAAGTTAAAAGTACTCCCCGTGGATAAGTCGGGAAGGGTAGGCGGTACACAATATGAAGACGAGGAGGAAGATGAATCCATTTGTGATAAAAGTGAGGTGTTTGGGTTGAAGGTTTATATGAAAAGTGTGTGTAAAATGTATATATTTTAGTTGTTGTGGTTGTGGGTTTGAATGAATTGTGTGTAAATAAGGATAAAAGGGTTTTTTTTTATTGTTGAAATCGATGGAACGGGCCCCACTTTTTGACCGTTGAAAGGTCTAATTTTCGAGCCCTCTTTTCTACCCACGCATGGTTCATAGCCCGTCCAATCCCAACCCTCCCACAACCCGTTTCATCGGCGGCAGTGTTTTTGGGCGGGTTAGCCCAGCCCGCTCCTAACCCTCTCTGACTCGTGTGCCCTTATCATCTATAACTTATAATAATAATCTATATGTGATAATATTTGTTAATTTGGATGATTAATTAAGAAAATAATAACCATACATTTTCCATAATTTTCTGAATCAACCTAACCCGATCCGTTTCAACAGGGACAAAAGTTATCTGTTATGACAGGTAGCCCATCTCGCTCATATATTCTTCCACCTCAATAAGTTGCAACTTTTGGTACATAAAATGCTAATTTTATATAATTTGGTACAGAAGTTATGTTTATTTTGGGCTTGGTTACAATTTTCTATTGAGGAATGTTTTTGTGGGTTGGTTAAAATAGTTGGAACATTGAATAGTCAATCATCATTTTCGTATCTATCACTCCAAAATATGGAAATTTCATATGACCGCAGAAAAATTTCATATATATGAGGTCTTTAATTCTTTCCACATTTGTCATCATGTAACCCAGTCTGCATGCAGATAATATTAATGTGTGGTGCAGCATTGGAACTACGTAGTCTCCTCTTGAAAATGAAATTCAATTGTGGATGTTCTTGTCCAAAACACAAGCTGTACCAATGAAATATGAATCAGAATAATTATATATATATGTTTATAATATTGAACCAAAACAACGTTTTGTTTCGGTCAATGCATGATAAACAAAAAGGTCGCATCTATAATAAAGAACTAATTGCTTTTTTGGTCCCTGTGGTATCATACTTTTCGCAAGAATGGTCCAAACTTTTGAAAAGTCGCAATTTTGGTGCAAAAAGTGTGACTTTTTCGCATCCGCGGTCCAAATATTGACGATTCCGTCTATTTTTTCCCGTCAATGAGGTCATGTGCCTCTCACATGAGGGGTAAAGTTGTCTTTTCAAACAATCCCACCAAGCTATACTTTTATTCTTTTATTTTTGATGTCTTCTTCCTTAAATATCCAAAATCTAAAATAGAAAACCCCTAAGGGGCAGTTTGTGTAACATCCCAAAACTTAATCGTTTATGTTGACTAACGTCGTTAGGTCAAATTCTAAGTCCGTGATATGATATGTTATGATGAACGGTGGTTAATGATATGTTTACGATATGATATGTTATGATGAACGGTGGTTAATGATATGTTTACGATATGATATGTTATGATGAACGGTGGTTAATGATATGTTTACGATATGATATGTTATGATGAACGGTGGTTAATGATATGTTTACGATATGATATGTTATGATGAACGGTGGTTAATGATATGTTTACGATATGATATGTTATGATGAACGGTGGTTAATGATATGTTTACGATATGATATGTTATGATGAACGGTGGTTAATGATATGTTTACGATATGATATGTTATGATGAACGGTGGTTAATGATATGTTTACGATATGATATGTTATGATGAACGGTGGTTAATGATATGTTTACGATATGATATGTTATGATGAACGGTGGTTAATGATATGTTTACGATATGATATGTTATGATGAACGGTGGTTAATGATATGTTTACGATATGATATGTTATGATGAACGGTGGTTAATGATATGTTTACGATATGATATGTTATGATGAACGGTGGTTAATGATATGTTTACGATATGATATGTTATGATGAACGGTGGTTAATGATATGTTTACGATATGATATGTTATGATGAACGGTGGTTAATGATATGTTTACGATATGATATGTTATGATGAACGGTGGTTAATGATATGTTTACGATATGATATGTTATGATGAACGGTGGTTAATGATATGTTTACGATATGATATGTTATGATGAACGGTGGTTAATGATATGTTTACGATATGATATGTTATGATGAACGGTGGTTAATGATATGTTTACGATATGATATGTTATGATGAACGGTGGTTAATGATATGTTTACGATATGATATGTTATGATGAACGGTGGTTAATGATATGTTTACGATATGATATGTTATGATGAACGGTGGTTAATGATATGTTTACGATATGATATGTTATGATGAACGGTGGTTAATGATATGTTTACGATATGATATGTTATGATGAACGGTGGTTAATGATATGTTTACGATATGATATGTTATGATGAACGGTGGTTAATGATATGTTTACGATATGATATGTTATGATGAACGGTGGTTAATGATATGTTTACGATATGATATGTTATGATGAACGGTGGTTAATGATATGTTTACGATATGATATGTTATGATGAACGGTGGTTAATGATATGTTTACGATATGATATGTTATGATGAACGGTGGTTAATGATATGTTTACGATATGATATGTTATGATGAACGGTGGTTAATGATATGTTTACGATATGATATGTTATGATGAACGGTGGTTAATGATATGTTTACGATATGATATGTTATGATGAACGGTGGTTAATGATATGTTTACGATATGATATGTTATGATGAACGGTGGTTAATGATATGTTTACGATATGATATGTTATGATGAACGGTGGTTAATGATATGTTTACGATATGATATGTTATGATGAACGGTGGTTAATGATATGTTTACGATATGATATGTTATGATGAACGGTGGTTAATGATATGTTTACGATATGATATGTTATGATGAACGGTGGTTAATGATATGTTTACGATATGATATGTTATGATGAACGGTGGTTAATGATATGTTTACGATATGATATGTTATGATGAACGGTGGTTAATGATATGTTTACGATATGATATGTTATGATGAACGGTGGTTAATGATATGTTTACGATATGATATGTTATGATGAACGGTGGTTAATGATATGTTTACGATATGATATGTTATGATGAACGGTGGTTAATGATATGTTTACGATATGATATGTTATGATGAACGGTGGTTAATGATATGTTTACGATATGATATGTTATGATGAACGGTGGTTAATGATATGTTTACGATATGATATGTTATGATGAACGGTGGTTAATGATATGTTTACGATATGATATGTTATGATGAACGGTGGTTAATGATATGTTTACGATATGATATGTTATGATGAACGGTGGTTAATGATATGTTTACGATATGATATGTTATGATGAACGGTGGTTAATGATATGTTTACGATATGATATGTTATGATGAACGGTGGTTAATGATATGTTTACGATATGATATGTTATGATGTGCCGCTGTGGAGAGTACGTCGTGCTCGCATGTGGGAGAGTACGTCGTGCTCGCATGTGGGAGAGTACGTCGTGCTCGCATGTGGGAGAGTACGTAGTGCTCGCATGTGGGAGAGTACGTCGTGCTCGCATGTGGGAGAGTACGTAGTGCTCGCATGTGGGAGAGTACGTCGTGCTCGCATGTGGGAGAGTACGTCGTGCTCGCATGTGGGAGAGTACGTAGTGCTCGTATGTGGGAGAGTACGCCGTGCTCACATGTGGGAGAGTACGTAGTGCCCGTATGTGGGAGAGTACGTCGTGCTCGCATGTGGGAGAGTACGTCGTGCTCGCATGTGGGAGAGTACGTCGTGCTCGCATGTGGGAGAGTACGTCGTGCTCGCATGTGGGAGAGTACGTCGTGCTCGCATGTGGGAGAGTACGTAGTGCTCGCATGTGGGAGAGTACGTCGTGCTCGCATGTGGGAGAGTACGTCGTGCTCGCATGTGGGAGAGTACGTCGTGCTCGCATGTGGGAGAGTACGTCGTGCTCGCATGTGGGAGAGTACGTAGTGCTCGTATGTGGGAGAGTACGTCGTGCTCGCATGTGGGAGGTACGTATAAATCGTGCTCGCATGTGGGAGAGTACGTCGTGCTCGCATGTGGGAGAGTACGTCGTGCTCGCATGTGGGAGAGTACGTATAAATCGTGCTCGTATGTGGGAGAGTACGTCGTGCTCGCATGTGGGAGAGTACGTAGTGCTCGCATGTGGGAGAGTACGTAGTGCTCGTATGTGGGAGAGTACGTCGTGCTCGCATGTGGGAGAGTACGTCGTGCTCGCATGTGGGAGAGTACGTCGTGCTCGCATGTGGGAGAGTACGTCGTGCTCGCATGTGGGAGAGTACGTAGTGCTCGCATGTGGGAGAGTACGTCGTGCTCGCATGTGGGAGAGTACGTCGTGCTCGCATGTGGGAGAGTACGTAGTGCTCGCATGTGGGAGAGTACGTCGTGCTCGTATGTGGGAGAGTACGTCGTGCTCGCATGTGGGAGAGTACGTCGTGCTCGCATGTGGGAGAGTACGTCGTGCTCGCATGTGGGAGAGTACGTCGTGCTCGCATGTGGGAGAGTACGTCGTGCTCGCATGTGGGAGAGTACGTAGTGCTCGCATGTGGGAGAGTACGTCGTGCTCGCATGTGGGAGAGTACGTAGTGCCCGTATGTGGGAGGTACGTATAAACCGTGCTCGTATGTGGGAGAGTACGTCGTGCTCGCATGTGGGAGAGTACGTCGTGCTCGCATGTGGGAGAGTACATAGTGCCCGTATGTGGGAGGGTACGTCGTGCTCGCATGTGGGAGAGTACGTAGTGCTCGCATGTGGGAGAGTACGTCGTGCTCGCATGTGGGAGAGCACGTCGTGCTCGCTATGTGGGAGAGTACGTAGTGCTCGTATGTGGGAGAGTACGTCGTGCTCGCATGTGGGAGAGTACGTAGTGCCCGTATGTGGGAGGGTACGTTAAAATGGTTGCTCGGGTGACTCCTTGCAACCAGTCATATGTGGCGAGTAGTTCGGGTGGCCTGATGACCCACCTAATGTTATGAACATAACGTGCTACTCATGGATCGACATTGTCTTTCCTTAACGGTAACTTCGGTTACAACTTAACGGTGACCTAGTCACAACTTAATGAGATGAGATGAAATGACGAAATTGATTAGGCACACTTAGGGTCATGGACTCTATGCTTATATGTGATATGGATACGTTATGTGGTGATATAAATGCCTAAATCAAATGACGTAATGTTTTAAAGTGACGTGTTTAATGGATGAAATGTTTTGCTTAAACCTGGTGTTATCTTACTTAGCTTTATAGCTAACACTTGTTTCTTTTAATGTGTTGACACCCCTCAGGTTAGGCAGTGAGATGACGTGTGAAGCTTTGGCGAGAGATGGGTAGATGATCAAGCTGGCTTTAGTTTACCCAATAGCTTCGCATAGACCTTATGTTATTGATTTCCTTTATGGAACTTATGTAATGACTATGTTATGATTGCTTTATGTTGGGCAATCTTATGGATTTCTTTTATTACAGATTTGATGCTATTAGTAACACCACCAATGTTTTCTCAACTGTTTTCCTTAGTTGAGTATTTTCCTAAATCGTTTCCGCATGATTTAACGCCGTTAGGCGAAATTTTTGGAAATCCATATTTTTACGAAACGGGTGTTACAATTTGGTATCAGAGACGTAGTTTAAGTGAACCAAGGCCTATTGACCATAGGATTTGGACTTAAACTTAAGATGCGCATGCTAGGTATTTGTAGGATGCCTTAGCCTTAACGTAAGATGATATAGGATGGGTTGGGACGAGTGCGAGTGTGATAGGGCTTATGAGATGTTTACGATACGAAGTATGTTTTAGCCTTATCTTTGCGCTTATCGACTCCACCATTTTATTGAAGGAAAATGGTTAACACTCGCAACCGCAACATCCAACGCGACGGAGCTACTGCTAGCGTTACTCCACCTGTCCATCCGGGTGCAGGTGCTTCTAATGCTGCCAATGCTGCTGCTGTTGCAGCCAATACGAATAGAAATCGAGGAAACCCCCAGCAAGTCAATCAGCCAAGTCCATTAGGTCCTATGCCTCCACCTCCCGGCAATCCACCTAGAGTTAACGAAGCAGTGGTGGAGCAAATCCCTAATGCAGCTGAACTGTACAATCTTGTGCTGACTCTCCAAGCCCAGTTAGCACAGACTCAAGAGCAACTGAACAACGCTCTTGCTGAGAATGCTGAAGGAACTGATGGCAACTACTCAGTGCCATCTCACCACATTGAGCCACCAGTGGATAATGTTGTCGTTCCCCCTGTTAATGTTGATGTGGCTCCTCCTAATGTAGTTCAAGCTCCTCGATTTAAGTTCGAAAGTTTCCAGAAGTGTGGAGCTCAGAAATTCAATGGAACACTTAACGCAGTAGGCTGTATGGAATGGCTTGATGATACTGAGATGGTCTTTGAAGCTTGTGACTGTCCAGAGGATAAAAAGGTGTTGTGTGCGAGTAGAATGTTGAAAGAAGGTGCTCGAGATTGGTGGAAGAGCATTACTATTTCGATGACTCCAGATATGGTATCTGCTATCACATGGGCTACCTTCAAGCAGAAGTTTATTGAGGAGTATATCGGGACTCATGAACAGCGCAAGATGGAAAAGGAGTTTCGTGCTTTGACGGCTGAAATTGGTAAAGTCAATGATTATGCTCGTTCCTTTATGGAAAAGATGAAATTTGTGGGTCATCTATTCAGAACTGATGCAGATCAAGTCGCCTGCTATGTCGATGGTTTACCTCCAAGTTATCGAGGTATTTGTAGGCAGCATAAGACTCTAACTGAAGCAATCAAAGAATCTAAAAAGCTTGATGATGATTTTGCTGCGGATAAGAAAGTTGAAAAGAAAGAGGATGAGAAGAAGTCTGGCAATAAGAGGAGGTTTGGTGGATCAAATCGTTTTGGAAAGAAGTTCAAGGGATCTTCGTCCTCTGACAAGGGAAAGACAGACAAGGATGGAAAATGGTGTTCTAGCTGCAAGGCTTTTCATTCTGGTCAGTGTTCTGCTAAGACCCGCAGGTGCAATAGGTGTGGAACACAGGGTCATACTTTTGATGAATGCACTGATAAAGCAAGATGTTATAAATGTGGAGATGCAAAGCACCGTATTGCCGATTGTCCCCAAATGAAGAAAGATGAGGGAAAGAAAGCGGAAGCTTCCAAAGCCAAAGCCCGTGCTTTCCAGATGACGGCCGAGGAGGCAAAAGACGACGATCAGGTAGTTACTGCTACCCTTATTGTTAACTCAAAACCCGCTAATGTGTTATTTGATTCTGGTGCGAACAAATCTTTTGTGTCTACTCTGTTTGCTCCTAAGTTAGACATGACTACTAGTTCTTTACGGTGCCCTATAGAAGTAGAAGTGGCTAATGGTGCAACGACTATTATACGAGAGGGTTATTCTGATTGTCCGTTAGAGATAGAGGGTCGGTCGTTTACTGCTAATTTGTTACCAACTACCATTCCTAGTTTTGATGTTGTACTTGGTATGGACTGGATGTCTAAAAACGATGCTGTCGTCTTATGTGCAAAGAAAATAGTTCGTATCGCTACCCCTGATGGTAAAGGTGTCTGTGTTTATGGTGACAAGAAGCCGGGAAATGTTAAGGTGATCTCGATGATGAAAGCCCTTCGTTGTATACGGCAAACTAAGTCACATTTTCTAGCTTATGTCATCGATTCTCGTATCGCGAAGCCTACAGTCTCTGATGTCGAGGTTGTTTCCGAGTTTCCTGATGTTTTCCCTGAAGATCTTCCAGGTCTTCCTCCTGATCGTGAGGTTGAATTTTCTATTGATCTCATTCCTGGTGCTACTCCTGTAGCCAAAGCTCCCTATCGATTAGCTCCGACGGAGATGAAGGAGTTAATGACGCAAATTCAGGAACTTTTAGATAAAGGTTTCATTCGTCCGAGTTCCTCTCCTTGGGGTGCTCCTATCCTTTTTGTAAAGAAGAAAGACGGATCCATGCGTATGTGTATCGATTATCGCGAGCTGAATAAAAGAACAGTGAAGAATAAGTATCCACTCCCTCGCATTGATGATTTGTTCGATCAACTTCAAGGTGCTTCCTGTTTTTCAAAGATTGACTTACGGTCTGGCTATCATCAATTAAAGGTTGAAGAAGAAAGTGTAGCCAAAACAGCGTTCCGAACTCGTTATGGTCATTACGAGTTCCTTGTCATGCCATTCGGTTTGACAAATGCTCCAGCGAAGTTTATGGATTTGATGAACCGTGTCTGTCGACCATTTTTGGATCATTTCGTTATTGTTTTTATCGACGACATTCTTGTGTATTCAAAGACGGAAGAGGAACATAGAGAGCATTTGAGGGCTGTCCTTCAAGTCCTCAGAGAGAAAAAGCTATATGCTAAGTTCTCCAAGTGCGAATTCTGGCTAAAGGAAGTTCATTTCCTCGGCCATGTCGTCTCCTCTGATGGTATAAAAGTAGATCCTTCGAAGATAGAAGCGGTGTCGAAGTGGGAGCAGCCTAAGTCTCCTACTGAAATTAAGAGTTTTCTCGGTTTGGCTGGCTATTATCGACGTTTTATTCAAGATTTCTCGCGCATTGCCAAGCCAATGACTGAATTAACGAAGAAAGGTGTGAAATTTGTATGGACTGATGCTCAAGAGAAAGCCTTCACAACGTTGAAAAAGAAGTTGTGTGAAGCTCCAGTCTTAGCCTTACCCGAAGGAACAGATGATTTAGTGGTCTATAGTGACGCATCCATCACGGGGTTAGGGTGTGTATTAATGCAACGAGACAAAGTTATCGCTTACGCCTCTCGACAGCTGAAGCCTCATGAGCGGAACTATCCTACTCATGACCTTGAGCTGGCTGCTGTTGTTTTTGCTCTGAAATTGTGGCGACATTATCTGTATGGTACGAAGTGTACCCTTTATACGGATCATAAGAGCTTACAGTACGTGTTTACTCAGAAGGACATGAATGTTAGACAACGTCGGTGGATGGAGTTATTAAAGGATTATGATTGTGAGATTAAATATCACCCAGGCAAAGCTAATGTGGTTGCTGATGCCTTAAGCCGCAAAGGATATGCGAAGAGTAGATTATGTGCGATGATTACAAAGATTGAGTCGAATTTACTGGAACCTATTCGATTAGCTCAAATCGAAGCGTTAAAGGATGATAATGTGAAAGCGGAGTCTATTGGGAAAAAGAAGAAGAACAGACTCCAAATGGAAGAAAATAGTCGTGGCCTTCGAACTTACAAAGGTAGAATATGGGTTCCTCTCTATGGAGGCAATCGTGAGTTAGTAATGGATGAAGCTCACAAAACTAAGTATTCTGTACACCCTGGTGCCACAAAGATGCATGCAGATTTGAAGCCTATTTATTGGTGGCCCAGTATTAAGAACGATGTGATGATGTATGTGCAGAAGTGTTTGACGTGTGCTAAAGTGAAAGCTGAACATCAAAAGCCTTACGGGAAATTTCAGCAACTTGAGATCCCTGAGTGGAAATGGGATCACATTACGATGGATTTTGTGACCAAACTTCCAAGAACGCCTCGTGGTCATGATATGATATGGGTTATTGTCGATCAATTAACGAAGAGTGCTCACTTTCTCCCAGTTCGTGAGAATGCTCCTATGGAGAATTTTGCTACATTATATATTGAAGAAGTGGTTACTAAACATGGTGTTCCGTTATCGATTGTGTCCGATCGTGATGCTCACTTTGTTTCCAAATTTTGGAAGAGTTTTCAACGGGAATTTGGTACTCAAGTTCGTCTGAGCACAGCCTACCATCCGCAAACCGATGGGCAAAGTGAAAGGACTATTCAAACGCTCGAAGATATGCTCAGAGCTTGTGTAATGGATTATGGTGGTTCGTGGGATAAACACCTACCTCTTATTGAGTTTGCGTATAACAATAGTTATCATGCGAGCATTGGAATGCCACCTTTTGAGATGTTATATGGTAGAAAGTGTCGGACTCCTAGTTGTTGGTTGGAGCCCGGGGAAAAGCAATTTGCTGGACCCGAAGTAGTACAAATTACGGCCGATAAAGTTAACATAGCAAAGAAAGCCTTACGTGTTGCTCGCGAAAGGCAAAAGTCATATGCTGATAAGAAAAGGAGGCCGTTCGATTTTAAAGAAGGCGAAATGGTTTTACTCAAGGTGTCGCCTTGGAAAGGTGTATTACGGTTTGGAAAACGTGGAAAGTTAAGCCCCAGATTCATTGGACCTTTCAAGATTATCAAGAAGGTTAATGAACAGGCATTTCAACTGGAATTACCTCCAGAACTTCATGGAATTCACAACACATTTCATGTGTGTTATCTACGTAAGTGCTATGCGAATGAAACGGATGTCATTCCACTCGAGGACGTAAGTATTAATCCCAACAAGCAGATTGTCGATGAACCTGTTGCTATAATGGGAAGGAAACAAAAGAAGTTACGACGAAAGACTATCGATCTAGTTCTCATAAAGTGGAAACACAATCACGGCGAAAGTATGACTTGGGAGACCGAGTCCGTAATGCGGGAGACCTATCCCCACCTTTTTGATGCTGAAGTGATTCCGGGGACGGAATCCTCTTAAGGGGGAGGTAATTGTAACATCCCAAAACTTAATCGTTCATGTTGACTAACGTCGTTAGGTCAAATTATAAGTCCGTGATACGTTTGTGTGGAAATATGTGTTTATATGTTTATGTGCCCTATATGTGAGATTTAATTATCTTTAATGAGTGACAATAAAGTAGATTTAAATGATGTGTAAAAGGCCTTTGTAGTGTGCGAAAGTGCTTTGGTGTGTTATATGTATCCCCAATAGGTGTTTTAAAGTGAAATAAAGTCAATATGAAGTCCAGGGACTAGTTTTGCCAAAGGTGTAAAGTTAAAAACGGGATTAGGTTAAGATTGAACGGTGGTTAATGATATGTTTACGATATGATATGTTATGATGAACGGTGGTTAATGATATGTTTACGATATGATATGTTATGATGAACGGTGGTTAATGATATGTTTACGATATGATATGTTATGATGAACGGTGGTTAATGATATGTTTACGATATGATATGTTATGATGAACGGTGGTTAATGATATGTTTACGATATGATATGTTATGATGAACGGTGGTTAATGATATGTTTACGATATGATATGTTATGATGAACGGTGGTTAATGATATGTTTACGATATGATATGTTATGATGAACGGTGGTTAATGATATGTTTACGATATGATATGTTATGATGAACGGTGGTTAATGATATGTTTACGATATGATATGTTATGATGAACGGTGGTTAATGATATGTTTACGATATGATATGTTATGATGAACGGTGGTTAATGATATGTTTACGATATGATATGTTATGATGAACGGTGGTTAATGATATGTTTACGATATGATATGTTATGATGAACGGTGGTTAATGATATGTTTACGATATGATATGTTATGATGAACGGTGGTTAATGATATGTTTACGATATGATATGTTATGATGAACGGTGGTTAATGATATGTTTACGATATGATATGTTATGATGAACGGTGGTTAATGATATGTTTACGATATGATATGTTATGATGAACGGTGGTTAATGATATGTTTACGATATGATATGTTATGATGAACGGTGGTTAATGATATGTTTACGATATGATATGTTATGATGAACGGTGGTTAATGATATGTTTACGATATGATATGTTATGATGAACGGTGGTTAATGATATGTTTACGATATGATATGTTATGATGAACGGTGGTTAATGATATGTTTACGATATGATATGTTATGATGAACGGTGGTTAATGATATGTTTACGATATGATATGTTATGATGAACGGTGGTTAATGATATGTTTACGATATGATATGTTATGATGAACGGTGGTTAATGATATGTTTACGATATGATATGTTATGATGAACGGTGGTTAATGATATGTTTACGATATGATATGTTATGATGAACGGTGGTTAATGATATGTTTACGATATGATATGTTATGATGAACGGTGGTTAATGATATGTTTACGATATGATATGTTATGATGAACGGTGGTTAATGATATGTTTACGATATGATATGTTATGATGAACGGTGGTTAATGATATGTTTACGATATGATATGTTATGATGAACGGTGGTTAATGATATGTTTACGATATGATATGTTATGATGAACGGTGGTTAATGATATGTTTACGATATGATATGTTATGATGAACGGTGGTTAATGATATGTTTACGATATGATATGTTATGATGAACGGTGGTTAATGATATGTTTACGATATGATATGTTATGATGAACGGTGGTTAATGATATGTTTACGATATGATATGTTATGATGAACGGTGGTTAATGATATGTTTACGATATGATATGTTATGATGAACGGTGGTTAATGATATGTTTACGATATGATATGTTATGATGAACGGTGGTTAATGATATGTTTACGATATGATATGTTATGATGAACGGTGGTTAATGATATGTTGTAATGTTGTTATGTGCATGTATATGTGCTTGTTCATCTAGAACACTAGACCTTTTTAGGTTGCCATGACACGTGCACGTTTTAAGGGCCCTAACGTGAAAAGATGATAGATGTGGATTAGTTTAGGATTAATGTGGAAACCTAAACTAAACGTAGATAAATGCTCGAGCTAATTAGATGTTAAGTGTTATGCATAACCCGTGCCTGATGTGGTAATAGGTACGTATAAATCGTGCTCGTATGTGGGAGAGTACGTCGTGCTCGCATGTGGGAGAGTACGTAGTGCCCGTATGTGGGAGGGTACGTTAAAATGGTTGCTCGGGTGGTTCCTTGCAACAAGTCATATGTGGCGAGTAGTTCGGGTGGCCTGATGACCCACCTAATGTTATGAACATAACGTGCTACTCATGGATCGACATTGTCTTTCCTTAACGGTAACTTCGGTTACAACTTAACGGTGACCTAGTCACAACTTAATGAGAGGAGATGAAATGACGAAATTGATTAGGCACACTTAGGGTCATGGACTCTATGCTTATATGTGATATGGATACGTTATGTGGTGATATAAATGCCTAAATCAAATGACGTAATGCTTTAAAGTGACGATTTAAATGGATGAAATGTTTTGCTAAACCTGGTGTTATCTTACTTAGCTTTATAGCTAACACTTGTTTCTTTTAATGTGTTGACACCCCTCAGGTTAGGCAGTGAGATGACGTGTGAAGCTTTGGCGAGAGATGGGTAGATGATCAAGCTGGCTTTAGTTTACCCAATAGCTTCGCATAGACCTTATGTTATTGATTTCCTTTATGGAACTTATGTAATGACTATGTTATGATTGCTTTATGTTGGCAATCTTATGGATTTCTTTTATTACAGATTTGATGCTATTAGTAACACCACCAATGTTTTCTCAACTGTTTTCCTTAGTTGAGTATTTTCCTAAATCGTTTCCGCATGATTTAACGCCGTTAGGCGAAATTTTGGAAATCCATATTTTTACGAAACGGGTGTTACATTTGGTCAAGAAGTTTAAAAGAATTGGAATTGAAAGGAATTGGAATTTTAAAAGGAATTGGAATCTGAAAGTTTTAAAATATGTCATGTGTTTGGTTGACAGAATTCAACGGAATTCAGTTAACTGGAATTCGAATTAAACTATGAAAATGACAAATCTTAAACCTGGTGTTATCTTACTTAGCTTTATATAGCTAACACTTGTTTCTTTTAATGTGTTGACACCCCTCAGGTTAGGCAGTGAGATGACGTGTGAAGCTTTGGCGAGAGATGGGTAGATGATCAAGCTGGCTTTAGTTTACCCAATAGCTTCGCATAGACCTTATGTTATTGATTTCCTTTATGGAACTTATGTAATGACTATGTTATGATTGCTTTATGTTAGGCAATCTTATGGATTTCTTTTATTACAGATTTGATGCTATTAGTAACACCACCAATGTTTTCTCAACTGTTTTCCTTAGTTGAGTATTTTCCTAAATTCAACAACATCTCATTTTTCTTAAAACAAACAACCATGAATAATAAACTAACAATTATTTAGCAAAAACAACCAAATGGAGTTTGGATCGGGCTACAATCAGAAATCAAAAGTAGCTCCGACATCAGGAATCATAAGCAACAACGATAGTGGTGGATGGTGATGGCTGTTCAGATCTGCCAGATTTCAAATCAAAATCCAAAAAGAAGATGTTTTATTTGGGTGTTTAGTTGTACAAGGGTATTTTGGTAAACATAAGGGAATTCCTTGGAATGTTTATACTTTCCATCAATTTAGTGGAGGAATTGTAAATTCCATGATTTAAGGAATGTGATGGAATTTCTTGAATTCCAATTGCCTTCATTGATGAACCAAACAAGTGAAAAGAATGGAATTTAAATTCCAATTCCCATGAATTCCAAGAACCAAACACCCCCTAAATCTATATCTATACATATTTCTAAGTCTATATCAATATGTCAATAATAAATCCCAATCTAAATCCATATCTATATAAAACATCCCCAAATATGAATCTCTCACATATTCTTCCTTAAAATTCCACAGGGAAAAGTTTAGACCATTCTTGCGAAAAGTATTATACCACAGGGACCAAAAATGCAAGTAGTTATATAATAAATATTAATCAAACTACTTTATAATTTAAAGTGTCAAAAAAGCTGGAATTGTTGTATTAATTATTTTGGAGGGTGTAGAATTGTTACAAGCTTGAAGGTGGGAAAGGATTCCCTAAAGTTATCCCAACTTGACTAGTCAAGTTGGGATGATCTTGACCCTTGAAAGAAAATTAAAGGTCAAGATTTAAAGATAAGTTTTAAATCTTGACCCTTGATTGTCATCCAAGGGTCAAGATCTTCCCAACTTGACTAGTCAAGTTGGGATAACTTTAGGGAATCCTCTCCCCTTGAAGGTAATCTTTGATTCCAATTTGGTAAAAGGGCACATGACTTGTACTATCATGTTGACACGCGTCCTTTGAGACCATTCTTATTTTCTTCTTTTCCCGCTTATATTTGACTTACAAAATATGTAGTGAGTCATCAAATGTAACATTCGTGATTTTTACCCGTTTGGCTGTACTTGTAATTTGATTAACTACTTTAATAAACGAAAACTTTGGGCCTAATTGTGTTCGTTTATCTGTAAATTGGGCCAGTTATAATGTCATAATTGGATTTCTAGAATTAAGTCCCATGATTACAAGACCGTGATATTGGCCCATACGTGTTATAAAAATTATATTATAGAAAATAATTGAGTAAATGTAGTAACAGGGAAAACGTATATACAAAACCTTAAGTATAATGTACGGTAAAAAGTGTCGGTGGCACAGTGTCGGTGATTATCTAATAATTCCATTAATAAGACAAAGCCGACATACTTTATGGAAAGTAGGAATACTCGTGAAATTGTCACAAGCTATATTTGATTTATTAGTTGAATAATGTTACTAGTAGACAATTGTTGTGTAAATTGTTAAGAAAACTTACTTCCAAAGCTAGTAAAACCACACACCTCCATGAGGAAACTTCCTAGCACTTTCCTTTACTTAGTAGCAATGTTATAAACCTCTAAATATCTTCAAAAATCTGATCATAAGTTGTTAAAGTCAAGAATGGATACTAATTTTATCATATTTAATTCCATTTCATTTACTATAAATACTAGGCTTAAGTTTTCATAAATACTTACACCTTAAACTTCATTCTCTCTCAATTTAGCATTCTATAAGTCTAAAATCATCCTTTCCCTTCTTGTTATAAGTTTCAAAGAACACTTGATTGTTCTAGTATAAGCAAAGTCGCTTTGATCTCAAAGTTCGCCGAAAATCGTCAAGAGAAGTTGTTATCAACAAATCTCTCTAAGATCTTCAAAAGGTCTAGTTATAATACTCAATTTGGGTTGGGAATAATCTTCAATTATTAAGTAAACAAGTCCAAGTTTTGAAAGAATTTCATTTGAATCAGAAGTCGTGTTCTTCGTACGTCGAAAGTTTGATCTTAGAGTTCATAAACTCTCCTTTCTTGTAAGTATTTTTATAAAACCTTACTATACTTTGCTCTATGATTTTAGAAATATACGTTATGTATTGAAATGCTTGTCAACTTAATTTTATACTCAATTGATACATAATTGCATTTAAATACAGTAACAATCGCTTTTATATATGAATATTGAAATATTGTTACTATTGCGAAAAATGAATTATTAGCGAAAGTACGAGAAATCGTAAAACTTTTATTAAATCATTTTAAATACTTATTATGGTATATAAACAAGGGAATAGTTATATACCTAACTATCCTAATTCATATAATTACTATTCACCATCTGTGAATTATTTCGTATTTTCGAATTGTTTGATTTATGGATAGAATATATCCTCGATACGCTTTTAACCGCACAATGTTTCCGAAAGTGATTGCACCTTGGGCCTCTTTGGCTTATGCAGGAGGAATGGAAGGTAGTTCGCGAAAAGTTTGCATAAGCATTCACTAAGCAACTTAATTCGCCCCGGTATTTTCCACGACCCAAGGCCAACCCTAACACAACTTGGAAATAAAATGCTGGTTTTTCCTGCCATTTAAGGTATCTCTTCAATTGTAATCAATACATTTTGTATTGATTATAATACATACCATTCAAGGTATCTTTTCATATCTCTGCTATTGAAAACATCTATTCGTTACAAGATTAATACATTCTCGTATTAATCCTATTATTTAAAAATACTTCAAAAGGATTTAGAAATATCAGAGGAATACTTTATATATCCTACGGATACGTATTACATACGGAAAGTTACATTTTTACCCTACAGTTTCAAAGGTATCATTTTTCGTCCTTATACTTTGGACATTTGACAAATTAGTCCCTTAAACTTTTATAACATAAATTACGTTGACAAGCGTATTAATAAGGTAACCTTATAGTTGTATATCTATATTTGGAATTTAGCACGAATATAAATCAATTCACATTGAAATTAGGGAATACGTAACGTGGCCAGTTGACTCGCTCGTCATCGTTAACTACATCAATCTCTTCTATTTTGCTGTTGAACTATCAACAATAAGGTGAGTTTCGTAAACCCTCCCTACTCAATTGAGATTCGGGCTGAAAAGTGTACATGCTTGTTTAATTGTTGATTGTTGATTTGATTTGATTGATTGTATGATTGAATTGTTTATGTGGATATGTTAGCGCATTGGTTACTATGTAAGTCGCACCGTTAGCGCAATATTTATTATATAAGTCGCATCGTTAGTGCGTTACTCATTATGTAAGTCGCACCGTTAGCGCATTGTTAATTATTAACTATGTAAGCCGCATCGTTGTTGATCATTATTGATTGTTATGGAACGTTGTATGGAATCGTTATTATTGAAC
>CM067173.1:73084352-73139417 GCA_034093135.1 Erigeron breviscapus
TGTGGTTTTGTTGCAGGTTCTGGCTCAGGATTTGGCGGTGGACCGTCTGGAGGAGATGTTGGCGCCTCTGGTTCGGGTCAAGAAGGAGACCGCAATTGGATCACCGATCTTTTTGATACATCTGGTCTTCCCTATGGCTATCATGGACAGTCGCAGTGATGATGATTATGGTTCCCATCCGGTTCCGTGGGATGGAATCATTTTATGATTTATGATGATTGGTATTCAGGATGACTGTACTTTATACATTGTGTCTTATTTTCTGTTCTCTATTTTCTGATATCTACCCTACGGGGTGATGAGACATTGTACTTTCGTTTGTTTTCTTTCTTTTAGGTTTTTATTTTTCTGCATAAAACAGTAGTTACTTTGATATGCTTAGAAATGTGGTTTGTTTGTGGTGCAAGTGACAGGACTATTCAATTTGATGGCTATTGTGCAACACAAGTGTGGGGGAAAACCCATTGGATTCTCTTCTCATCTTTACTCTGTGCATCAAATTGTGAAAGAGGAGGCCACCGGGTATTCGTGGGGCATGTTGTGAATGTGGATTCACTGAGCACTACCGAAACACATGTCCTCAATGGGTTGGGCAACAGGTTCAAGTGGCGGTTCATCCTAACCAGCTACAGATTACTGGACCCAATCAGAATAGAGGTAATCAAGTTCAGGCTGCTAGAGGTCGTGCTTTCGTGTTGAATGCTGCTGAGGCTCGCAATGACCCGAACGTTGTGGCAGGTACCTTTCTTCTAAATGGTCATTATGCTACTGTTCTCTTTGATTCGGGAGCTGATTATAGTTTTGTAGCGAATAGTTTCGTTCCCTTACTGAGTACTAAGCCAAGCCCTATGTATATATGTTTCGATGTAGAAATGGCTAACGGTGGGTTAGTCAGATTAGACCAAGTCATCCGTTCGTGCACATTAGTCCTTAATAGTCATGCTTTCTTTATTGACTTGGTACCTTTTGAAATGGGGAGTTTTGATGTTATTGTTGGTATGGACTGGATGTCTTTGTTCAACGCGTCGATTCTATGTAGTACAAAAATCGTTAGAGTTCCCTTACCTAGTGGTGAAATGCTAGAAGTTCAGGGCGAGAAGTCTGAGTCATATGAGGGTCTTGTTATGAGTGCATCTGTTAAGGAGGTTAGCTTGATTGATGTTCCTGTCGTTCGCGACTATCAGGACGTTTTCCCTGATGATTTACCGGGCTTACCTCCGCCTCAACAACTTGATTTTCGCATTAGTCTTGTTCCTAACGCAGCCCCTGTAGCAAAATCCCCCTATAGACTAGCAACAACTGAATTACAAGAATTGGCCACGCAATTAAAAGAACTTCAAGACAAGGGATTTATTAGACCTAGTCAGTCACTGTGGGGAGCACCTGTTTTATTCGTCAAAAAGAAGGATGGTTCTTTTCGCATGTGTATTGACTATCGTGAGCTGAATAAGTTAACAGTGAAGAATCGTTATCCCCTTCCAAGGATTGATGATTTGTTCGACCAGCTCCAAGGCGCAAAGTGTTTCTAAATAATTGACTTACGTTCAGGGTATCATCAATTGCGTGTATACGAGGACGACATACCGAAGACAACTTTTAGAACGAGATACGGACATTACGAATTCACTGTGATGCCCTTTGGATTGACCAACGCACCAGCAGTCTTCATGGACTTGATGCATAGGGTGTGCCAACCGTACTTGGACAAGTTTGTAAATGTGTTTATCGACGACATTCTGATTTACTCAAAGACAAAGGAGGAGCATGTCGAACACCTGAGAAAGGTGTTGGACTTATTGAGGAAGGAAAAACTGTACGGGAAGTTTTCTAAATGTGAGTTTTGGCTGGATGAAGTACACTTTTTAGGACATGTTGTGAGCAAAGATGGAATTCACGTGGACCCTAGCAAGATTGACTCGGTTAAGAATTGGAGAACACCAGAGACGCTGACTGAAGTCAGACAATTCCTTGGTCTGGCTGGCTACTATAGAAGGTTCATCGAGAATTTCTCTAAGATTGCGTTGCCGCTTACGCAATTAACACAGAAGGATAGGCCGTATGTCTGGGGTGAAAAACAAGAAGAAGCGTTCCAGATTCTGAAGGATAGGTTATGTAATGCGCCGATTTTAAGTCTACCTGAAGGATCTGATGACTTTGTAGTATACTGCGATGCATTGGGTCAAGGGTTAGGTGGTGTACTTATGCAAAGAGGCAAGGTGATTGCGTATGCCTCACGACAACTGAAGGTCCATGAGAAGAATTACACGACTCATGACTTGGAGTTAGGAGCAGTGGTCTTTGCATTAAAGTGCTGGAGGCATTATTTGTATGGAACCAAGTGTGCAGTCTACACTGATCACAAAAGTCTACAACATATTTTCAATCAACAAGATTTGAATATGAGACAACGAAGGTGGCTTGAGTTACTCAGTGATTACGATTGTGACATTCGTTATCATCCAGGGAAAGCCAACATTGTGGCTGACGCCCTAAGCCGTAAAGAAAGAGTTAAGCCTAGACGAGTACGTGTTATGAGTATTACGGTGCATAGAAGTGTTAGAGATCAGATCATAGAGGCACAGACGGTGATTATTGGCGATAAAGAACTTCTCACAAAGGAATTGCGAGGTATGGAACAACATTTGGATCAGAGGGACGATGGCGGATTATATTTCGTAGATAGGCTATGGGTTCCTTTCACTGGTGACTTACGGACATTAATTATGAATGAAGCTCATAATTCAATGTATTCGATACATCCGGGCACTGACAAGATGTACTTCGAAATACGTGAGCTGTATTGGTGGCCTGGCATGAAGAAGGATGTTGCCGAGTTTGTAAGTAGATGCTTGACATGTCTACAGGTGAAAGCGGAACATCAAAAGCCTGCTGGGTTGCTCCAACAACCAGAAATTCCTGAATGGAAGTGGGAGAGGGTGACTATGGATTTTATTACAAAGTTACCCAGGACAAAGGAGGGTCATGATATGATATGGGTGATCGTGGATAGTTTGACAAAGTCTGCTCATTTCTTGGCCATACGCGAGAAAGACCCCACAGAGAAATTGGTAAAGAAGTATGTAAAGGAAGTCGTGTCGAAGCATGGTGTACCGGTTTCAATTATTTCAGACAGAGATACTCGCTTCAATTCCCAATTTTGGCGAAGCTTTCAGAAGGCCTTTGGAACTAGAATAGACATGAGTACGGCGTATCATCCCCAAACAGATGGTCAGAGTGAGCGTACGATTCAGACTTTAGAAGACATGTTGAGAGCGTGTGTCTTAGAATTTGGAGGTAATTGGGATGACCATCTACATTTGGTTGAATTCTCTTACAACAATAGCTATCACGCGAGTATTAATATGGCTCCTTTCAAGGCTTTATATGGACGGAAATGTAGATCACCTGTCGCATGGGCTGACTTTGGTGATAGTCAGTTGGTCGGACCTGAACTTATTGAAGAAACTGCCGAGAAAATAATTCAGATTAAGGAACGACTTAGATTGGCACGTGAACGACAAAAGAAGTATGCTGATGTGAGACGTAGGCCTTTGGAATTCAGTGTTGGGGATCGTGTACTTCTTAAGGTTTCCCCGTGGAAAGGAGTGGTTAGATTTGTCAAGAGCGGAAAGCTCGGACCGAGATATATCGGACCATTTGAGGTACTCGAAAGAGTTGGAAAGGTAGCTTATCGATTGAGACTTTCGGAAGAGCTTAAGGGTGTTCATGATGTATTTCATGTGTCGCACCTCCGAAAATGTTTAGCAGAGCAAGAACGTCATGTGCCTATGGACGAGATCCGGATCGACGATAAGTTGAATTTCGTTGAAGAGCCTTTAGAGATTGTGGATCGCAAAGTACGAAAACTAAAGAAAACCAAGTATACATTGGTCAATGAACGGTGTGAGAAATACACACCCGAATCACCACCCCCCCCCCCTCTTTGGTTGCATTTCCGCTGCTCTACACGCATCATGTAGGCTGCAGGATGGCAAACTAACGATGTTCTCTTTCCTTGGCCAGTGTCCATTAGGTTATCGTAACACTATAGGGGGCTCAGGGAATGGAATTGTGGGCACAATGCCTAAATGTCTTTGTCTTTATGGTTTCAAGTAGTTGTCTTTTTACTCAACTATAACCTTCTACTTGAGAGTTTTGTTCATGGATGATACAATGAGTTTTCATCTTTAGTTTAACCATATGATTATGTTAAGCATTATATTTATTTTTGATCATTTTTCAGTTGCGGTTAAAATTTGTAGGTATTGGTTTGGACAAGCCGAATGTATGAACATTCACGACAAAGTTTGATGGCATGCTTAAATGTAACAACCGTCATTATCCGAAGTACTTTTCCGGTCTTTTTAGTTCGTTTTTCATTTATGTACGTTCTTAGACTTTAAGACTTTATCACGGAATAAATGGATTTGTGTTTATCCGGTCTTTATGAGCATTTAGACTTTAGAAAAAGTTCACCTGGACTCGAGAATAGGAGGAATACTAGTTGTCTTGTGGAAATGCCAAATTAAGTGAAATACTTAAAATTTAATCAATTTAAAATTTAATAAATAAATATAGACATGTTTATATCCGTTAGAAAGCTATTAAAAAGATTTCAACCAAATATATCGAGAAAATGGGTATTTTACGTCAACCTACTAGATTCAAATATAATTGTCAACTATAAAGCATAAATATATATTTTATTTTTATAAATTAAATAAAATAGCATTTGATGACATAGTCATCAAATATGACTTTTGTATGTGAACTGAAAAATGAAATTGACAACATGAAATTCCATGTGAAATTGTAGAAATGAATTGTACGTGTCAACCTTACTAATTAAGCACACCTAAATTATGTTCCAATTCATTTTCAAAGTTAAGTATTGCTTTTCAACTTTCAAATATGTCTGCATGTTTCATTTTTCCTTTCTCGTGATTCAACAACAATGACTTTTGTGATTCAGGAATCAAACGTGCAATATAATACTATAATAATAATATATTAGCTGGGAAATATATAAAACGTGTGAACATCATACATCATACATTTTTTTATAAATAAAAGACGACTGATGAAGAACATCAAATCCTAAGGTATTACGTCTAATGCCTTAATATAATCACATTTAGTTTTCGACAATTTAACGTCAACTATTTAGAATAAATCACGAACTAAACATCTAGAGAATGATGATTTATTTTATAAATAAATTAGATATTTATGTACTTATCTTTAAATTATCGACAACTATTATATTCTGTGAAACAAGTTGCTTTTGTCATATACCTCATTTCAATATTCTTCTTTAATTATTAACTAAAGAGGATGAATTATTAGACAGCTAACTAAGACTTTTTGGTTGTATAAATCAAAGTGGGTGGCAATTAAATATAAGTTTACCCTTATTAAGTGATAAAAATACCATTGTACGAAATACTAGTAATTAATGGATATCAAATTTTATATAAACAAAATACAATTATGACTAACAATATAAAACCCAATTAAAAACCTACATGAATATATAATAACGAACTATAGGAAGAAGATTTGTGAAATGGTAACTCATGTTCCACTTATGGAATTCTAGAAGGGTAATACATGAAGAAGCCAGCCATGACATATGTTTTGTCTAGAAGCACACCAAAAATTAAAGTTGGTCAAAAGTTACAGCAAACTTTGTTGAAAACGTGTTATGGGTTGCAAAATTCAACTTTTGCACAACATATTATAACCGACTTCTGCATCTATAAAAGGAAGTACAGATCGAGAGAAAAAGATAAAACAAAAACAAAAACAAAAACTAGAAAGAATTATATTCTTGTAATAATTTGAGAGTTTGTATAGTATAGAATTGTCTTGTAAACCTCTTACCAGCGACTAAGGCAAAATCCATAAAGTCGCTGAACATCTCTTGTTTCTCTTCAGCATCAAGATCATCAACAAGAGATTGAATAGGTTGTGGAAGAATAGAAGAGCTGGCACCAGTATTAAGATTACTGGGCTCAGCAGAGATAAGGGCCAAAGGGTCGAGAGCAGAATGAGCAGAAGAGGAAACAGAAGAAGAAGAAGGACCCGCACGATGCTGTGCATCAGCGGCAGCGCTAAGATTTTGAGCAAGAGCTCTTTCTTCGAACTGGAGCATGCCAAAGAGAGACTCAAGGTTAAGGCCATTGAGTCGCTCAGTGGTTCTGAGGATTTGTCTCAGACCTTGCCACTTGATAGGTAAACTATCAAGAAATTTGTGGCATACCTCAAAATCATCATGAGAGATACCAACAGTGGTCATGTCGTTCAACAACCCTTTAAATCGGGTATATGAACCGTTTAGACCTTCGTTGGGGAGGGAAAAGAAATTTTCATAAGCTCTTTTTAAGTCTATCTTTTTAGTGGCAATGGTAGCAGCAGAGCCTTCATGCATGCTAACCAATCTATCCCAAACTTCTTTTGAAGAGGGATATCTAATAACCACTTTCATGAGGTCAGTGGGAAGAGTGCTGACAATCATGTTTTTGAGCCTTGCATCAAGATTAACAAGTCTCCTTTCATCGTCAGTCCATTGAACCTCTGGTTTGACGATGTCAATCACAATCTCAGGAGCATCAACAGTTTCTCCTGGTGTTCTTTGAACCAGAGTGGGGATATAAGGACCGACGGTCAGAATAGACATAAGATAGGGTTCCACACCCACTATATGTAGTAACATCCTTTCCTTCCAAGACCCAAAGTCATCGGGCTCGAATCTTGGAGGGATGGATACGTAACCGAAGTCACGTGTGTTAACAAGGGTGGGAACAGCAGTCATGTTCTTGTTTAAAAAGGATTAAGAAAGAAAAAGAAAAGAGAATTTTTTGAAAGAAAGAAAAAGTATGCAAACGGAATCTTGAAAGAAAGAAAAAGAAAAGAAATGAAAGAAAGAAAAAGAAAAAGAATGAAAGAAAGAAAAAGAAAAGAGAATGAAAGAAAGAAAAAGAAAAGAGAATGAAAGAAAGAAAAAGAAAAAGAATGAAAGAAAGAAAAAGAAAAAGAAGAAAGAAAGAAAAAGAAAAGAGAATGAAAGAAAGAAAAAGAAAAAGGATTAAGAAAGAAAAAGAAAAGAGAATTTTTTGAAAGAAAGAAAAAGTATGCAAACGGATCTTGTTTCAATGATTTAGAAACGATGGCTCTAATACCACTTGACAGTCCAGATTTGCACACTTATAATACAATTTATCTAGACAAGAATATAAGAACAGAAAGTAAAGAACATGAACAAGAATAAGTTCAAATGCAAATATCTAGGCAAGTCTAATCATCTGTATCATTGATTAAACGATGAATACATGGTCGATATTACAACTTGTCTTACAAGACTACAAATGAACTATGTAATTGCTAAGTCTAGAAAGAAAGAAACTTAAACAATTACAAATAAAGTGACACACACTTTGTGGTGATAAAACATACAGTGTAAATGGTGCGGCTGTGTTGCTTTATATAGAAGGAAATTAGGGCAACACAGCCTTACAATGATAGTGATGTGATGGTGGTTGTCGACGTTCCATTGGCTCTAAGTACTTCGATCCAGGAGCCTTTGTCTTCTTTACCAAAACGGGTGTGAGAGAGAAACCCTTGTGTTTTGGTCCACCTGCATCTTTTCCTTTTAGGGTAAAATACAGTTGGATGAACCACCATATGACTCTTGTCTTCTTTTGGTTTGAAATCTTCCCGCCTTGACCAACAATTTGGAAAGCAAACCACCCGCTGACGAGAGTCAATGACTCGCTGATAACTCGCTAACGACCCACGTCAGCGACCAAGTCTGGTCAGCGAATCCTTGACTCAACAATCTCCCCCTATTCGCTGAGAAGACTTGTTGAGTGAAGACTTTAGAAAAAATATAGAAGGATGAAAAGATGTCTTATATATTTGACTTTAAACATTACAAGCTGACTCATACAACATTTATATTTGTAAGACATCTACATATTTTCAGCTTCAAATTCCCAAGCATGTTCTTGCTTGGCAATCTGAACTGCTGGGTCATTGTATCTTTGAGGCTTAACCAGCTCCTCATCCAGTTTGCTGATAAACCATCGGTTGTTGGTCGTTTCAGCACACCTTCTTCTTATGCTCAGGATGAACCCAGTGGACGCCTTTTCAAGTTCAGATAGATGAAAGAACAGCTGGGTATTTTGAAAATTTGTGAAGAAAATACCAGCTGGATTCTCTATCACTCTCCCTTCCTCAAAGACACTTCTTGGAGGAAGTCTGGTGTTTAAAGCAGCATCACCAGAGATAGGAGGAAGGTCAACAGTCGATGTTCGATGCTCCATCTTCCTCTTTCTTTGAACTTGCCTTCCAGCTGAGGTAGAGATGGCTGCTGGAGTACCGAACACTTGCCTTCCAGCTGAGGTAGAGATGGCTGCTGGAGTACCGAACACTTGCCTCAGCATGGGCAAGTCCACCTTGAACTTTGTTTCAAACTCCAGTGCTTTCTTGAAGTATTCTTTCAGCATGCTTTGGAGCTGCTGGTAGCTGGCAGCCTTTTTATCTTTCACCAGCATGTACACTTCCACCCATTCTGAAGCACCTAAGTTGGTTACTTTGACCCCTTCCAACTTGGTTGGCTTGCCAACGCCTTCTCTTAAGATCTTCAGGTTGGTCTTTAGGCCCATTTCAGCTTTAAAGGCCTTAGCGGCAATAATTCTTTGAGGCCTGACTCGATCATCCATCAGCTTCAGCCACTTAGCTTTCTCTTCTTCAAATTTGGCTCTTTTCTCGTTGAGCTGCTTCTCAACTTCCTTATGTTTCTGCCTGTACAAGGCTTCAGCACCACCTGATTTCAGCAGCATTCTTTGCTCACCATCAAGCTGATCCTTTTCAAGTAGAGGTAGCTGCCTGATAAACTCAAGATTTTTCTTTTCATTTTCTTCATTTTGCTTGATCCTATCTAACTCTTTGATAGCATCTTCTTGAGTTTTTCCATCAGCAGTTAGTGCCAATACATCAATCAATTGATGCTGATGGCCTGCTGAGGATCGTACGGAGAGTTGAGCAGCAGTGGGAGGTTTGAAGAAACCAGACTCAATAAGCTGTTTTCGGCGAGCATCGGAGAGAGGAGTAATTTCAACATTTGCCAGATATGTGCTATGAAAGATTGGCAACATTTCCCTTGACCTATCCCTGGCCATTCTCTCAGCAAATCCAGCTTCCCATGAAGCTCTGACCGTTTCAGGGTCCAAACGCTCTTCAGCATTGATAGCTACAATTTGTTGCTCCCCCTCAACACCAGCTGGGGGAGCTTCAGCATTAGTTTCTTTTTCAATCTCCCCCTCAACACCAGCAGGGGGAACTTCCATACTTGCATCCTCTTCAGTCTCCCCCTCAGCACCAGCAGGGGGAACTTCACTTTCTTTTTCCTCACTAACAGCCACAATTGCCATTTCATTTTCCTTTGTGGTGTTAGTGGCATCATCCTCATCCAAAATCTGTTCAGCAGATTCATCATAGATTTGTGCAACTGCCTTGTACACTGCTTCATTTACCAGTTCTAAAATAGCAGCATCAACCTTCTCCCCCTTGGAAGTTGTGTTGTTAATAACAACTTCCACAGTGGCCGGCTTTTTTGATTGCTGCTTAACAAGCTGTGACAGCAGGGTCTTGATTTCATCCACCTCTTTTTCCAATTTAATATGCCTCTGGCGATCTTCCTCAGTGAAGGATGCTGAAGGAATTGGAAGATCAGCCACTTGTTTTTCCAAGGCTTGAATAGCCTTGGTGTTGCTTTCGACTTGAGTGGTCAGTGAGGGAATGAGACCACTCAGCTTTTTGACATTGACATTTGCAGACTTGCTGGTGGAGGCTGCCTTTTTGGCTGAATAACTGGTGGAGTTGGCACATTTCAACAGCGACAAAGCACTAGATCGAAGGATCTGCTGATCACGCTTGATTGCTTTGGTGTCTTCACTGATTTTGTGTTGATCGTCAGTCAGTGAGACAAGTTCTCCTTTCAGCGTGTCTAACACCTTGCTGTTTTCATTTTGTTTGTTATACCAGCTTTCCAATGTCTTTACCAATCTGTCACCTTCTTTATCTTTGAGATCTACCATGAGTGTGGCAGCCTTGGTAAGATCATTCAATTGATGTTCCACTCTTTCCAAGCGACAAGAAATACCCGACTCCTTAGCCGAAGGAGACTCCACTAGTTGTACTGGTGGAGTGTTGGGTCTAGCAGTGAGAGTAACTGCCTCAGTATCTTCCACATTTTCATCATTTGCTGCTGCGTTTTCACCAGCAGCAGCAGCATCAACGTTTCCTTCAGTGGCTGCTAAGTTCACAGCAATCTGATCAGCATCATTAGCAATAAATTGATCAGTGGCTGTCTCATTTTCACCAGCAGCATCATCAACGTTTCCTTCAGTGGCTGCTAAGTTCACAGCAATCTGATCAGCATCATTAGCAACAAATTGATCAGTGGCTGTCTCATTTTCACCAGCAGCATCATCAACGTTTCCTTCAGTGGCTGCTAAGTTCACAGCAATCTGATCAGCATCATTAGCAACAAATTGATCAGTGGCTGTCTCATTTTCACCAGCAGCATCATCATCATTTTCATCCACCTCCATGTCACTGGCATCTACTTCTTCAGCATGACTATCAGGATCAAGTTGAAAATCCTCTGCCACAAAGTCCCCTAACTCATAATCACTTTCATCATCAGTAACAACATTATCAACACCAACAACCTCTTCTTCAGCAACAACATCATCAATACGCCCAGTTTCAACATTCAAATTTTCTCCCCCAGCAACCTGCACTTCAGGAACATTAGCAGCAGTTGCGTGCCTTTCAGCAATAGAGAAGTTGATTGGGTTGGGGGATGAACGAGTGTCCGATTCAGGTTGTTGCTGCACTACATTTTCAGCAGCAGCAGGGGTTTCTTCTTCATCGATGAGAGGGAGTTGAGAGGGTTCCACCCTTCTTAATATTTTCTTCCTTTTAGGAATAACTCGACTTTTCTTGGCCACTTTGGGAGTTTTGGAGGATGCTGGAGGGGTTATCAGCATACCAGCTCCAGCAGGGTTTTGTTTATATACATCAGGGTACATGGTGAAAAGTACCTGCTTCATTGCTGGAGTAAGCGCAACATACTTTGAATCGAAGTGCTCAGGGTCGCAAGCATGAATTTTATAGACAGAGCTTGCAACCCTTGGAGAGAATGAATTGAGCACCATTTGGCATGTACTTTTCTTGGCCACTTTGGGAGTTTTGGAGGATGCTGGAGGGGTTATCAGCATACCAGCTCCAGCAGGGTTTTGTTTATATACATCAGGGTACATGGTGAAAAGTACCTGCTTCATTGCTGGAGTAAGCGCAACATACTTTGAATCGAAGTGCTCAGGGTCGCAAGCATGAATTTTATAGACAGAGCTTGCAACCCTTGGAGAGAATGAATTGAGCACCATTTGGCATGTACTTTTCTTTCAGCTCATGTCTGAATATCAACGTCAGAAAGCGTGTAAAGGGCACAGAGCTTGAGCGATTTCTTACAGTGATCTTTGACTTCAAATCTTCAAATATCACATTTGCAAAGTCAATGTTTCTACCATTTGCCAGTGCATAAATCATTTGCATCTGGGCAGCAGTGGCTTGATCAAAGGATCCACTGTTCCCACCTAGACATTGAATAACATGTGTGAACAGCAACCTCCATACACCAGGAATATACTTCTTTTGAGGATTACTGTGTACAGGTAGTGCTGGTACCATGTTTGTCCCATACCCAATGGTCAATAACCATTCTTTCCAAAAAAAAAAAAAAAAAAAAAAAAAAAAAAAAAAAAAAAAAAAAAAAAAAAAAAAAAAAAAAAAAAAAAAAAAAAAAAAAAAAAAAAAAAAAAAAAAAAAAAAAAAAAAAAAAAAAAAAAAAAAAAAAAAAAAAAAAAAAAAAAAAAAAAAAAAAAAAAAAAAAAAAAAAAAAAAAAAAAAAAAAAAAAAAAAAAAAAAAAAAAAAAAAAAAAAAAAAAAAAAAAAAAAAAAAAAAAAAAAAAAAAAAAAAAAAAAAAAAAAAAAAAAAAAAAAAAAAAAAAAAAAAAAAAAAAAAAAAAAAAAAAAAAAAAAAAAAAAAAAAAAAAAAAAAAAAAAAAAAAAAAAAAAAAAAAAAAAAAAAAAAAAAAAAAAAAAAAAAAAAAAAAAAAAAAAAAAAAAAAAAAAAAAAAAAAAAAAAAAAAAAAAAAAAAAAAAAAAAAAAAAAAAAAAAAAAAAAAAAAAAAAAAAAAAAAAAAAAAAAAAAAAAAAAAAAAAAAAAAAAAAAAAAAAAAAAAAAAAAAAAAAAAAAAAAAAAAAAAAAAAAAAAAAAAAAAAAAAAAAAAAAAAAAAAAAAAAAAAAAAAAAAAAAAAAAAAAAAAAAAAAAAAAAAAAAAAAAAAAAAAAAAAAAAAAAAAAAAAAAAAAAAAAAAAAAAAAAAAAAAAAAAAAAAAAAAAAAAAAAAAAAAAAAAAAAAAAAAAAAAAAAAAAAAAAAAAAAAAAAAAAAAAAAAAAAAAAAAAAAAAAAAAAAAAAAAAAAAAAAAAAAAAAAAAAAAAAAAAAAAAAAAAAAAAAAAAAAAAAAAAAAAAAAAAAAAAAAAAAAAAAAAAAAAAAAAAAAAAAAAAAAAAAATACGTTTAATTATACGTATGTGAGTAACGTATAAAAAAAGTTTTGATGTGACAACTTGTACCCTAAGTTCAAATGTACTCAAGTAATTACGGCGCGTACAGTGTACAAGTTGCCCATTAGGGAGAAAATCGAGGTAACCGTTTGATATTCTTATTAAAATATTATTATAAGCGGATATGCTCAAATGAAAGAAAAGTTGAGATCTAAGTATATCCGCTGACAAAGTTAGAAAATCTAGTTACCCCTTTAGGAAGGCAAATTTCAATCAGCGACATTTCGACAATCGATGGTCACTGATGAATAAGAATTACAATTTTTAGCAAATTGTCAGCTATAAACGGATTTGATATGTCTTTACCAGTAGCCGTTTGCTGCTGGACTAGATAGAGACTTTTAGCTCTCTATTACTTTTATTTGCTTTTTCCCAAAGCAACAGGGATCAACGGTTTTGAATAGTCTTTACCAGCAGCCGTTTGCTGCTGGACTAGATAGAGACTTTTAGCTCTCTATTGCTTTTGTTTTGCTTTTTCCCAAAGCAACAGGGATCAACGGTTTTGAAAGTCTTTACCAGCAGCCGTTTGCTGCTGGACTAGATAGAGACTTTTAGCTCTCTATTACTTTTATTTGCTTTTTCCCAAAGCAACAGGGATCAACGGTTTTGAATAGTCTTTACCAGCAGCCGTTTGCTGCTGGACTAGATAGAGACTTTTAGCTCTCTATTACTTTTATTTGCTTTTTCCCAAAGCAACAGGGATCAACGGTTTTGAATAGTCTTTACCAGCAGCCGTTTGCTGCTGGACTAGATAGAGACTTTTAGCTCTCTATTGCTTTTGTTTTGCTTTTTCCCAAAGCAACAGGGATCAACGGTTTTGAAAGTCTTTACCAGCAGCCGTTTGCTGCTGGACTAGATAGAGACTTTTAGCTCTCTATTGCTTTTGTTTTGCTTTTTCCCAAAGCAACAGGGATCAACGGTTTTGAAAGTCTTTACCAGCAGCCGTTTGCTGCTGGACTAGATAGAGACTTTTAGCTCTCTATTGCTTTTTATGTTCAGCGAGTAAGATACTCTTGAGCTTGCTGAAAGAAAATTTTGACCATAAGGTCACTTTTCAACATATAAGAGAGATGTATGTTGAAGCATCAGCAGACATGACAAGTCATGTTGCTGATACACCATTCAGCATTCCCAACTTGCTGACCAGATATTTAAATCTGGTTTCATCTAAAGGTTTAGTGAAGATATCAGCAAGTTGGTCATCAGTGGGGATGAAGTAGATTTCAACATCCCCTTTCATGACATGGTCACGAATGAAATGGTACCTAATGTCTATGTGTTTGGTCTTAGAATGCTGAACAGGATTATGTGTGATTGCAATAGCACTTGTATTGTCACACATAATAGGAATCTTAGAGAATTCTAAGTCATAGTCAGCGAGTTGGTTTTTCATCCATAGGACTTGTGCACAGCAACTCGCTGCTGATACATATTCTGCTTCAGCAGTGGAGATGGATACTGTATGCTGTTTCTTACTAGACCAACTAGTCAGCTTCCCCCCCAACAGTTGACATCCACCACTGGTACTTTTCCTGTCTAACATGCAGCCAGCATAGTCAGAGTCAGAATATGCAACTAGGTCAAAATTGGAGTCTTTGGGATACCAGAGACCCAATGTTGAAGTACCTTTTAGGTACTTGAAAATTCGCTTAACAACGAGAAGATGGGATTCTCTAGGTGAGGCTTGATATCTTGCACATAAGCATGTAGCAAACATGATATCAGGACGACTCGCTGTGAGATACATCAGCGAGCCAATCATTCCCCGATAGAGAGTGGGATTCACATGCTTGCCATCAGGATCAGCATGAAGGTTATTGGGAGGAGACATAGGAGTGGCCTTGGTAGTGACATTAGACATGTCAAATTTGGCCAGCATGTCTCGAATGTATTTTTCCTGATTAAGGAAAATCCCATTTGGAAGTTGACGAATTTGAAGACCAAGAAAGAAGGTCAGCTCGCCCATCATGCTCATCTCAAAATGAGAGGACATTAGTGAGCTGAACTTGGTACAAGTTTCTTGCTGGAGGACCCAAAAATGATGTCATCTACATATATCTGAACATATAGGACATCAGCACCCTTTCTATAAATGAAGAGGGTGCTGTCAATGGATCCTCGCTGAAATTTATTAGAAAGAAGAAATTCAGAGAGAGTGTCATACCAAGCTCTGGGAGCTTGTTTAAGACCATAGAGTGCCTTATAGAGGCGATAGACATGGTGTGGCTTGGCTGGATCTTCAAAACCAGGTGGCTGCTCAACATAAACTTCCTCATCGAGTTTTCCATTTAGGAAAGCACTCTTTACATCCATTTGATATACTGTGAAGTTTCTGTAAGCAGCATGTGCCAGGAATAAGCGAATTGCTTCTAATCGGGCCACTGGTGCAAAGGTTTCATCGTAATCAACACCTTCTTCTTGAAGGTATCCTTGTGCAACCAGCCTAGCCTTGTTACGAGTAACAACACCATCTTCGTCCATTTTATTCCTATAAACCCATTTAGTTCCAATGAGTTCTTTTCCAGGAGGTAGAGGAACCAAAAACCAGACATTCTGTCTTTTGAATTGGGTGAGTTCCTCTTGCATGGCAGCAACCCATGAGGGATCAACCATTGCTTCTCCAATATTTTTGGGAGTGATCATAGACAAGAAGTTTACATATAGACATGTATTTCTTGTCGCTGATCGAGTGGTAATCCCCTGCTGAGGGTCACCGATGACTTGGTGAGCTGGATGACTAGATGTCCATTTAAGTGCAGGAGCACTTGAGACACCAAGTTGAGTGGCAGCGGTAATTGGAGCGATGGGATCAGCAGGAGCATTATAAGAAGAGAGGTCAATGGTAAGAATGGGTTCAGGAGAATGATCAGCAGAGCCATTCGACTGATTTGAGTTATCAATGATGGCGGAGTCTTCAGCAGACTCCATTTCTTCAGCATTTGCTGAAGCATCATGAAACTCCTCCTCAGTAGGGTCATCAGCATGCACGTCATCAGCCAGTGATCTAGGTTTGGCTGATGTTGCATGGATTGATCTTAAGATAGGCTCAACTGGCTCAATCGAGTAGATATGAGCAGCAACTTGCTCTAGTTCAGCATTAGCTGAACTATCCTTTGTGATATGCTGAATAGTATCAGGCAGCGAGCAAGAAGCATCAACAAATAAGTCAGCTTCCTCAGTAAGAGGGTCAGCTTGCTCATTAAAAATGACAGACGAAGAAGATTGAATGTCCTTTAGTACTGATGAACTTTCATCAAAAGTAACATGAATGGATTCATCAACTTTCTGAAGGCGAGTATTGAATACTCTGAATGCCTTGCTGATGGACGAATACCCAAGAAAGTATCCATCATCAGCTTTAGGATCAAATTTACCTAGGTGATCCTTGTTGTTTAAGATGAAGACAGGACATCCAAATACGTGGAAGTATTTGATTTGAGGTTTCTTACCTTTCAGCACCTCATACGCTGTCTTGTCATGTCTTTTAACTATTAGACATCTATTTTGAGTATGACAAGCAGTGTTGACAGCTTCAGCCCAGAATTTACTAGGCAAAGAAGACTCACTGAGCATGGTGCGTGCTGCTTCGATGAGAGTTCTATTTCTTCTTTCAGCGACACCATTTTGCTCAGGAGTTCTGGTGGAAGAGAAATTTTGTGAGATCCCTTGATCAGCACAAAAAGCTTCAAGAGTGTGGTTTCTGAACTCAGTACCATGATCGCTTCTAAGTTCTTTCACCCTTATGCTGTTGAGATTTTCCATTTTCTTGATGAACTTTATAATCTCTTCAGCAGCATCACTCTTGGAATGAAGAAAGATGGTCCAAGTGTATCGTGAGTATTCATCCACGATTACTAAAGTGTATTTGCTACCCTTTAGACTTTGGGCATTCACTGGACCAAAAAGGTCCATGTGAAGAAGATGAAAGCAGCCAGAGATAGAATTGGCCTGCTTGGTTTTGAAAGTTGCTCTGTGGCTTTTACCTTTTTCACAAGCACCACAAAGTCTATCCTTTTCAAATGAAAGATGAGGGAGGCCACGAACAAGGTTCTTTTTGGCCAGAGAGTTAATGGTTTTGAAATTCACATGCGACATACGCTTGTGCCATAACCAATTTAGTTCAGCAGCTGACTTAGCAAAGAAACAAGTCTCACTATCAGTCTTGATAGGAGTAAAGTCAACCAGATATACATCTCGTTTTCTTGGAGCAACCAAGACTACTTCTTTGTTTACATTTACTACAGTGCCTTGATGTTTATCAAGAATCACTTTGTAGTCAGCATCACAAAGTTGACTTATGCTGATGAGATTATGTTTTAATCCATTGACATAAGCGACCTTGTTGAACTTAATGAGTCCATTGGAGAGAAGACCATAACCTTCAGTTTGCCCAGTGGAGTTATCACCAAACACTACAGTAGGGCCAGCAGCCTCTACGTAGTTATCCAGCAGGGTCTTTGAGCCAGTCATGTGTTTTGAATAGCCACTGTCCAAGTACCACACACCTTTTCCCAGCGAGCCCTGCATGGATTTAACAGAAGGATTTAGATGGGTTCACTGTTGAACTCACTGACGACATGTCAGCAGGATTAAAGATGGGAGACTCAGAGGATTCTTCTCTACTGACGACGTCATCAGTAGAGAGAGGAAGAGGAGCACTAGGGTTAGTATTCTCATCACTAGAGTTATCAACAAGTTGATGAGCAGGAGGCATGTCACGATCAATCACATAGGTGTGATATTGATCAGCAGAGGTGACAGTGGCTCCAGTATCTAGAACAGTCAAGTTGCTGACTTGATTGTTGTTCCCATACTCAACCAGAATGCTGCCTCGACCAGTTGTCACAATCAGAAGCAACATGACCTCTGCTGCCACATATGTAGCATTTTTTAACAGAGGTGCTGCCTTTTTGATTTTGAAGGAAAAATTCCTTCAGTTGAGAGGAAAGGTCATTAACTTGCTGAGCTAGCTCGTTAATTTTAGGGTCAACGGAGGAAGATGCCTTTTTCTTTTGCTTAGACTTTCGCTTATGCTTAAGTGTAAGCTGAGGCATCTTAGGAGCAGGACCCAAAATGGACTTACCTTTTGGATCCTCAGATTGAGAGGTAGAGGGGATTTTCAATCCCTTAACTACACTTCATGCTAGATTAACAGCAGGGTGAGAAGAAGAAGAAGGACACTGCTGAGATGGATGCACTCTTTTGGGAGTGATCGATCTAGGTTTCTGATTTGGAGTAGCAGACCTTATTTGCCGATGAGGTAGGTACTGCCTATTTGGAGTTATTGATCTCACTTGCTGATGGGGCAAGTGTCCTCTTTGAGGAGCGATGGGTTTAAAACCATCACTACCAATATCCCCTTCATAAGATTCCCTAGAAGAGTATTGAACTCTTCCTTCGTTTGGCATCATGCCAACAATGGGAAGATGAGGATAGGGGTTGCAGGTGCTTGCTGAGGAGCGATGGGTTTAAAACCATCACTACCAATATCCCCTTCATAAGATTCCCTAGAAGAGTATTGAACTCTTCCTTCGTTTGGCATCATGCCAACAATGGGAAGATGAGGATAGGGGTTGCAGGTGCTTGCTGAGGAGCGATGGGTTTAAAACCATCACTACCAATATCCCCTTCATAAGATTCCCTAGAAGAGTATTGAACTCTTCCTTCGTTTGGCATCATGCCAACAATGGGAAGATGAGGATAGGGGTTGCAGGTGCTTGCTGAGGAGCGATGGGTTTAAAACCATCACTACCAATATCCCCTTCATAAGATTCCCTAGAAGAGTATTGAACTCTTCCTTCGTTTGGCATCATGCCAACAATGGGAAGATGAGGATAGGGGTTGCAGGTGCTTGCTGAGGAGCGATGGGTTTAAAACCATCACTACCAATATCCCCTTCATAAGATTCCCTAGAAGAGTATTGAACTCTTCCTTCGTTTGGCATCATGCCAACAATGGGAAGATGAGGATAGGGGTTGCAGGTGCTTGCTGAGGAGCGATGGGTTTAAAACCATCACTACCAATATCCCCTTCATAAGATTCCCTAGAAGAGTATTGAACTCTTCCTTCGTTTGGCATCATGCCAACAATGGGAAGATGAGGATAGGGGTTGCAGGTGCTTGCTGAGGAGCGATGGGTTTAAAACCATCACTACCAATATCCCCTTCATAAGATTCCCTAGAAGAGTATTGAACTCTTCCTTCGTTTGGCATCATGCCAACAATGGGAAGATGAGGATAGGGGTTGCAGGTGCTTGCTGAGGAGCGATGGGTTTAAAACCATCACTACCAATATCCCCTTCATAAGATTCCCTAGAAGAGTATTGAACTCTTCCTTCGTTTGGCATCATGCCAACAATGGGAAGATGAGGATAGGGGTTGCAGGTGCTTGCTGAGGAGCGATGGGTTTAAAACCATCACTACCAATATCCCCTTCATAAGATTCCCTAGAAGAGTATTGAACTCTTCCTTCGTTTGGCATCATGCCAACAATGGGAAGATGAGGATAGGGGTTGCAGGTGCTTGCTGAGGAGCGATGGGTTTAAAACCATCACTACCAATATCCCCTTCATAAGATTCCCTAGAAGAGTATTGAACTCTTCCTTCGTTTGGCATCATGCCAACAATGGGAAGATGAGGATAGGGGTTGCAGGTGCTTGCTGAGGAGCGATGGGTTTAAAACCATCACTACCAATATCCCCTTCATAAGATTCCCTAGAAGAGTATTGAACTCTTCCTTCGTTTGGCATCATGCCAACAATGGGAAGATGAGGATAGGGGTTGCAGGTGCTTGCTGAGGAGCCAGCATCATTTTCCTCAGCAGGATTAGATGGGTTGCTGGTAGTAGAAGAAGGAGTACCAGCTTCCATTTCATTGTGGTAATCGTTAAGACTCCTAACAAAATACCATTTCTTCATCTCTTCAGGAGAGATGACAGCAGATGGAGGAATAGAAATTTCAGGCTTCACCTCATCATTAAACAAGTCAGAGAGAGAGGCAGCGGCATTAAAGTCACCGCCTATTACTGCCTGGACTTGGGCAGGGACTTGTTCGTTTAGGCACTGGTGATGAAACCTGGAAGCTTTTGACCAGGAGGTCACAATCTTCTTAAGGTTGGCAACTTCAAGCTTGAGTTTTTCATTCTCAAGTTGAACCTTTTGTGCCAACAACTCATGAGATTGGAGTTCAACATGAACATTCCTCAGCTCATTGAGTCTTTCAGATTTTTTACTTAACTCCAAGGAAGTAGAGTCAAGCTTAGATTGGACATCAGCTCGTATAGATTCAACGAACTGAAAGTCACAAAGAAGAGATTCGAAGATTTTTGGTTTATCTTCTTCAGAAGCAGAGGAGTGAGCACAAACCTTTTTAATGGTGACGTTCACCCACTGACTTGAGGAGACTTGATCTCTTGTCAAAGCATCTCCATCAGCGAGCGCCATAAGGCACATGGCGTCAACATATTCTTCACTGTCTGAATCGTCTGATTCAGCCCAGTCGTGCTCTTCAGCTACCAGCCCTTTTGCTGGTGTTTTGGCCTCTTCCATTTCAGCAACCTTGGCCTTCAGCTGATAGTATTTATTCCTGTACTCATCAGCAGGTTTGGAAGGGTTAGTTTTAGGAGCAGCAGGAGTTGGTAGGGCAACTCTGCACTCCTTTTGGTAGTGGCCTTTTCTACCACATCTCCAGCACTCCTCTTGAGCTTTGTCAACAGGAGGCTTATATGGAGCAACCGACCTACGGTTGTTCCATTTACGGGAGTACCTCTTACCAGCAACTAAGGCAAAATCCATAAAGTCACTGAACATCTCTTGTTTCTCTTCAGCATCAAGATCATCAACAAGAGATTGAATAGGTTATGGAAGAATAGAAGAGCTGGCACCAGTATTAAGATTAATGGGCTCAGCAGAGATAAGGGCCAAAGGGTCGAGAGCAGAATGAGCAGAAGAGGAAACAGAAGAAGAAGAAGGACCCGCACGATGCTGTGCATCAGCGGCAGCGCTAAGATTTTGAGCAAGAGCTCTTTCTTCGAACTGGAGCATGCCAAAGAGAGACTCAAGGTTAAGGCCATTGAGTCGCTCAGTGGTTCTGAGGATTTGTCTCAGACCTTGCCACTTGATAGGTAAACTATCAAGAAATTTGTGGCATACCTCAAAATCATCATGAGAGATACCAACAGTGGTCATGTCGTTCAACAACCCTTTAAATCGGGTATATGAACCGTTTAGACCTTCGTTGGGGAGGGAAAAGAAATTTTCATAAGCTCTTTTTAAGTCTATCTTTTTAGTGGCAATGGTAGCAGCAGAGCCTTCATGCATGCTAACCAATCTATCCCAAACTTCTTTTGAAGAGGGATATCTAATAACCACTTTCATGAGGTCAGTGAGAAGAGTGCTGACAATCATGTTTTTGAGCCTTGCATCAAGATTAACAAGTCTCCTTTCATCGTCAGTCCATTGAACCTCTGGTTTGACGATGTCAATCACAATCTCAGGAGCATCAACAGTTGCTCCTGGTGTTCTTTGAACCAGAGTGGGGATATAAGGACCGACGGTCAGAATAGACATAAGATAGGGTTCCACACCCACTATATGTAGTAACATCCTTTCCTTCCAAGACGTTCCATTGGCTCTAAGTACTTGGATCCAGGAGCCTTTGTCTTCTTTACCAAAACGGGTGTGAGAGAGAAACCCTTGTGTTTTGGTCCACCTGCATCTTTTCCTTTTAGGGTAAAATACAGTTGGATGAACCACCATATGACTCTTGTCTTCTTTTGGTTTGAAATCTTCCCGCCTTGACCAACAATTTGGAAAGCAAACCACCCGCTGACGAGAGTCAATGACTCGCTGATAACTCACTGACGACCCACGTTAGCGACCAAGTCTGGTCAGCGAATCCTTGACTCAACAGCATGCTTAAATGTAACAACCGTCATTATCCGAAGTACTTTTCCGGTCTTTTTAGTTCGTTTTTCATTTATGTACGTTCTTAGACTTTAAGACTTTATCACGGAATAAATGGATTTGTGTTTATCCGGTCTTTATGAGCATTTAGACTTTAGAAAAAGTTCACCTGGACTCGAGAATAGGAGGAATACTAGTTGTCTTGTGGAAATGCCAAATTAAGTGAAATACTTAAAATTTAATCAATTTAAAATTTAATAAATAAATATAGACATGTTTATATCCGTTAGAAAGCTATTAAAAAGATTTCAACCAAATATATCGAGAAAATGGGTATTTTACGTCAACCTACTAGATTCAAATATAATTGTCAACTATAAAGCATAAATATATATTTTATTTTTATAAATTAAATAAAATAGCATTTGATGACATAGTCATCAAATATGACTTTTGTATGTGAACTGAAAAATGAAATTGACAACATGAAATTCCATGTGAAATTGTAGAAATGAATTGTACGTGTCAACCTTACTAATTAAGCACACCTAAATTATGTTCCAATTCATTTTCAAAGTTAAGTATTGCTTTTCAACTTTCAAATATGTCTGCATGTTTCATTTTTCCTTTCTCGTGATTCAACAACAATGACTTTTGTGATTCAGGAATCAAACGTGCAATATAATACTATAATAATAATATATTAGCTGGGAAATATATAAAACGTGTGAACATCATACATCATACATTTTTTTATAAATAAAAGACGACTGATGAAGAACATCAAATCCTAAGGTATTACGTCTAATGCCTTAATATAATCACATTTAGTTTTCGACAATTTAACGTCAACTATTTAGAATAAATCACGAACTAAACATCTAGAGAATGATGATTTATTTTATAAATAAATTAGATATTTATGTACTTATCTTTAAATTATCGACAACTATTATATTCTGTGAAACAAGTTGCTTTTGTCATATACCTCATTTCAATATTCTTCTTTAATTATTAACTAAAGAGGATGAATTATTAGACAGCTAACTAAGACTTTTTGGTTGTATAAATCAAAGTGGGTGGCAATTAAATATAAGTTTACCCTTATTAAGTGATAAAAATACCATTGTACGAAATACTAGTAATTAATGGATATCAAATTTTATATAAACAAAATACAATTATGACTAACAATATAAAACAAAAACAAAACAAAAACAAAAACAAAACAAAAACAAAAACAAAACAAAAACAAAAACAAAAACAAAAACAAAAACAAAACAAAAACAAAAACAAAAACAAAAACAAAAACAAAAACAAAAACAAAACAACAACACCAACAACAACAAAAACAACAACAAAAACAACAACAACAACAACAACAACAACAACAACAACAACAACAACAACAACAAAAACAAAACAAAAACAACAACAAAAACAACAACAACAACAAAAACAACAACAAAAACAAAAACAACAACAAAAACAAACAACAACAACAAACAAAAACAACAACAACAACAAAACAACAACAACAACAAAACAACAACAAAAACAAAAACAAAAACAAAAACAAAACAACAACAAAAACAAAAACAACAACAAAAACAAAAACAACAACAAAAACAAAAACAAAACAAAAACAAAAACAAAAACAAAAACAAAAACAAAAACAAAAACAAAAACAACAACAACAACAAAATTAACAAAAACAAACAACATATTATAACAATAAAAGGAAGTACAGATCGAGAGAAAAAGATAAAACAAAAACAAAAACAAAAACTAGAAAGAATTATATTCTTGTAATAATTTGAGAGTTTGTATAGTATAGAATTGTCTTGTAAACTTCTATACTAATGAGCTTGTGAGGGTAATATTTAAACATCAAACAACCACTTTTCTCCACCATCAACTACCCAAAATTTTCACTAAAGAAGGTTAACGTATCACGAAAATTATCTGTTACACTTAATTTCGACCGCAACTCAAAACTGTTGGACATATATTAAGCGTGTTTCAAGTGTACCGATTGTTCCTGTTCTTGTTCGTTGATTTAGAGTACTTATACTTGTACTGCTTTCAGGTGAGTTTCGTAGCCCCTCTTTTAATCAGTTTTGGGGTGAAAAGTATACTTGTTTTTCAAACAGTTTTGTCGATTTCTGTTTATGTTCAATATTGAGCCTGTGCGTATAGAGTTACTTGTGCCATTTGACGTGCTTTAATCTTATTTGTATGTGTGAAATTATGTGTTTGTTGTTGTGCTTATGACGTGCTTATTGTGTGAATTGGAGACTTGGACTAAGGCAGGTACCGTAAGGCCGGACTTTGAGTACTTTAGTACTTATGGCGTAACTCTGCTCATTAAATATTGAACAACTACTTATTTGTACTTAAAGAATTGACAACAGACTTAATTCGTTGACTAGACTTTTTGATTAAAACCTACGAATTCACCAACCTTTGTGTTGACACGTTTTAGTATACTTTTCAGGTAATCAGGGATAAAGACTGCTATGCTAGATTTGGACTTCGGAGACTAGTACTCCTTTATTTATTATCAGACTTTAAGGCTACATGCCTTGGACTACTTCTTTTATGGACTCGTTTGTAATAAGCTATTTTAGCATTGTCATGACTTTGAATTCACGTTTTGAGAATATATGTATTATATTCTATTTCATTTAGCAGTATCTATGTAATTCCATGTCGTGCTGTACTTTTCATGATACCTCATGTTTCCGCCAACGGTGGGGTGTTACAGAATGGTATCAGAGCCGTGGTTGTAGAGAATTAGGTGGAAAAGCTTAGACTATAACCTAAGAACCCCGTATAGCATTTACGATAGGAAGCATAGATGCATTCTAGACGTGCTAACGTCATTTATATTTTGAGTTCATGTTCTATTAAGACTTATTATACCTGTGCTTATTTTGACTGTGGCTATCGTTTGGTGACTGTGTGCTTTTGGTACTGTTATGATTATTTATGTGTATTAGAGCAAGAGGAAGTGATGGCACTAACTAGTATTGCAGGTAAGATAGCAAGGAAACGCCTGATCAACGTTCTGCGATTATCTCCTGTTTTGCGACAGTTTTTGACCTCATGGATTGCACTGGTAGTTATCATGTGGTAGCAACCCTGGGCTGCTTGATGGGTGTTGGTTGGGTGGAGGGAAAGCCGCTGGTATCACCTGTATACATACCCTGCCAATACCTAGAGAGCATATCAGTACCGTGATCCGACCTTGCATTAGATGTACTAGGGGTGTGGAGGGAAAGCCGCTGGTATCACCTGTATACATACACCACTAGTGCAACGGATGTAGGTGTTAGATCCGGACCACATTTTAACTGTAATTTAGGGTTATAAATTATTAGTATATATATATATGTTGCATTGACATAGACTGCATGACAAGTTTAGGTTCTTGATAGTATCCCTTAGATCATAAGTCGAGAGAGTTTACTGAGTGCAACGTGTGACATTAATATCGTCAAGCTTATTCTTCACCGATTAACGTTACGTGAATATAGGACAATGGCAAGGACAAGATCTGGCGCTGGTGCTAACGATGGGAGAAGCGGTGGTGATGGTCAAGGTGTTGGTCGTGGTATTGGACATGCAGGAGGTCAAGGTGCTGGCCGTATAACTGGTCGTAGTACTGGTCGTGGCACTGGGCTTGGCGTAGGACAAGGTGTGGGTCGAGGTGTTGGCCGTGGCGTGGGTCGTGGTGCAGGCCGCGGTGGCGGCCGAGGTAGTGGTCGTGGACGCGGTCGTAGTGAAGCTGAAAATAAAACCACTAATGAGCAAGCTGGAATGCAACCAGACCCAACTATGATTGCTATGATTACCCAAGTGGTTAATACTATACTTGCACAAAATGCCCAAAATGCATAAAATGCAGAGAATGACGATACTCAGCATGTGGATGCTCAGCATGAGGATGCAGAGGATGATCAGGGTGGTGAATATTATGAAGACGTTGATCAAGGAATTCGTGTTGGAAATGTACCGAGGGGACTTAGAAGCGGCGTCAGGACTTGTACTTACAAGAACTTCAAAGACTGTGGTGTGCAAGAGTATGATGGTAGAGGTGGAGCAGTCAAGTTTATCCAGTGGTTAGAAAAGATGGAAGCTGTGATTGGTATTAGCGAATGTACCCCTGAGCAAAGAGTTAAGTACGTGGCAGGCTCATTCACTAAAGATGCTTTGTCTTGGTGGAACACTCAGTGCCGAGTCAGAGGCAGATTAGTGGCAGAGGCGATGTCTTGGTACAACTTCAGAGAGTTGATGATGAGGAAGTTCTGTATAGCAACCGAACTGGTGAGGCTAGAACGAGAGTTTTTGGAACATAAGATGGTTGGTACTGATCATGCTAGATATACTACCCGTTTTAATGAACTGTCAAGGCTCGTTCCACATTTGGTTGAACCTGAGAACAAAGGTATAGAAAAGTATCTTCGTGGGTTAGTTCCTCTGATTAGGTCGACTATGGCTGCTGTTCACCCACTTACCCTGGAAGAGGCTATATTGAGATCTGAGGCTATGACAGAGGAGTTGGTTCAGTGTGGAACCATTACTGCTGTTGGGACAAAGAGGAAGGAAAGCGGTGGGGCAAGTAGTAGTAAGAAAGCTTGGCGATCTGATGGATAGAGACAGAAGAAAGGCAAGATATTTGCAGTGACTGATGCTGGCAAAAAGGAATATGTGGGTTCTCACCCTAAGTGTACCAAATGCAATCTTCATCATGCAGCAAATCAAAATTGCTTAACATGCTACAATTGCAATAAGATTGGACATTTGGCAAATTACTGTAGGGAACCAAGGACACAAGGAGCACCGTTGAATGTTGTGCCATTGAATCAGAGGAGGCCACCGGGTATTCGTGGGGCATGTTCGCATGTGTATTGACTATCGTGAGCTGAATAAGTTAACAGTGAAGAATCGTTATCCCCTTCCAAGGATTGATGATTTGTTCGACCAGCTCCAAGGCGCAAAGTGTTTCTAAATAATTGACTTACGTTCAGGGTATCATCAATTGCGTGTATACGAGGACGACATACCGAAGACAACTTTTAGAACGAGATACGGACATTACGAATTCACTGTGATGCCCTTTGGATTGACCAACGCACCAGCAGTCTTCATGGACTTGATGCATAGGGTGTGCCAACCGTACTTGGACAAGTTTGTAAATGTGTTTATCGACGACATTCTGATTTACTCAAAGACAAAGGAGGAGCATGTCGAACACCTGAGAAAGGTGTTGGACTTATTGAGGAAGGAAAAACTGTACGGGAAGTTTTCTAAATGTGAGTTTTGGCTGGATGAAGTACACTTTTTAGGACATGTTGTGAGCAAAGATGGAATTCACGTGGACCCTAGCAAGATTGACTCGGTTAAGAATTGGAGAACACCAGAGACGCTGACTGAAGTCAGACAATTCCTTGGTCTGGCTGGCTACTATAGAAGGTTCATCGAGAATTTCTCTAAGATTGCGTTGCCGCTTACGCAATTAACACAGAAGGATAGGCCGTATGTCTGGGGTGAAAAACAAGAAGAAGCGTTCCAGATTCTGAAGGATAGGTTATGTAATGCGCCGATTTTAAGTCTACCTGAAGGATCTGATGACTTTGTAGTATACTGCGATGCATCGGGTCAAGGGTTAGGTGGTGTACTTATGCAAAGAGGCAAGGTGATTGCGTATGCCTCACGACAACTGAAGGTCCATGAGAAGAATTACACGACTCATGACTTGGAGTTAGGAGCAGTGGTCTTTGCATTAAAGTGCTGGAGGCATTATTTGTATGGAACCAAGTGTGCAGTCTACACTGATCACAAAAGTCTACAACATATTTTCAATCAACAAGATTTGAATATGAGACAACGAAGGTGGCTTGAGTTACTCAGTGATTACGATTGTGACATTCGTTATCATCCAGGGAAAGCCAACATTGTGGCTGACGCCCTAAGCCGTAAAGAAAGAGTTAAGCCTAGACGAGTACGTGTTATGAGTATTACGGTGCATAGAAGTGTTAGAGATCATATCATAGAGGCACAGACGGTGATTATTGGCGATAAAGAACTTCTCACAAAGGAATTGCGAGGTATGGAACAACATTTGGATCAGAGGGACGATGGCGGATTATATTTCGTAGATAGGCTATGGGTTCCTTTCACTGGTGACTTACGGACATTAATTATGAATGAAGCTCATAATTCAATGTATTCGATACATCCGGGCACTGACAAGATGTACTTCGAAATACGTGAGCTGTATTGGTGGCCTGGCATGAAGAAGGATGTTGCCGAGTTTGTAAGTAGATGCTTGACATGTCTACAGGTGAAAGCGGAACATCAAAAGCCTGCTGGGTTGCTCCAACAACCAGAAATTCCTGAATGGAAGTGGGAGAGGGTGACTATGGATTTTATTACAAAGTTACCCAGGACAAAGGAGGGTCATGATATGATATGGGTGATCGTGGATAGTTTGACAAAGTCTGCTCATTTCTTGGCCATACGCGAGAAAGACCCCACAGAGAAATTGGTAAAGAAGTATGTAAAGGAAGTCGTGTCGAAGCATTGTGTACCGGTTTCAATTATTTCAGACAGAGATACTCGCTTCAATTCCCAATTTTGGCGAGGCTTTCAGAAGGCCTTTGGAACTAGAATAGACATGAGTACGGCGTATCATCCCCAAACAGATGGTCAGAGTGAGCGTACGATTCAGACTTTAGAAGACATGTTGAGAGCGTGTGTCTTAGAATTTGGAGGTAATTGGGATGACCATCTACATTTGGTTGAATTCTCTTACAACAATAGCTATCACGCGAGTATTAATATGGCTCCTTTCAAGGCTTTATATGGACGGAAATGTAGATCACCTGTCGCATGGGCTGACTTTGGTGATAGTCAGTTGGTCGGACCTGAACTTATTGAAGAAACTGCCGAGAAAATTATTCAGATTAAGGAACGACTTAGATTGGCACGTGAACGACAAAAGAAGTATGCTGATGTGAGACGTAGGCCTTTGGAATTCAGTGTTGGGGATCGTGTACTTCTTAAGGTTTCCCCGTGGAAAGGAGTGGTTAGATTTGTCAAGAGCGGAAAGCTCGGACCGAGATATATCGGACCATTTGAGGTACTCGAAAGAGTTGGAAAGGTAGCTTATCGATTGAGACTTTCGGAAGAGCTTAAGGGTGTTCATGATGTATTTCATGTGTCGCACCTCCGAAAATGTTTAGCAGAGCAAGAACGTCATGTGCCTATGGACGAGATCCGGATCGACGATAAGTTGAATTTCGTTGAAGAGCCTTTAGAGATTGTGGATCGCAAAGTGCGGAAACTAAAGAAAACCAAGTATACACTGAGTTTTTTACTCAACTATAACCTTGTACTTTAGAGTTTTGTTCATGGATGATACAATGAGTTTTCATCTTTAGTTTAACCATATGATTATGTTAAGCATTATATTTATTTTTGATCATTTTTCAGTTGCGGTTAAAATTTGTAGGTATTGGTTTGGACAAGCCGAATGTATGAACATTCACGACAAAGTTTGATGGCATGCTTAAATGTAACAACCGTCATTATCCGAAGTACTTTTCCGGTCTTTTTAGTTCGTTTTTCATTTATGTACGTTCTTAGACTTTAAGACTTTATCACGGAATAAATGGATTTGTGTTTATCCGGTCTTTATGAGCATTTAGACTTTAGAAAAAGTTCACCTGGACTCGAGAATAGGAGGAATACTAGTTGTCTTGTGGAAATGCCAAATTAAGTGAAATACTTAAAATTTAATCAATTTAAAATTTAATAAATAAATATAGACATGTTTATATCCGTTAGAAAGCTATTAAAAAGATTTCATCCAAATATATCGAGAAAATGGGTATTTTACGTCAACCTACTAGATTCAAATATAATTGTCAACTATAAAGCATAAATATATATTTAATCAATTTAAAATTTAATAAATAAATATAGACATGTTTATATCCGTTAGAAAGCTATTAAAAAGATTTCATCCAAATATATCGAGAAAATGGGTATTTTACGTCAACCTACTAGATTCAAATATAATTGTCAAGTATAAAGCATAAATATATATTTTATTTTTATAAATTAAATAAAATAGCATTTGATGACATAGTCATCAAATATGACTTTTGTATGTGAACTGAAAAATGAAATTGACAACATGAAATTCCATGTGAAATTGTAGAAATGAATTGTACGTGTCAACCTTACTAATTAAGCACACCTAAATTATGTTCCAATTCATTTTCAAAGTTAAGTATTGCTTTTCAACTTTCAAATATGTCTGCATGTTTCATTTTTCCTTTCTCGTGATTCAACAACAATGACTTTTGTGATTCAGGAATCAAACGTGCAATATAATACTATAATAATAATATATTAGCTGGGAAATATATAAAACGTGTGAACATCATACATCATACATTTTTTTTATAAATAAAAGACGACTGATGAAGAACATCAAATCCTAAGGTATTACGTCTAATGCCTTAATATAATCACATTTAGTTTTCGACAATTTAACGTCAACTATTTAGAATAAATCACGAACTAAACATCTAGAGAATGATGATTTATTTTATAAATAAATTAGATATTTATGTACTTATCTTTAAATTATCGACAACTATTATATTCTGTGAAACAAGTTGCTTTTGTCATATACCTCATTTCAATATTCTTCTTTAATTATTAACTAAAGAGGATGAATTATTAGACAGCTAACTAAGACTTTTTGGTTGTATAAATCAAAGTGGGTGGCAATTAAATATAAGTTTACCCTTATTAAGTGATAAAAATACCATTGTACGAAATACTAGTAATTAATGGATATCAAATTTTATATAAACAAAATACAATTATGACTAACAATATAAAACCCAATTAAAAACCTACATGAATATATAATAACGAACTATAGGAAGAAGATTTGTGAAATGGTAACTCATGTTCCACTTATGGAATTCTAGAAGGGTAATACATGAAGAAGCCAGCCATGACATATGTTTTGTCTAGAAGCACACCAAAAATTAAAGTTGGTCAAAAGTTACAGCAAACTTTGTTGAAAACGTGTTATGGGTTGCAAAATTCAACTTTTGCACAACATATTATAACCGACTTCTGCATCTATAAAAGGAAGTACAGATCGAGAGAAAAAGATAAAACAAAAACAAAAACAAAAACTAGAAAGAATTATATTCTTGTAATAATTTGAGAGTTTGTATAGTATAAAATTGTCTTGTAAACTTCTATACTAATGAGCTTGTGAGGGTAATATTTAAACATCAAACAACCACTTTTCTCCACCATCAACTACCCAAAATTTTCACTAAAGAAGGTTAACGTATCACGAAAATTATCTGTTACACTTAATTTCGACTGCAACTCAGAACTGTTGGACATATATTAAGCGTGTTTCAAGTGTACCGATTGTTCCTGTTCTTGTTCGTTGATTTAGAGTACTTATACTTGTACTGCTTTCAGGTGAGTTTCGTAGCCCCTCTTTTAATCAGTTTTGGGGTGAAAAGTATACTTGTTTTTCAAACAGTTTTGTCGATTTCTGTTTATGTTCAATATTGAGCCTGTGCGTATAGAGTTACTTATGCCATTTGACGTGCTTTAATCTTATTTGTATGTGTGAAATTATGTGTTTGTTGTTGTGCTTATGACGTGCTTATTGTGTGAATTGGAGACTTGGACTAAGGCAGGTACCGTAAGGCCGGACTTTGAGTACTTTAGTACTTATGGCGTAACTCTGCTCATTAAATATTGAACAACTACTTATTTGTACTTAAAGAATTGACAACAGACTTAATTCGTTGACTAGACTTTTTGATTAAAACCTACGAACTCACCAACCTTTGTGTTGACACGTTTTAGTATACTTTTCAGGTAATCAGGTTAATCAGGGATAAAGACTGCTATGCTAGATTTGGACTTCGGAGACTAGTACTCCTTTATTTATTATCAGACTTTAAGGCTACATGCCTTGGACTACTTCTTTTATGGACTCGTTTGTAATAAGCTATTTTAGCATTGTCATGACTTTGAATTCACGTTTTGAGAATATATGTATTATATTCTATTTCATTTAGCAGTATCTATGTAATTCCATGCCGTGTTGTACTTTTCATGACACCTCATGTTTCCGCCAACGGTGGGGTGTTACATTAAAAACTGAAAGTGGTAACGTCTTTAATTATGTGATCAAGTCATCAAACACCTAGAAGATGCATTCTACAGTCCAATGGATCCATATTCTCTTTGAAGTGACAAGAAAATTAAAAGAGATGCTTTCTCTGGTCCATTAAATGGTCACTCACAGTCAATGAAAATTGCCTTTGATGCGAGTGGTCCAATATGAGCCGTGACAACAAGGAGTTTATATGCCAAGCTGTACGAGTCTATTTTTCTATTGCTAACTGACCACAATTGAAGAGGTTCGTATACTTAATCTTTGGTTTGATGGTTTTGGGTTGGCAAAATTTGAAACTATTGGTGGGTTAGTTTGACGCATCAAATGCATAAAACTTTATAATATAAATCAATTTTTATATAAAATCTAAATTAAGATGTTATATTGTTATCGTGATGGAGGAAAGTATCACCAACAGGTCAACCTTGATCCACTCAGAGTCTTAAAAAAAGAATCACACAACTGGATTCACCCAAATTTCTATGTCAAGAAATTAAGAGGTAACTGGTTACTATCATTCACATGGAAGCAATACGATAAATACCACATATGTGATAATGAGTCGTTAAAACGTAGTGAAGAAAGTGTTTGACCTTGATGCAAGGGTGAAACTTTAATTACTACTTTGTCACATCTGCTCATAGCATAGTTGTGGTACAGTTTGCTACAGGTGGTGTGGCTACTCTAACTAATGTGGCCACGATGATGCAGTTAGGATGTGATGGTGTTTTCGTTGGCTTTGGTGTGTTCAAGAGTAGTGGTCCTGCTCGCAAGGCACGTGCTATTGTTCATTGAGTCACACATTAAACCGACCCAAAGATGCTTGCAGAGGTGAGTTATGGGATGGGTGAAGCCATGGTCGGGTTGAAGATTGACAAGAATGTTGAAAAGTATGCTAATTAGTCCAGGTAACCAAGAGTGTCAAGGGGAGGGTTATAAGTTTAAAAACGGATCTAATAAAGAGCATTTTGAGTGAAAAATGGATTGATGATATATAAAATCATCATAGAGCATGTTGAGCACAAAATGTTTTTGATTTTTCAACTTTCCCTGTCCTAAAAAGATGAAAACCATAATTATTTGAAATGATCGCGAAAACTGGGAACTGATTGAATCAATTAAAGAGTTACTCATATCTAATCATACAAAGAAATATTAAGGGTGTTAGGACCAGTTCACCTGGTAAACTGGCCAGTCTCCAGTTGCACCTGGAGACCCAGTGAAACTGTCCAGTGAAACTGGAGACCCAGGATGATTTGTCCAGAAATATATTGAAGTCCAGTTACACCGTACAGTCAACGCAACTGAAGACTTCCTCCAGTTGAGAACTGACCAGTTGAAGAATCATTCCAGTTGAAGTTGAAGACAACAAATGGAAGATAGAGAATGACAATGGCAGCGAATCCCAGTTGACATTCTAGTCAGTTACAAACTGGAGACCATCAGTGGAAAGCTCTTACAAAGCTTTACACTGATTACGAGGAATTGACTTTTGTGTTTTATGTCCTTTTACCCGGATAATAAGCCTTATCTTATTATTTAAGTAATAAAAGGTACATAAAGCTGGTTGAATAAAGTTGCTTTATACTGCAACTTTACACTGCATTTTAAGGAATTAAATGTTATTCCTTAAATGCTCTCAACCACATTTGTACGGCTAAAGTTAACATCCCAATGTTAACTTTGCCTATAAATACAAGTCATTGTACAACAAGAATATAATTTCTTCGAATACACTTTGATAGATTTCACACTTTGCATACCTGCAATATATTCTTGGTGAACTTGTGCAATATTCTCTCAATCGTAAAAAAGAACATTTCACAACTTTAAGTGTTTCGATTGTTTTGAGAAATTCCGAGTGTAGATCAATTGTAGTTCATAGGTTGTTAGGATATTTACATTCTTGTATTATCTTGGTTCCGCAACAACCTTGTAATTTATTTAACATCAATAAATAAATTACACTTGAAAATTACATATTGTCTCACCAATTTACTTTACAAGTTATTTGTATTATTGCATTATTCTTTACTTATTGTCACTTAATAAGTAATCTATCTAGAACTTGGTATATACTCTCTGTAACTGGTCGTCTCCAGTTCAGGGCTTATATTGCAAAGTAACTCCACCATCGACATAGAGGTGTCTTCAGGTAGTGCCATCTATTGAGTTGGGACTTACAAGTGGTATCAGAGCAGAAGGCTAATAAACTTGCCTAGATCTACTAAGATGAACACTACTGAAGGTGGAGATGGTTCTGGTTCAGGTGAAACCCCCTTGAATACTAATGCCCAACCTTTTCAAAATGTTAATACAAACCCTCCTCCTCCTACTGCCCCAAATCACGTCCATGTACATTATTCTAACACTCGTGTTCCCAAATTCGATGGAAACAGTGAGACTTTTGGTACATGGAAGGCTAGAATGCTTTTGCATTTTGGTGGGATAGAGAGGTATATGTTGAAAATCTTTAAGGATGGACCATATATACCATGTCTCTTGGGGTAAGTCCTCTTCTAGATCCAACTGGAAGAAGAGGTTCAGGAGAAAAGCTCGAAGACCATTGGTCTGATGAGGATCGTAGACTTGTTGATCTGGACACCAGACTCAAGAACATGATCCTTGGAGCTGTCCCTGAAGATCTAATTCCAACACTTGTGTTATTCCCCAGTGCAAAGTCAATGTGGGATGAATTAGTTATTCAGTTTGAAGGAGGTGATGACACTATTGTCACCAGAAAAGTTGCCTTGAACAAGAAGTATGAATCCTTCTTTGCCTTACCCAATGAAAGTCTAACTGGTACATACACCAGATTTTCTAGCCTCATTAATCAGCTGAGAGGCTTGGGTGTAGAGAAGGATAAGGATATTCTTCTTGAGAAGTTTTGTGATATTCTTCCTTCCAAATAGGAAAACATGGTTCTTGTCTTGAGACAAGGTAAAACCATGCACAGCCATACTCTTGCATCGCTCTATGGAGCCTTCAGATTCACTGAAGATAATAATGCTGCAAGACTGGTGGCTGAACAAGATGCGATGAACCATGCCCAGAGTTCCAAGGTTGCTAGTGTACCTGAGCGACCTTGTGCTGCCTTAATGTCTGCAGAGAGTGTCCAGGCACACTCAATGAAGGAGGTGTTAAACAGTTTCTTGAACTCTGGCCTGACCACTGAAATCAGTGATGGTTGTGATGAAACTGACGATGATGATCTGGTCGCCATGATTGCTAAAACCTTTAACAGGTTTAAGCATAAATCTAAAAGATTTAATGGCCCAAACAATGCTTCCAGCTCCAGCTCTCTGGATAAGACCAATCTTACATGCTATAAGTGTGGTAAGAAAGGTCACTTTATGAAGGAATGCAGATCTAGTCAGTTGAACAACCAAACTGGCCCCCCTGTCCCTAATTTCAATCGGCCTGATGATTGCTAAAACCTTTAACAGGTTTAAGCATAAATCTAAAAGATTTAATGGCCCAAACAATGCTTCCAGCTCCAGCTCTCTGGATAAGACCAATCTTACATGCTATAAGTGTGGTAAGAAAGGTCACTTTATGAAGGAATGCAGATCTAGTCAGTTGAACAACCAAACTGGCCCCCCTGTCCCTAATTTCAATCGGCCTGATGATTGCTAAAACCTTTAACAGGTTTAAGCATAAATCTAAAAGATTTAATGGCCCAAACAATGCTTCCAGCTCCAGCTCTCTGGATAAGACCAATCTTACATGCTATAAGTGTGGTAAGAAAGGTCACTTTATGAAGGAATGCAGATCTAGTCAGTTGAACAACCAAACTGGCCCCCCTGTCCCTAATTTCAATCGGCCTGATGATTGCTACAAAGCTAAATACAAGAAGCTTAAGGCCCAGATTGCCCTCCTGTCCATGGAAAAGGAAAAGGATTAGTGCTTAATGGCACAAACTGAGGGAAAATGAGAGTACTCTGATGACTCATCAGCTGATGAAGAAGAGGAAAGGGACATGTGTTTCATGGCCTTGGAAGATCAACAGCAACATGTGGCAAAAGAAGATGTCATCACTGGAAGATGGGTGGACATCATCTTGAAAAAGGTTTGTGATTATGACAACCTAGTTGACCCTGAACTGAAACTGGACCTGGCTGAATCATTAAGTGGTGATTTAGCTTTTGTGGAAACTCTAAGAGCTGATAGTGAAAGATATCTTGACACTATCTTAATTGAACTGAACAACGTTAAGCCACAACTTAATGATTTACAAAGTGTCCAGTTGGCTCTCAAGGAGTCCGTTTTAAAGATTGAGGCTTTGGAACTTGATAATCAAAAACTATTTTCTGATCTTGAAAAAGGTTTGTGATTATGACAACCTAGTTGACCCTGAACTGAAACTGGACCTGGCTGAATCATTAAGTGGTGATTTAGCTTTTGTGGAAACTCTAAGAGCTGATAGTGAAAGATATCTTGACACTATCTTAATTGAACTGAACAACGTTAAGCCACAACTTAATGATTTACAAAGTGTCCAGTTGGCTCTCAAGGAGTCCGTTTTAAAGATTGAGGCTTTGGAACTTGATAATCAAAAACTATTTTCTGATCTTGAAAAAGAACAAAAGATTATCAAGTCATGGGTAAAAGCATTTGGTAAAAACTATGATGCATTTTCAAGAACTATCGATGCCCAGAAGAATGCATGGAAATCTGGAGATCTTGAGATGGCAGCTCTCATACCAGATCTTCATGCATTGCCTCCAGCTCTCAGGGTTGAAACACCTTATGATCATTCTGAAGCTGTTGAAACTGAACCCATTGAGACCACCCCCATTGAGGTTAAACCTGGAGCCAAACAGGCTAATGCTCCAGTTAAAAGGGCCACTGGTAACAAGCCTTTACCTCAAAAGTCTAAGGTGCCCAAGACCCGACAGACTAAAATTCTAACTGAACCAAGGTCCAAGGTTCAGTTGCCTGATGAAAATAATATTTTGATTAATCTGGAAAGTCAACTCCAACTTTTGTCTCGACAGGTTCAGAGTTGTACTGCCCGGATTAAAAATATGGAAGGAGGTTCATTACCTCCAGTTTTCAAACAAAATATTAAACCACTCCCTTCAAAACCTAATCAAAAGAATGTTCCATCTGGAACTAAATCTGGTAAAAATAAGGGGAGAAAGTATCAAGTACCAATCGTTTTTACTCCTGCACCTAGATCTGGTGAAAAAGATCCAGATGTAGTCTTCAGTTTACCTCCACAACAATCAACTGTGACTTCTGTAGAGAAGTCCAGTGAACCCATCAAGAAAAGATGGGTTCAAAAAAATAACTGATGATTTTTGTGGGTGTGCAGGGCGATCGAAAGAAGAATATCTGGTATCTGGACAGCGCTGCTGGCCGGACTATGACAGGATGTAAGCCCCTGCTTGAAGAGTTCACTGTCCAAGATGGACCGACAGTGACGTTTGGTAATGATCAAAATGGAAAGACTGAAGGATATGGTGTGCTCAATAATGGACAAGTCAAATTCAAAATAGTTGCATTTGTGAATGGTTTGAAATACAACCTGATCAGTGTCAGCCAACTTTGTGATGATGGCTTCAGAGTTTTGTTCGATATTGCTCAAGGCACCATATTTAACAAGGATTGGAAAGTGGTGATGGTTGCACCAAGAAAAGGTAATGTGTACATCATAGATATGGAACCAGCTCCAAAAGAGCAGTGCTTCTATACCAAAGCTGATGAGGACACCAACTGGCTATGGCATAAAAGATTATCCCATCTTAATTTCAAAAATATTAACAAGTTGTCTCGCAAACAACTGGTTGATGGGATACCACATATTTCTTTTAATAAAGAAAAGCCATGTCCAGGGTGTGAGATGGGCAAGCAGAAAAGGGCCAGTTTCAAAACTAGGCAAAACTTTAGCATTACTGAACCTCTTCACATGCTACATATGGATCTCTTTGGTCCAGTGAATGTTCAAACTAGAGCTGGAAAGAAGTACACTCTAGTTGTGGTTGATGAATTCACCAGATACTGCTGGGTGGTATTCCTCAGATCCAAAAGTGATGCACCTGCTGAAATCATCTCTCTCATCAAAAGAATTGAGCTCAAGTACACTCGAAAAGTTTGTCAGTTGCGAAGTGATAATGGTACTGAATTTCAAAATAAGGTACTTGAAACATTTTGCAATGACACTGGCATCTCTCAAAACTTCTCATCGGCACACTCTCTAGAGCAGAATGGAGTTGTGGAAAGAAAGAATCGCACACTGATAGAAGCGGCCAGAAGTATGCTATCTGAATCAGGTCTTCCCACCAATTGTTGGGCTGTAGTAGTTGCAACTGCTTGTCACACCCAAAACCGGTCAGTCTACATCAAGAGACATAAGAAGACTGCCTATGAAGTTCTCAGGAATCGTAAACCAAATATTGGATACTTTCATGTATTTGGTTGTCCAGTTTATATTTTAAACGATTCCAGTCAGCTTGGAAAGTTTGATGCAAAAGCTGATGAAGGGGTATTTTAGGTTATTCAGATATTCGAAAGGCCTTTAGAGTTTATAATTATAGACTCCAAAAGGTTCATGAGACAATTCATGTCACATTCGATGAATCAACTGAAGCAATCAACAAAAGACCAAGCCTTGATATTACTCCAGTCATTCCAATAAATTTTGGCGAAACTGACCAAGTTCATCAGTCAGTTGTTTCACCAAAAGATGTTTCCAGTTACTACAAATTGGAACCAGTTAAGAAGAAGAGTACCACCAGTGACACATCATTCTATCCCTCCATCAATTTCAACTTACCACAAGAATTGGTGATTGGATTTGATGTACGTGCCACTCCAATATCAGCACCAGTTCAAACTCCAACTTCTCCAGTTCTTCAAGAAATGCCTTCTAATGAAGAATTTCATGATGCAAATCGTGACCTCATTGACTCTGATGAGGATGTAGAAGTAGTTTGGACCGATCCTCCTCCAGAAGCTACTGCAACTGAAGAAGATCGCCAGGTGACTTGCACTGATATTGTTTTACACCAGCCTAGTCAATACACTAGATGGACTCGAGCACATCCAATTGAACAGATTGTGGGAGATCCAAATAGTGGGGTTCAGACTAGAAGAGCCACTAGTGAGCAATGCTTAAACATCACCTTCTTATCACTAATTGAACCAAAGAAGATTGACGAGGCTATGTCAGACCCAAGCTGGGTGGAAGCTATGCAAGAAGAGCTCGTCCAGTTTGAAAGGAACAATGTTTGGGAGCTTGTTCCTTGTCCACCAGGGTTAAAGAAAGAACCTATTGGTACAAGATGGGTCTACCGAAACAAGATGGATGAAGATGGCCATGTTGTAAGAAACAAGGCCAGATTAGTTGCCCAGGGTTATTGTCAAGCAGAAGGCGTTGACTTTGATGAAACTTTTGCTCCAGTTGCAAGACTTGAAGCCATCAGAATATTTCTGGCTTTTGCAGCCCATCTGCAGTTCAAGGTCTTCCAGATGGATGTCAAAAGTGCGTTCCTAAATGGAACATTGGAAGAAGAAGTTTTATGTTAAGCAGACTCCAGGCTTCATCAACGAGAAGCATCCTCAATGGGTATATAGACTGACCAAGTTCATCAGTCAGATTCAATCTTGTCTTATTTTTTATAACGTTAGAAATACTTGGTCAATACGTGATGGTACTCGAGTGTTTTAAACCACTTGGTATTGTCATCTGATGTGTTTAAAGTCATTTTGGTAAATGAACACTGTTTGTATTGGGAAAATTAATGTTAGTGGGCGCGTGGGTAAGATAAGCCGTCGTAGCATTTAATGCTGACACAATTAATTATGTTTTTATTTCAAAATTCAAACTTATTTTGTAAAAATATCTACAAAATTGATTTTGTTGATAAAATATAATTTTTGGTATTACATTGGGATCTTGAATTCCTTATAAATACCCTTATTTACTCCGAACACATTTACTTTCCTTCACATTCTTTCATTTACTTCCCAATCATCTAAAAATTGCTTCATTTCTCTCTCTGCTTCATAAATCAAGAACTCTAATTCCTAAATTTCAATTTCATTTTCAAATGGCTCCTAAATCATCCCGTTCAAGAGATGTAAATCTCTTAACTGTTCCATATGCTCCTTCACCAGATGTCAAACCGGCATCTGGTGCTCCTAGTAAAACTTCGCTCATCAAACTCAATCCAAATAATCCGATGGCGAGTTTACAAGGATCTCAAGGGTCCAATACCCTTATTGGAAGAATTCAAAAATTCTTGAAGGATTCTCCAATAGGACCCTCATTCTCTCTAAACCCACGCAAGATGTTTCACGACTACTTGTGTAAGTTTTGGTACACTGCCACTCTTTCTTCCGATTGTTCTTCCATCACTTTTACATTAAAAGGTGGAACAATCCAGTGTTCCTTGTCCGCTGATGTGTTGAGGGATGCCTTACACCTCAACTACTGGAGAGAGGGTGAATCTCCAGTTGTCTTACCCCCAAACGTCAATTTTCGCCAGGTCCTCCTTGAAATGGGACATAAGGAGTGCCTGGACAAAGGGGTTTTGAAGACAAAAGGTGCGATGACCATGAAGGGCCTTACACCTTCATGGAGGTATTTTTTCATCCACCTGGTGGAAAGTATGGGTGGGAGTTCTGGTGGACTTGACCAGATTAACTCCGCACAAGCAGAGATGGCATACTGCTTGTGGAATGGATTGAGAGTAGACTTTGCTGATATCCTGTTTAGAAGCCTAGTACAAAAACTAAAGGGCACCAGGGGAGTTTGTATCCCCTTCTCAAGGTTTCTCTCTCTTTGCTTTCTACAAATTCTGGGCAGTGAAGCATACTTAAGCAAAGATTCACCTTACACTGTGCCAGATTTGTTGAGGAATTTAGACTCTCTAGTATCTGAAGCTGGAGAGGTCGAGATTCCAGATCGAATGCAGTTGGCATTCGCCAAAACTGATGCACCAATTCTAGGTGAGTCAGAAAGACAACTGGGCGGGCCTCAAAATAATGAGGGATCCTCCAGTTCGTCTAATGTTATGGTTGAGGATAGAGTAACCATAACTGAGGCAACTCCAATAACATCTATCCCTGGTGAAGATACCTCGGTATCTGATCCTCCAACAGATGCACCCAACCAGGAAACTGGGGAAGGTCATCTGGAGACTGACCCTTCTGGTCAGCCCTCAATTACATTCATGGATCTGGACATGAATGTTAATGACGAGGAAATCCTTATAGAATCTTCGGATTCTGAAGGTACTGCTTCAGACTTGGAGATTTTTGATTCTGCTGTACAAGATCAAAACCCTTCATCTCCAGTCTCGCTTCCAGATGCATCAATTTCACTTTCACCATCCCAACAAAATGAGCCTACAGATATTCCATTCCCAACTTATAACTATATGTCAGGAAACAGACGTATGGCACTTTCACCATCTGGGCAATTCTCACTCCTTCGAGAAATGCCACCCCCACCACCGCCGTTGTTCACACCTGAGCATTCTCAGCATGAACAACACATTGAATTTCCAGTCCTTTCTTCTACCACCACTCCTACTATTTCTTCAACTGCTGGACTGACAACTGGGGAGACTTCTCTAAGTTTGCCTCCTCCAGTTGCTCCAGTAGAAACTGCTGCTGGTCCAGTGACACCTTCTCCTCCGTTACTGGACAGTCAAGTTGTCTCTGTACAAGCCGATCTCCAAAACCTTCTCACCAGGGTGGAGGAGATTCAAAAGACACTTGACAAAAACACCAAGTCTTTCTCCAGATACCACAAGGATCACTTGACCAATATTAAAGTGGTTGATTTGGGGATTAACAAGTTTTCATCTAATGAAGACTTGGTGTTGAAGAAGCTGAATGAGTTGGTCACTGGCTGAAACAATCTGGCAGGTACTTTAAAAAAAGCCTTTGACCTCACTCAGTCCAAAGTCACAACCTCAATCTCCAACTTGCTGGGCAACACTGTTAGAACATCAGAAGTGGATTTAAGGGAGATTGAAAAACAGGTAAAGGAATTGGTTGACAAACCTGGAGAGCAGTTAATGACTTCAGTTGGTCAGAAGATAGATGATACGCTGGGTGCAAGAGAAGCACAATTGATTGAAAGGGTGATGTCTGAGATCACCAAGCTGGCCACTCCTTAGGTTGATCTGGCCCCACTCACAAATGAGATCAACCAGTTGAGGGGCAGCATTGATAACTTGAACACCCAGGTATCACTTGTAACATCCCAAACGTTTTATGTTTGACTATTTGACTTTCCGTTAATTAACGTTAGGTCCGTTATGTTTATGTGCCCTATAAGGGATTATGTGATTTAAATGCTTATGTGTTTAATATGATATGAAGTAAAATGAATTAAATGAAAGTAATTTAAAGTAAAGTATGAAAGTTAAGTGCTTGTTAGATCGTTAAGTATCCCGGTAAGTTAATTATGCTACGAAAGTAAAGTTTAGGAAGTCGAGGGGCCTATGGGCACTAAAGGAAACTTATGGTCAGAAGTTTAAGGTCTAGTAAGACCCCAATAGCTGCTAATTTTCGTGATTAAGTCCTAGGAACAGATCCCCTCCCTCTCAAGACAAGTTTTCTCCAAGAATCAATCGTTTCGTGTCGTTTCGATCAAGTTTGATTAAGATTTCGAATCCTCAAAGTCATCTACAGGTATTATGGCTGATCTTACTCTTAAATCTGATCATGTATGTCTTAGTAGTGATTTCGATCCAGGCCATAGGGTTTGGGTTGGGTTATTTGATCAAACGTTTATTGAATTCATGTTATTCGGGTGTTTTAAAGATTGATTTATGATGTAAAGGATTAAGGGATTAATAGGATGGTTTAAGTTGATGAAAGTGCAATTAAAAGGATTAATTTTAAGTCCCCAGGTTGGATTTGGGGTATGGGTTCGTATGGAATTCGTTTGATCATAGAACAAAGATTAGGTTTCTGGTCGACACTCCAGGTGCGACGCACCAGTAGGGTGGTGCGACGCACCATAGCCAGATTTGGAAAAATGGTTTTCAGCCAAAAGCCCGATATGCGGCGCACCATTGGGTAGGTGCGGCGCACCTGTATCTATTCAGAATTCTCTGTTGGATTTGTGCGACGCACCAAGGAGTAGGTGCGGCGCACCTACTTATGTTCAGTATCTTCTGATCGATTTATGCGACGCACCATATGGGTGGTGCGACGCACCATAGCCAGATTTGGAAAAATGGTTTTCAGCCAAAAGCCCGATATGCGGCGCACCATTGGGTAGGTGCGGCGCACCTGTATCTATTCAGAATTCTCTGTTGGATTTGTGCGACGCACCAAGGAGTAGGTGCGGCGCACCTGTATCTATTCAGAATTCTCTGTTGGATTTGTGCGACGCACCAAGGAGTAGGTGCGGCGCACCTGTATCTATTCAGAATTCTCTGTTGGATTTGTGCGACGCACCAAGGAGTAGGTGCGGCGCACCTGTATCTATTCAGAATTCTCTGTTGGATTTGTGCGACGCACCAAGGAGTAGGTGCGGCGCACCTGTATCTATTCAGAATTCTCTGATTGGATTTGTGCGGCGCACCATTGGGTAGGTGCGGCGCACCTGTATCTATTCAGAATTCTCTGTTGGATTTGTGCGACGCACCAAGGAGTAGGTGCGGCGCACCTGTATCTATTCAGAATTCTCTGTTGGATTTGTGCGACGCACCATGGAGTAGGTGCGGCGCACCTGTATCTATTCAGAATTCTCTGTTGGATTTGTGCGACGCACCAAGGAGTAGGTGCGGCGCACCTGTATCTATTCAGAATTCTCTGTTGGATTTGTGCGACGCACCAAGGAGTAGGTGCGGCGCACCTGTATCTATTCAGAATTCTCTGTTGGATTTGTGCGACGCACCAAGGAGTAGGTGCGGCGCACCTACTTATGTTCAGTATCTTCTGATCGATTTATGCGACGCACCATATGGGAGGTGCGACGCACCTCTTGTCCAGTTTTCACATATGTTCATGGGTGACTATGGGAGGTTGCAAAGGGATATATTACTTACCGTTTATGATGATTAACATTCATATGCAGGTTGCAATGGTATGTGGTAAGTATATATGCATGAGTTGATGAAATGATTATAAATGCATGAAATGATGAAATGATTATGTATGTATGAAATGATGAAATGATTAAATGCATGAAATGATGAAATGATTATGTATGTATGAAATGATGAAATGATATGATATATGTTTGCATGTGTGGCTTGATCACCTAGTCACTAGTCCTTGATTAGGATTGCCATGTTCACGTGCACGTTAAGGGCCCTAAAGTAAAATAAGATATGTGATTAGCTTAGGTGAAAGAGTAGCCTAAACTAATAAAGCGATTAAAGTCTCGAGCATTATGTAAAGTCTTGTGTTAAGCTTAACCCGTGCTAGCTCTTCGGGGCTGGTGCGTACGTGGTCACTTGAGTTGCTCCTTGTGGCATAGTTACGTTTGAGTATTCCGGGTGGAGTAACTAATCACTAATGCATAAAGGCATAAACGGTTTATTCAGTCGGATTGACTTTGTCATTCCTTAACGACGCCGATGGACCACCTTATGGTTTACCCATCATGTCGGGTGTGAGGACTCCATGTATGGTCTATGACCGCCTACACACAACCCCACATCCCTATGTAAGTGGCATAAGTCACTTAGCCTACGTCTTGGCAAAGAAATAAAGAAAGAAAGATGAAGAAAGGAAGTATAGGCACACTTTAGGACATGTTGAACCTAATGTGTATCTTATGATGTTATGTATGTGTGTGATATTAACTTAAAATGCAGATTTTGTTAATATATGAAATTGGCAAACGTTTTCAAGTTATGTTATCTTACTTAGCTAATTTTATTAGCTAACACTTGTTCTTTGAAAATGTTGTGCCTTCAGGATAATCAAGTTTGAGCTAGGCGAGGATTAGCTTGGTAAGACTTGGGTAGACGAATAAAGAAGCTTAGCTAAGACATTAAACGCTTAGACTTCCTTTTAGCCTCATGTTTGGCTATTTCATTTATGATTAAAGACTTGTATTAATGTGGCATTTATGTTGGTGCCAAAGCTTGGATTTACTTTTATTGTTTTGATGATGCTAGTAGTAACACCAAATTTTAAAGGTACCATCCGTTACGGATGGGGCAGATTTTGAAAGTGATCCTTTCCGCTTATTTTAAATGCCGTTTGGCAAAGTTTTGAAAAATCCAAGTTTTTAAACAACGGGTGTTACAACTTCATGCTCAATCTTTGGATAAACTGAAAACTGAAGTAGAAAGTTTGAAGAAGAAGGATGAAGAAGTCAAGGATAAGGTGGTTTCTGGTTTGGATGAAGATTCCAGATTTTAAATGAATTGAAAACTGGTCAGGAACAAGTTGCAGCTAATGTTCTGACCCAGTCTAAAGAAACCAACCACCTTTGGAGATCTTTCAGGATAATGTGCACAATCTTCAAAGAATGCAAGAACATGCAATCATGGCAGCCTCTTGACCGGTTGCCAGCTCACCATTCTGAATGGGAAGTGATTAGGGCAGGTCTAGATGCTGCCAAGGGGGAAAGAAGTGCAGTTCTTGCACCAATTGCAACTGAAAGCCCTCCATCTGGAGGTCAATCTGGTATAGAATTGATTGTGGCTGCCAGTACTGAAGCTGGTGAGCAAAGAGTTGTTGAAACTGGTGATGTAGGTGATAGGGGGAATGTTGTTGATAAGGGCAAAGGTTTAGCATGTGATGTATCTGCCAGCCGGCCACTGATGTACCTATGTTGGAAACTGGCAATGCTGATGTACTTCCTCCAGTTTCTGAAAGTGTTAGCAAACAACTGGCTAGACTTGGTAATCAAATAAAAGAAAGAAAGAAAATGAAACAAGCCAACCAAGTTCAAGCCAGAGAGCATCTTGCTAAAATCAAACTGCTTGATATGAGTGATGCTCATCTTTTGGGAATTACTAAGGAGGAGTATGCCAGAGTTAAGAATGATCCCAGGATAGTTGACCAGTTGAAAGAAATGCTTGATGTTGAACTGGACAGACACTATCCTGATGATGAAGCTGAATTTGATGCCAGAAGCTTGAATATATCAGTGGAGAAGGCTAAAGAGAATAGGGCCAGTGGGATTCTAAAAAGAATTGAACATGTTAAGAAGGTTGTGAAAAGGGTATTGAATCCACCAAGGAGGATCCCTCAACCAAGAAGACCACTGACAAGAGATGCTTGACCTTAGAACCTTCATTGAACCAGCTGGTGAAGTATCAAATGATGACATCAAGTCTGCTGTACTGGCTGCTGGAGCTGGGAGTATTAAAATAACAAATGAATCTGAAGCAAGAAGCTATTACTCCCAGATCATGGCAACCAGAAGACATAGTTGGACTATCAATGATGTTAATGTAACCATTAAGCCAGGCACCAAGCACTTTCAAGTTAAAGTTAGTTATACCAGAGGGCCACTGGTTAAAACCAACAATCCTGGTGCAATGCAGTATGGGTTCACTGAATGGGTTGAAATGGTGAATGTTTTGGATGCAAAGGCACAAAAGAATAGGTTTGAGAAAGCATGGGTGAACTTCTTAAGGGGAAAGATTCAACATAAAGAAAATCTGGAGCTAAAGTTGAATATTGATCCTGAAGACTCTCAGCCTATCTCTTCAGTGACCAAGAGAAGAAGAACTGGCGAAGGGCCATCTCATTAAGTTCTTTTTTCATTGTATCTACTTGTAATTTTATTTACATTCTGTAACTTGTATAAATTTCATTTCCTTGTATAAATGAAGTTACCAGTTTGTAACTACAAGGTAGATAATAGATTAGATCTAACAAACTTAAAAGAAAAACCCAAGGCATTTATTGATCTATAAAAATGCCTTGGAAAACTTAGATAGATTTAATCGAACAAGTCTCTCCAGTTCACACTTGTACAGATACAAGGACTGAAAAAGACTTGCCAATATTTCTAGACAAATAAGGGGAATTTGTTAGGACCAGTTTACTGGTAAACTGGCCAGTCTCCAGTTGCACCTGGAGACCCAGTGAAACTGGAGACCCAGAAGATTTGTCCAGAAATATATTAAAGTCCAGTTGCATCGTACAGTTAACGCAACTGAAGACTTCCTCCAGTTGAGAACTGACCAGTTGAAGAATCATTCCAGTTGAAGTCGAAGACAACAAGTGGAAGATAGAGAATGACAATGGCAGCGAAGCCTAGTTGACATTCTAGTCAGTTACAAACTGGAGACCGTCAGTGGAAAGCTCTTACAAAGCTTTACACTGATTACGAGGAATTGACTTTTATGCTTTATGTGCTTTTACCCGGATAATAAGATTTATCTTATTATTTAAGTAATAAAAGGTACATAAAGCTGGTTGAGTAAAGTTGCTTTATACTGCAACTTTACACTGCTTTTTAAGGAATTAAATGTTATTACTTAAATGATCTCAACCACATTTGTACGGCCAAAGTTAACATCCCAATGTTAACTTTGCCTATAAATACAAGTCATTGCACAACAAGAATATTTACTTCTTCGAACACACTTCGAAAGAATTCACACTTTGCATACCTGCAATATTCTTGGTGAACTTGTGCAATATTCTCTCAATCACAAAAAGGAACATTTCACAACTTTAAGTGTTTCGATTGTTTAGAAAAATTCCAAGTGTAGATCAATTGTAGTTCATAGGTTGTTAGGATATTTACATACTTTGTATTATCTTGGTTCCGCAACAACCTTGTAATTTATTTAAAGTTAATAAATAAATTACACTTGAAAATTACATATTGTCTCACCAATTTACTTTGAGTATTTTACTTTATTGCATTGTTCTTTACTTATTGTCACTTAGTAAGTAATCTATCTAGAACTTGGTATATACTCTCTGTAACTGGTCGTCTCCAGTTCAGAGCTTATATTGCAAAGTAACTCCATCATCGACATTGAGGTGTCTTCAGGTAGTACCATCTATTGAGTTGGGACTTACAATGACAAACGTGGTGTCTCATCAAAACCCTACGTTTTATACAAAACGGATATTCCAAATTTTTCTTATAAATAGAGTGTGTCTTTCCATTTTGTTTTGTACAACGTCGTTCCTTTCTATTATACCAATGATTGTGAGACGAAGCCAACGGATTGCACTTGAAGTCCATGAGTTGAAACCACCATATATTCGGATAGCGTGAATCAACATCATCTGTAGATGACAGACTTTAAAAATATCGGGCATCAAATGATGGAATCAACAAGTGATGTTATACTCCATCTCATATTGCTCGGTTCCTTTAGTTATAATTAATTCAAATAATGCTAATGACCCAAATATCTTTGTGTGGTCACACTCTTTTCTATACATAAAACTGCACATTTATGTTTTTAAGATCATCGGAGTGGGCATACTAATGCGGACAAGACTAAAATACCGACTGTCAGTTTCTCGGCCACTGTTCGACTTACAAACGTGGCGTTTTTTAGAAGACGGGGTATCTATAATTTTATTATAATTAAGGTTTGACTTCATGTTCATTTCGTACTATCTTTCATTTTTTCTTTCTGGTTCATCAGGAGACGAAGGCAACGACTTACGCCGTTTATCCAAGACGTGAAGCTACCACATATTCGGATAGCGTGACTCGACATCAGATTCAAATGACAAAGTTCAATTATGTTGGGTTTCAAATGACAATTCAGGACGTGGCTCAACATCTTCAAAATCATCCCACTTATACAAAGTCGGAGACCAAGCCAATCTGGCTAAATCAACTCCCAAACTGGGTTTCACTGGTGCGCACCACATGTGCCAGCTCCATCGAAAAACTCGATCGCAAAGGTAGCCTCCACAGATTCTTCAAGGACAAAGCAGGCCCTAGTTCCTCACCGCTTCATGTATATTGTTAACTATATTTGAATTATTTAATAAATGGATTCTGATTTTCCATTTACTATTGTATTATTTAAATTTTTATGAAAAGAAGTTATGAAGTTTATTAGAACGAGACGAATGTCGAAACCTTTTGTTTAAAACGCGACGTGTTGTATAAAATGCAACGTTTTGTATCATCTGTTGTGTTTTATATAAAACGGTATTAACTTCACAACATAGTGGTTGCAACAGTTGTTTCATCTGTACACTGATGGAGACCTCTCACCTAGATTAATTATGAGACGCGTGAGCATCACATATTGGTACAAAAACGTACCGTTTTAAGTTAAACTCTGATCTAAAAAGTTTTATGTGTATATATAGCTCGTTTTACACTACCCATACACCTTAGTTAGCCTGCCCATTTCTAACATGATACTACGGCAACCCATTGTCCTATCATTCATTCCAACACAAGAATCAGATAACGTGACTCAACATCATTTGAAAACGAGGGTCTATGGCCAACAGAGGTTCATCTTGAATCTACGTGGCGCCACTCCTTAGAAAAAAGCGGTGCTTTTGGAGATTTAGCCCCCTGACCGAAGACTTGCTGTTTGTCGGTGCATTTGTACCACCTGGCAAGTTGGGTTTTCCTTTTTGTTGGTGGCATCAAGTAGCCGTTTTGCTTGTAGTTTCCTTTTGTTTGTAGGGATTCTGGTGTTCATCGGTTTCATTGGTTACGTGACGATGTGACGTATTTTTTTTATATGGATTATGCCTTGTAACGATTCATCTTTGTTATAAACATTATTTGAAATATTTAATTTCGTGTTGTTAACATATATGATATTACATTTCTTCTTGTATTGGTAAAATTTTTATGAAAAGAAGGTATGAACTTTATTAAATGGAGACAAATAGCGTAACGTTTTGTATAAAACGCGTCGTTTTGTATCGTAGGTTGCGTTTTATATAAAACGGTGATAAAGATCCTGAAAGTGACAACATTATTTCATACACAACTGACAACAAAGATCCTGAAACTGCTTCATTTCTTTCTCGATGTGTTTCTCTTCTTTGAAGAATTTCTTCTGCAGTTTCTTCAATCTCATTTGATAGCCTTTTAATAGTAAACAAGTTATTTGTAATCCAGTAGTGTTTACGTCTTTAAATCTTTGTTGTTCTGCACTCGATCTGGAAAACATATAAATTAACTTTAATTGTTAATTAACATTAAATAAAACAGTATAAAAATACTTACAATGATGTCTCATATTCTTCACGTTGTTTCTTGAATTCTTCAATTTTCAGCTGACATGCATCCATTTGATCTGTAGTTTCACTTATTTTCATTTTTAATTTGTTAATCCGCTCTGTATTGGAACACAGATTGTCATATATAGGATCCTTTTCTTTTTTCGATTTCATCTTGACGGGTGGGCTCAATAATTCAAAAATCTTTGATGAACTTGAAGATCCAAACTCCATTTTCAAGATCTTCAATAAAAAAGTTGTGTTTTACTTTTTGTTTTGTTTTTTTCTTTGTTTTTTTTAATCTTACCGACAACTATTGACCTAAATTTTTACAACTGTTGGGCTTTTGTAAAAGTCCAACACAAAAAAGAGACTAATGACGCAACGTTTTGTATAAAACGCAGGGTTTTGTATCGTAGGTTGTGTTTTATATAAAACGGTGATAACATCACTATATAGTGGGTGTAACCTTAGTTAGCCTGGCCATTTCTAACATGACACCAAGGCAGCCCATTGTCCTATCATTCATTGCAATACATGAATCAGATAACGTGACTCAACATCATTTGTAAGCGATGCTTTTCATTTCAGCCACCCCTGAACGAAGACCTCATGTTTGCCGGTGCATTTGTAGCACCGGGGAAGTCGTGTTTTCGTTTATGTTGGTCGCATCAAGTCTTGTGTATAGGAATTTTGGTGTGCATCGGTTACTCTGATTTCGTGACGATGTGACTTTTTATTTTTCTTATATTGATTATGCCTTGTAACGGTTCATATTTGTTATGAACGCTGATTACTGTATTTAATCCAGTGTTATATAATATATTCCTCCGACTATTCGTTATTGAGTTACAGTTTTATCTTCCTTTTTACTTAAAACGCTACGGTTTAAGAACCCTTTTACATAAAACGCTACGTTTTATGTACCTTGGTCACTGGGTCAAAACAGTCTATATTTTGGACAGTACTGGTCAGGTCTGCCCCTATGACATGACTAAAAGCTGTAACACGGCAAGTGGCCATCCGAATTACCACCGTTTTATGTAAAACGTGGAACTGAACAATTTTGTATATATAAAGATCGTTTCTCATTTTTCTTTTACGGATAACTCATACACATTATTTAGGGTATGTGAGTCCCTGAAATACGATGGTTAACCTAGAAAGTGTAAAATACAACAAGTCTAATAATCACTAGAATGGACTAGTATTACTTGAAAATAAATGCAAGAATATATAAACAAAGTAATACAAGACTTAAAGCAATAAACAAGTAAAGTGGAACATTATGTATTTTTCAATGGTGTATTTTATTTATGATGTTAAATAAAATACAAGGTTGTGCGGAATCAAGATAATACAAATAAGTATGTATCCTAACAACCTATGAATTACAAATGATCTATATTTGTCATATAACTCTTTTGGATCGAGATACTTAAAGTTGTGAAGTATCCCTGTTTAAGATCGAGAGTATTTAGACAAATTCACTCTAATGCAAAATGTATGCTTAAAAGTATTTTTCTCAAGGAAATGACTTTGTATTATAGGCAACAAAATTCACCAGTGAATTTTGTGCCGTACAAATATGGTTGCATGCATTTAATGATCCGACAAGAACATTAGATGCATTGGATAAGGTATAAGGATAAAGTCACATCAAATGACTTTGTATCCTTTTAACCAACCACCTTTACACACGTATAAACTTTGGGAAAGAACAAGTGGATTGTTCTTTGGAAAGTGTGTAAAGGCAAAAGTCAATTACTCGATATCAGTGTTTAGACTTGTAAGGTCTAGAACACTGACAATCCTCCAGTGTACAGATCTGGTAAGACTTCCAGTGGACTCCGCCATTTGTCAGTCTTCCTTATTCTGACTTCAGTGAGAACGTCTTCAATAGAGTAGATCTGGACTGGGGTGAAGTCCAGTGAGCTAATCTGGAGAATACTCCAGATTTCCTATACAAGTATTTGCTCACTGGTCTTCCATTATTTCTGGACAAATCTTCAGAGAGACTCCAGATTCCAAGTCTGGAGTAGGTCCAGTAGAACACGTTTCTGGACAGATCTTCAGTAAGGCTCCAGTAGTCGAGTCTGGAGCGAGTCCAGTAAATCTGGACCTAACAAATTCTCCCTATTTGTTTAGAAATAATGCAAGTGTTTTCAAGCTTGTATCTATACAAATTTGTATGCTTGAAAAACACAAGTTTTGATTTGTCTAAAAAATCTAAGTTACTGGAAAACACTTTATAGGTCATGAGTGTTTTCAGTTTCATCTTTTAAGTTCTAACTTAGACTAAATCTGATCATTTACTTATATGAATCAAAAATTGCAACTATTATTACATACATCAACTGATAAATAGTTTACAATTTTCATAAAACAATAATTTACAACAAGTAAATGATAAGAGTTAGGCCCTTCTTTTCGATGTCTGTCCTGGAGCATCTTCAGTAGCCTTTCTCTTTGGTGATGGAGAAGATGGTATTGATTCTGGCGATTTTATTCCCATTGCAACTTCCATCTGTTGCTTTCTTCTCCATACCTTCTCAACTCTTTTCAGAAATGCTTTAACATCAGTCGACACATTTGTCTTCCCCCTGAACGTTAAAGCAATCTCTTTCAATTCACTCCATCCAAACTCTTGGACTGAAGTACTTTTCCTTTCATCAGTAAAGTTACCCTCCCTGGTCAACTTTACTTCAAACTTGGACATGCCTTCATGATTTTCAGCTAATTTGATCTCAGCACCAGTGATCCTTCTAGCATCAGCCCTGAAAGTTTAACATTTCATTGTACTTGTCTTTCACTTTGGCTGTCTGGATCAATACTTCAGTTTCCTTGGACACTCTCTTTTGCTCTACAGCAGATTGGAGTTGTTGACGATTGATTTTTCGAGAAGTGTCCAGGGGAATGAATTTGCTTACATCAGCTTCTTTAATCGCTTTGATTTGTTTGGCAGTCAGTTTTGGTAAGCCAGTCAGTTTCTTTCTGTACTCTATCTCCAGAGCACCAGCGTTCTTTCTGATCTTTTTCTGGAGGCTTACCAGTTCCTCCTTCCTCTGCCTGATGAGTTCTGGTACACTAACGCCATAAATTATAGAATCATAAACCTGTTCTTCTTCGGCGTAAAAGGAGCGTACATGAACATCATTCAATGCATTCAGACATTGATGAACTCTGGGTCTTCCTTCATCTTTTTATACACATCAATATTTATGCCTAACCTGCCAGCATTGTAAGAGTCCAGAGTCCCCATAGATGCCATCTCCCTTTGATGGGCCAGCAGTTCATTTTTTTGATTTCTTTTGAAGATCTCTATCATTATGCATTCTTGTTCTAACTTCTTGGAGGTTTCATCATCAGCATCTTCAGCAGTTTGCTCTTCTTCTCCAGATACCATTTGTTGTTTTCCCTTAACTGACTTCAGAGTTGTTGGTATATCTGGGAAGGACTCAAACTGGGGCTCACTGGCTTCAGTACCAGCAGCTTCTTCAGACAGCATAGTGGCTTCAGTGCCATATATGCTCTTTGTGCCAAATGCTTCAGTGTCACTTGTTTTTGGTCACCAGACGACTTTTCCCCCTTGGAATGATCACCAGCTCTGGACTTGAGATCATTCCATAATTGTTCAAGCATATGTCTGTCCAGTGCACCAAATTTTCTTCCTGCCACTGTAGTTGTATCAGTCACAACTTTCTTAAGTGCCTGCACTTCCTTTTTAACAGTTTCAACTTCTTTAGGCAAGTGTTTTGGCAACTTTTCTTCCAACAACTTCTCCACTTGGGGTAACACCCCATCTTGAATGGTACGAAGAACAGTCTCAGAAATCTCTTCAGATAATTCTTTCAGCATACTGATTCTGAACTTCTTTGTACATTCATCACTTATTGTACTGACAACTGCAGCCTGATCAAGTGTTGATCTACTCTCTAGAGAACTTACCCTGGAAACCAACTTCTGAACTTCTTCTTTCAGACCTGCCAGTGGTTGAACAAGTTCACCAGTCACTGCAGTCTGAACAGAACTAACCAGCCTTGTCTCTAATCCCTGGACTGCCACTTTTAAATTTTCAGTATTGTTGTTTGTGGCCAGTACAAGTTCATCAAGCTTCTGAAACACAAGCTTCTCATTCCCAGCAAACAGATTCATCTCAGATGCAAGGTTATTTGATAATAAGGATTTAAAGTCTGAAATAACCTGCGATGAAGTCTGGAGTGATCTCTCTAGGTCCGCCACCTTACTTAAAAGGCCTTGGACCTCGGCAGAAGATGAACTGGAGAGACCACTGGGAGGTTCAAGATTGGAAGGCAATCTGGTCATAAGAGGTACTTGTGCCCAGTCCTCTTCAGTTGCAGCTTGTTCAGATATGGTGACTGGTGTTTCAAGTGGTGGAGGTTGAGATTGTAAAGTTTGAATGGTTGCAGGAGTGAAGTATTGAGTATCTCTAGGAATTGAAGGTGGTGGTGGTGGTGGCATGTTTGATTCTGGTGGTGGTGGCATTTCAGCAGATATAATTGGTTGGGTGACTGAAGCAATAGCAGATGTGTCAATATTTTTTTCTTCATCACCCAAGAAATTCATGTTTACATCAAAACCTTCAGACATTGGGGAATCTACATCATCCCATTCTGGAGCCATCCCAACTGTCTGATCACCAGTCTGTTTACCAGCCTGTTCATTAACTTGTTCACCAGCCTCTACATTCAAGTCTATTTGAGCCTCTTGCTCACCAGATACATGTTCATCAGTCTGAACATCTTGTTCAACTTCCTCAACAACTTGCTCAATAATCTGGGCAACATTTTCTATTTGTTCATCAGTCACCTGCCCAACATTCTCTTCAGGTTCATAAATTGGAGACCCATCCAGATTCATTACATCACCAGGATGTCTTTCAGAATTCACCTGAAGTCCAGCTCTCATCAGACGCCTGTTTGTTCTAGGTCGTCTGGAAGGTTCAATAATTTCTGGTCCTTGACCTTCAGGAGCAATTTGTCTAATAGGTTGTACAGCTTCTATGATCTGTACATCTTGATCACCAGAGGGTCCTTCAACAGCTTGACCTCTACCTGGAGCCATTTCAGCTTCTTCTCTCTGAAAGGAGAGCAT
>CM067173.1:73140417-73150417 GCA_034093135.1 Erigeron breviscapus
CAAATGTCACACGTATTAGAATCAAGCGGAAATTATGAATTATGTGCAATAATTAAAAGCAATATTTATACTCCCTCTGTCTCAATTTAAATGTCACAGTTTGACATTTTTGGTCTTTCTTGTTTTATTTTGACCGTCTAGATAGCTATTTGTGTTATGTAATACTTGATGTAATATATATGAATCGATTAAGTTTTAAATGTATTTTATAATGATATAACTTTCGTCAAGTATTATAAAACACAAACAATAATATTAATGGTCAAAGTTATGAAATAAAGAGACTTGGTGAGTCAAACTTGGACATTTAAATTAGGACGTGTTTTTTTACTAAATTATTAGTTAAAGAGTTTCAGAAAATCCTACTAGTTTATTTATTTTATTAAGTGATGACAAATTTTGACGTGTTTTTTAATAATAGATTTGTGAAGTGAAAACTTTATATGGATATATATTATGAGTTATTAAATATTATGTTTAGCTAATAAGATATGAACTATCGTATGTGTGCGTAATAAATTTTTTCATATAATTGATAAAGAAAAAAAAATAGTACCAATAGCAGTTTTCTAAATTATAACCACAATGATTGTTCATTTAAAATTTACATATTAGGTGTCATGAATAAGATATTCATTTTAAATTTAAATATCGTATACTTGAAATCAAAGATATTTGATAATTAACCATACAATGTCATGTAACAACGTGATGACATGTCAATTAAAAATGATAGCCATATAAGCATAATATTATTCTTTCTTAGTCATATGTCTTTAAAGGTTGAAGCTTATTTTCAATTATTTAGATAGATCTTGAAAACAGTTTTTTTATAATGGTGGAAGTAAAACTATTTACATCTCAATCTTTCTCATATAATATCTTGATATTGGGATCCAAAACCGGCATATACGGCATTGAGTGTTTATATATATATATAAGTGTTTTTTATTTAAGAAATATTTTTTAAATAAAAAGCAAAAATGAAATTAAAAAAAAAAAGGAATACTCAAGTGTCTAACAAAAATAGTGAAATGGAAATAGTACGAAATCAATGTTAAAGTCCAAATGTAAATAGTGTGAAATCAATATTAAAGTCAAAATATTTTGAATGTTATATCGGATAGAAATGAAATAATTACATATTATACAATAATATAGTTAATATCACTTATAATGATATTGTAATTAGTTAAATTAAAAGTTAATTAACTATCAGTAGTTAGCTACTGTAAATTACTTATTGTTACTAAAGACTATTCTTAAAGCCTAGATGAAGGAGGGTAAATCATAAATTATTGACTTGTATGAATTCATGTACTAGACAAGACAAGAAAAATATGGAAAAATCATATTTCTAGGGCTAAGAATAAGCAGTTGACATAGTCTGAACAAGTAAGTAAGCCAAAAGACAATCGTATTTCATTGATGTTCAAAATTTTACATAGTCTGGTATGTACAATCCAAAAACATGTGGGAAACTTCATCCACAACGATAGACTACATAGTCGGAGCAATACGATCTGAAGACACGTGGGAAATACATCCACCAAAAAGATAGACTACAACTCAAAGTACAGAAGTACGAGTTGTTAAAAGTTCTAGGCTTACAATATAGAAAGACTTATTACAAAATTACATCTTGCAAATAACAACGACCAGCAAAGCCACCACCAAAACCACCACAATAGACAGTATCCAGATCAACCTCCCAATAGTTTCCTTCCCCTCTCTAGCAACAGTCAACGCCTCCGCCGCCTGATGATAAGCTCCAGTCAACGCCTGAGCTTGATTCTCTATTTTCTCCCTTGTACAGATGAGGGAATTGTTCATCCTTGACAATTGTCGGCGATAATATTCCGACCTATCAGCTGCAGATGCAACTGGCATAACAGCACTTGGATTGTAGACAGGCACTCTGGAGGGACCCGCCGCATACGGATCTCCCTAAAAGAATGAAAGACCAAGTCCACAGTTGCCCTGAACTGGTGCAGAAGGACCAGGAGCATAAGGGTCTCTAGGAGCATAAGGCATATGAGTTCCCTCGGTATTCCTCCTCTGATATGGAGATACCGGTGTTACAGATGATTGAACATGGATAGACACATGTTCTCCTCCAGATTCACTGGAAGATGACACTAGATTGATAGGGCGTGATTCATTGCCCGATTCCTCCATTGGTTCCTCTTCATAAGAGTCAGGAACACAAGGAATGGAGTTTGCTATGACAGGAACTGGAGGTGTACAAGGTACAACAGCATTTGAGCTAACTCCATCCGACATGACTAGTCTGAAAAGATAGTCAAAGAATCCATATAAGTCAAATGGATAAGGCAGTACGTCTCGAAAGGATGATACAGTACGCAAATTGAGTTTTAAAGAAATCTTTGTCTAGATTACACACATTTGGTTTGGGTTTCTATTACCAACATATTTGCAATGCTTATATATAGGGTCACCCGCAGCCTTCCCACCACATTTAAATATGTTGTTAATATAATCCAAACTATCACGTATATAAACCTTATGCATACACATACGATTTGAGTTTCTATTCCTAACATACCTTCAATGTTTATATATAGGGTCACCCGCAGCCTTCCCACCACATCTACAGTATGTTGTGAATATAGCTCAAACTATAACGTATATACAAAATCTAAGATATTTATTTCGAGCCTTATATTATTTTACATAATCGGGACGTAGTTGATCAGGTTAGGTCTAATTATAGACAAATAATATAACTCCTGAAATAAGTATCCTAAACCTAAATAGACTTAGATTCCCTTTTGAAACGAAATGGCTATAGATTGAGTTTTTCCAGCGGAAAAACTCGGTATTAACTATAACCTTGGGCTCTGATACCAATTTTTGTCACACCCCGTTGTAGCGGAAATACAGGGTTAACAAAGAATTGCGTACTAATCAGAAGGTTAATAGAGATTACATCCATTTATGCCAATACAAGTCAATACAAGTACAATCGTTCAAAGTGTGGACCCCAAAATACGGATACAAGTCATCCTCATTTGGAACTGGGCCCACTGAATACAAGTTCAATAAATTGGACAGTCAAATACAACTAAAGCCAAAAGCATGAGAGTCCTCAATGTCTGATGCTAATTGTACGTCCAAAGTCAAAAGATTGGCCCTATTATGCCAAATGCGATTCCACGACTTACTGATGGTCACCTGAAAAGCATGAAATTTGAGAGGATCAACTATCGAAATAGTTGGTGAGTTTACAGTGTGTTTGACTAAAAGATCAATCGTCGTTGTTGTAGTTATTTAATACAGGACGGTCCAGACCGAAGTCCGACCCTGATACGAAGACAAGACGGTTCAGACCGAAGTCTAACCTCAATATAAAGACAAGACGGTTCAGACCGAAGTCTAACCTCAATATATAGACAAGACGGTTCAGACCGAAGTCTAACCTCAATATATAGACAAGACGGTTCAGACCGAAGTCTAACCTCAATATATAGACAAGACGGTTCAGACCGAAGTCTAACCTCAATATATAGACAAGACGGTTCAGACCGAAGTCTAACCTCAATATATAGACAAGACGGTTCAGACCGAAGTCTAACCTCAATATATAGACAAGACGGTTCAGACCGAAGTCTAACCTCAATATATAGACAAGACGGTTCAGACCGAAGTCTAACCTCAATATATAGACAAGACGGTTCAGACCGAAGTCTAACCTCAATATATAGACAAGACGGTTCAGACCGAAGTCTAACCTCAATATATAGACAAGACGGTTCAGACCGAAGTCTAACCTCAATATATAGACAAGACGGTTCAGACCGAAGTCTAACCTCAATATATAGACAAGACGGTTCAGACCGAAGTCTAACCTCAATATATAGACAAGACGGTTCAGACCGAAGTCTAACCTCAATATAAGACAAATGATTTCATTTACCAAATCTCATGGCGTAGACAAAGACAAATCATTTACAAAGTAGTCGTGTATACAGTACATGCTTTCAGGCCCAAAGTAAAGGAAAAAGGGCGCCATAAACTCACCTTAGCGATCACAGAGCTAAAAGTATGAGCAGTCTGAGAATAAGAGCAGTCTAGTCTCCACGTCTATCCAAAACCTAGGATATGAGCACGAAAGGTGAGGATCAAATCTCACGACGACAAGCATCCTACGTACAACTACTTAGCTATAGACCCTAGAATGCCATAACCGAGAATGTGTTACAAACCTTCATTTTATTTGACTCAAAATATTATGTCATTGACACTGTTATTAAAAGGTAGTCCAAAGTACCATTTCGTACAAACGAAGTTCAAGTGTCCAAGATGTCAAAAACTGAAACGTCAAACAGTTCCAGAAATCGCGGCGCGACCCTGCTACGTTCCTCGCGGCGCGACCTGGAGGTTTCGCGGCGCGAGTCAGATCGAGTGCAGGTTCTGTTCGAAATTCGACACACCTCGCGGCGCGAGCAGGATACCTCGCGGCGCGAGTTCTACCTGACCGAGTGAAAAACCTGGTTTATGACCATTTTTAGCAAACTATATCGACTCCAAATCGATTCCTTTCATTTCTAACAACTGTTATCATGTTCAAAAGACCTAGAAACATACCATTTCGCCAAATCATTTCGCCATTTTAATCATTTTTTCACCACAAGAACCAAAACCGTAAATAACTTTTCTAATAATACATCCATCATCATCATCTCAATCTACAAACTCTTTATCTATTATCATCTCCATCATCATCATCTCTATTAATTTTCTCCCAGATCTTAAAATCTAACAACTAACAACAACAAAATATCTTCAACCAAATATCAAACAACAAATTTTAGCAAAATCATCAACAAATCTGTTCATTTAAGCAACAAATAAACAAATCATGGCTGCAACCTGAGATTGATCAAATAAACAAATCAAATTCAGTCCCTCACCCATCAATTCCACGTTAGCACCATCAATTGATTGGGTTTTAGACCGATCAGTGGCGGCTAGCGGTGGTGGTACGGCGGTGGAGGCCGGATTAGGGTTTTCCATTAGGGTTTCTTTATTAAAAACCCTAGATTCGATCGATTGTGCATCTGAATTCGACCCAGGAACATCCCCATCCCCGATCGAAGTCTCCCCAGCCCTCAATTGATCAATTGCGGCCGGAATTAAGGGTGGCAGCGTGGTGGTTTGCGGCGGCAGAAGGTCAGATTGCGGCGGCTGCATGGTGGCTGTATCATTACGGACCAGATTCAATCAAAGCAATGAGGTGGTGGCGGCGTTTACCTCCGATGGTTGAAACGATAAGAGATTGGCTGCCGGTGGCTGCAATGGAATCACCTAATGGGGTAAGAACAAGAATGAAGAAAAGGAAAATGGCAGAGAAGAATATCAGAGATACGATATTAAGAAACCGCCATTGATGACGTGTGTGTTGTTTTGAGGTGGGATCTGGGTGACCCATTTTTGGAAAGATTGGAAATTTATGTGCTTTTTTTAGTGATTACATGTTAAGAAGAAGATCTGGGTTGAGATAGATATATAGATACATACATACATACATACATGCAGGGGTTTAGATATTTTAATTTTTAATTATAAATATATGATTATTGATTAATATTGTTGGAAGTTTGAAGTAGAGTGAAGAAGGAAGGAAAAAGATCATGTGATGTAATTAACTCTTAAAATACCCATCATGAAATGGTCCAAAACCTTTAGTATTCACGCTTTTGGTCCCTATGTTATGAAATGACTAAAATACCCATCATGTGCAGATCACGTGATGAGCGTTTAACGTCCGTTTCGAGAATTGGACCAAAAGCGTTGACGGAACAAAGTTTTTTGGACCAAAAGGGTAATATATGAAAGGTAATGATGAAAACGGTAATTTTTAACCCTCGACAGGGACCAAAAGTGTAATTAATTCTAGAAATAAAAAGAGCTTTTATTTATAGATTTTCTAAGCCAGTAGGAAGAAAAAAAAAAGAGTATTAACTTGTAAGATCAATCAGCGGCAGTTCACACTCCAAATTCTTCACCTCTTTTTCCAAAATAAAAAGTAGACATGTCGACTGAGTAAGACTTTCAATATGGCATTGACTCATCAAGTCAACAGAAAAAACAAGAAAAATAATACTAGTAACAATTAACATGAAAAGCCATACTTGAAAGTATATTGTCCTTGTAAAGATGAAATATGATAAAGCCCAGTAAACACATACGAGTATCATTCAAAATGATAGTATTCTCTAGGACCATTTTCATCACTTACAATATTCTTGTTATCTTGATTCCTTTTGCAACTTGTTCAATCACCTTCAACTTAACAAATATCAGTCCCCATAATCGCGAAATAGTTACAGTAGAAGGTGATGGAGCCTACATTTCTGATGGCGGTATCCAACTGACTCCAAATCTAAGTAGAGGAGGAAGAGCGACATATTTCGAACCACTTCATCTTTGGGACACAAAATCTGGTGAGCTAGCTAGCTTCTCTAGCAACTTCACATTTGTCATTGATTCAAACGGGGCTAAACGTTATGGTGATGGCCTGACATTCTTTCTTGCTCAGAATAATTCTGAAATAAATTTCGGCGAATCCTTAGGGCTTCCTAACATAGGGAAAACCATTAACACGACCACAAAGTTTGTTGCGGTGGAGTTTGATACTTTTTGGAACCGTTACTGGGATCCAAGAAACTCTAGCAATAAATCCGTTGGTGACCATGTGGGTATAAGTATTAGCTCTCTTATATCTGTTAGGTCCCAAAAATGGTTAAGTAATGTAAGCGGTGGTGCAGTCTGTCACGCTTGGATCACATATGATTCGGTTTTGAAGAATCTTAGTGTGTCTTTTACTGGTTTTCAAAATATTTGTTCGTCAAGATGGGCTTTATTACATCGTTGATCTTAGGCAAGTGTTGCCCGAATGGGTTATGTTTGGGTTTTCAGCAGCAACTGGATTTCTATTTGAGAAAAATATCGTGAAATCTTGGTCTTTCGATAGTTTAGACTTGAAAAACAGCAAGCTGAAACTGAACCCGAGCACTGATTCAGGGAATGGAAAAAACAGAAAATTGGGATTAATAGTTGGATTACCAATTTCAATTATTATTATGAGTGTGCTTGCATTCGTTTTGTGGAGGTGGAAGAAAAAGAAGAAGAAGAAAAACGTTGAAGATGAAGCGGAGGAACTTGGACTTGATGTTGAGATGAACAAGGAGTTTGAAATGGGCACCGGGCCTAAAAGATTCTCCTACCAAGAAATATGTCGAGCGACTTGGACTTTACATAGGGAAAAGAAGCTCGGGGAGGGGGGTTTCGGTGGTGTTTACAAAGGTTTCTTGAAAGAATCAATTAGCAAGTATGTTGCAGTGAAAAGGGTGTCAAAAAGTTCAAAACAAGGGAATTAAGGAGTATGCATCGGAAGTAAATATCATTAGCCAATTAAGACATAGAAACCAAGTGCAACTCACTGGTTGGTGTCATGAAAAAGGTGAACTCTTGCTTGTTTACGAGTATATGGAAAACGGAAGTTTAGATTTACATCTCTTCAAGGAAAAGAGCTTTTTGTACATGGGGTGTAAGGTACAAAATTGCACAAGGTCTGGCCTCTGCTTTGCTGTATCTACATGAAGAATGGGAGCAATGTGTTTTGCATAGAGATATTAAATCAAGTAATGTGATGTTGGATTCAAATTTTAATGCGAAACTTGGTGATTTCGGGTTAGCTAAGTTGGTTGACCATGAAAAAGGCTTGCATACAACGATGTTGGCTGGAACGTTGGGTTACATAGCTCCAGAATGTGTGGTGACCGGCAAGGCAAGCAAAGAATCAGACGTCTTTAGCTTTGGGGTCGTTGCACTGGAAATAGCTTGTGGGAGAAGATCCATCGAGCACAAGGCTCAAGAAAAACAAATACGGCTAATAGAATGGGTTTAGGAGCTTTATGGGACTGGGATGCTTTTAGAAGCAGTTGATCCGCACCTAGGGATGAATTTTGATGAGCAACAAATCAATCGTTTGATGATAGTCGGGCTATGGTGTGTGCACCCAGACTCGCAACATCGGCCCTCAATGAGACAGGCAATTCAAGTACTAAATTGTGAAGCTTCCTTGCCTACACTTTCCTCAAAGATGCCAGTGGCACCTCCGATATTGTCTGAAATACAAGACCAATCATCAAGTATCGTGTCTAATGCTGATTTAACAGCTTCATCTTACATATATGGCCGTTAATCTCCTTTCTTGGCAACTTCTTTTAAGGGTGTAGTAATTACAAGGACATGCTGTGGTGTAATTACATATTATGAGTACAAGTTTAATAGATTTTTATAAGGGGAAAGGATTCCCTAAAGTTATCCCAACTTGACTAGTTAAGTTGGGATAATCTTGACCCTTGATTTTCATCCAACCCTATGAAATGTTCTGATGATATCAAAACTTATGCAAAAATCAGAACTGAACAAAAACTGTTTCAGTTCTTGCATGGGTTAGATCCGAAATTTGACACCATAAAAAGGGAGATTCTCCGAGTTGACCCACTACTGTCCGCCGAAGCAGCCTCGCCACGGTTCGCAAAGAAGCCGCTCACCAGATTATTCTCCTTGGCTGGTCTTCGTGATACGATTCCCAGCTTTGATGTTGACGGTTTCACTAACAAGGACACCGTCCCCCCTAAAGCCCAACATGTATTGGCGAGTGCCCTTTTTAGTAAAACTGTCCAAGATATGGAGGTACACTTTGACTTGACAATCAGACAAAAAGCCATTTTTAAGTGTCTACAGGCACCACATGCTCAAGATTATCTCCTTGTTGTCCCTATAGATGGGTTAGGACAACATATGTCACCGGTAGAGTATCGCACTATACTAAAATACCGTCTCATGATCCCCTTATTTCCTATTGATGAGATATGCCCTATTTGTCGGAAAGCTTGTTTGGATTCCTTTGGGGAGCATGCGCTTCACTGTAAAGAGCTCCCGGGGTTCAAATACAGACACGATTTGGTTAGGGATGTTCTCTTTGACATTTTTAGGCGGGCTGGGATTTCTGCTAAGAAGGAAGCGCCAGTGAATTTCTTGACTGACCCGTTGGAAGGGAGATCTACTCTCAGACCTGCTGACATTTTGGTCTTTGGTTGGACTGGGGGAAAACATGCATGTGTGGATTTAACAGGAGTCTCTCCTCTTGTGGGCTTAGGGTGTAGCTTCACAGCCGGTCTTGCCGCTTTAAAAGCTGCCTCATGCAAAGTGGCCAAACACGAGAAGGCGTGTCTTGACAACCAACACGTATTTATACCCTTTGCATTTGATACCTTTGGATTTCTTGCACCTGAGGCCGTCGAGCTACTTGGAAGGGTCCAACGGGTCATGCATAGTAATGTTATGACGCCACGATCGATGAATGTAGTTTTTAAACGTCTTAGTTTTGCTATACAAAAAGGAGTGGCGGCGCAGCTTGTTGCCCGTTTGCCTTTTATTTCTATGTAAATTACTATATCTATCAATGGGTGGATATTATGTTTAGAAGCAACAATATAATAGCAAGGTTATTTCCAAAATAAAAAGTAGACATGTCGACTGAGTAAGACTTTCAATATGGCATTGACTCATCAAGTCAACAGAAAAAACAAGAAAAATAATACTAGTAACAATTAACATGAAAAGCCATACTTGAAAGTATATTGTCCTTGTAAAGATGAAATATGATAAAGCCCAGTAAACACATACGAGTATCATTCAAAATGATAGTATTCTCTAGGACCATTTTCATCACTTACAATATTCTTGTTATCTTGATTCCTTTTGCAACTTGTTCAATCACCTTCAACTTAACAAATATCAGTCCCCATAATCGCGAAATAGTTACAGTAGAAGGTGATGGAGCCTACATTTCTGATGGCGGTATCCAACTGACTCCAAATCTAAGTAGAGGAGGAAGAGCGACATATTTCGAACCACTTCATCTTTGGGACACAAAATCTGGTGAGCTAGCTAGCTTCTCTAG
>CM067173.1:73155417-73242917 GCA_034093135.1 Erigeron breviscapus
GTCAGGTTCGGTGACGCTAGATATCAGCAAGTAGGACCTTCTCAGGTCAGACCTGCTGATAGACAGGTCCATCATCAGGTACCCCAATCCATGCCTATTCCTTCCAATATGAGGTATAAAACTCCTCAAAGAAAGAATGCCTCATTCTCAAAATAGGTCTACAACTCCTCAAAGAGGATACTTGCCACATCAGCAAGTAAGACCTATCACTCCTCAAAAAGGACACTTGCCCCATCAGCAAGTGAGATCTACTACTCCTAATAGGCAGTACCTACCTCATAGGCAAATGAGGTCAGCTACTCCTAATCAGCAACCTAGATCGATCACTCCTAAAAGAGTGCATCCATCTCAGCAGGGTTCTTCTTCTTCTTCTCACCCTGCTGTAAACAAGCTTGGAGTGTAGTCAAGGGATCACAAAATCCCTCTACTTCTCAATCTGAGGATCCAAAAGGAAAGTCCATTTTGGGTCCTGCTCCTAAGATGCCTCAGCTTACACTTAAGCATAAGCAAAAGTCTAAGCAAAATAAAAAGGCATCTTCCTCTCTGACCCCAAATTAACGAGCTCACTCAGCGAGTTAATGATCTCTCTTCTCAGCTGAAGGAATTCTTCCTTCAAAATCAAAAGGGCAGCACCTCTGTTAAAAAATGCTACATATGTGGCAGCAGAGGTCATGTTGCTTCTGATTGTGATGAAGACACTCCAGGGATGCTCCTGAAGTTGTCATCCAACCAAATCCTCCTTCCTCTACAGCTGCTTCCCTCCACTATGGTCAGCGAGAATCCTTCTTCTTCTGAACCTGAAAATAGTTTGGATGAATCAACTGTTCTCACTGAGGAAAACATTGCTGACCTAATTGCAGCACAGCACATATCCATTCCTCACTCCCAAAGGGTTATAACCAATGCATTTGGTGAACCTGCTATGTTGGTTGAGTTCAGTGATACGGATGTTGTCAGCAATGTGGTGTTTTAGCAGTAGTGAAACCAATATCGCCCTTTGACAACGATGACCCGTCTTATGGATATGTTGACATGCGCACACTTCCTCCTCATCCCTCCTCTCTAGCTGAAGAGGAAAACTCTGAATCTGCTGAGATCAACTCTGAAGCTCCTATCTTTAATCCCGCTGACATGGCTGTCAGCGAGTTTAACAGTGAACCAGTCTAAATCCTTCTGTTATATCCATGCAGGGCTCGCTAGGAAAAGGTGTGTGGTACTTGGACAGTGGCTGTTCAAAACACATGACTGGCTCTAAGACCCTGCTGGATAACTACGTAGAGGCTGCTGGCCCTACTGTAGTGTTTGGTGATAACTCCACTGGACAAACTGAAGGTTATGGTCATCTCTCTAATGGTCTCATTAAGTTCACCAAGGTTGCTTATGTAAATGGTTTGAAACATAATCTCATCAGCATAAGTCAACTTTGTGATGCTGACTACAAAGTGATTCTTGATAAGCATCAAGGCACTGTTGTAAATGTAAACAAGGAAGTCGTCTTGGTCGCTCCAAGAAAACGAGATGTATATCTGGTGGACTTCACTCCTATCAAAACTGATAGTGAGACTTATTTCTTTGCTAAGTCAGCTGCTGAACTCAATTGGTTATGGCACAAGCGTATGTCGCATGTGAATTTCAAAACCATCAACTCTCTGGCCAAAAAGAACCTTGTTTCGTGGCCTTCCTCATCTCTCTTTTGAAAAGGATAGACTCTGTGGTGCTTGTGAAAAAGGTAAAAGCCACAGAGCCACTTTCAAAACTAAGCAGGCCAATTCTATCTCTGGCTGCTTTCATCTTCTTCACATGGACCTTTTTGGTCCAGTGAATGTCCAAAGTCTAAAGGGTAGCAGATACACCTTAGTTATTGTGGATGAATATTCACGATATACTTGGACAATCTTTCTTCATTCTAAGAGTGATGCTGCTGAGGAGATTATTAATTTCATTAAGAAAATGGAAAATCTCAACAGCATAAGGGTTAAAGAACTCAGGAGCGATCATGGTACTGAGTTCAGAAACCACACTCTTGAATCCTTTTGTGCTGATCAAGGGATCTCACAAAACTTCTCCTCTACTAGAACTCCTGAGCAAAATGGTGTTGCTGAGAGAAGAAATAGAACACTCATAGAGGCAACACGTACCATGCTCAACGAGTCTTCTTTGCCTAGTAAATTCTGGGCAGAAGCTGTCAGCACTGCTTGTCATACTCAAAATCGATGTCTAATTGTTAAAAGACATGACAAGACAGCGTATGAGGTTTTGAAAGGTAAGAAACCTCAAATTAAATACTTCCATGTCTTTGGATGTCCTGTCTTTATCTTAAATAACAAGGATCACCTAGGAAAATTTGATCCTAAAGCTGATGATGGCTACTTTCTTGGCTATTCTTCCATCAGCAAGGCGTTCAGAGTATTCAATACTCGCCTTCAGAAGGTTGATGAATCCATTCATGTTACCTTTGATGAAAGTTCATCAGCACTAAAGGACATTCAATCCTCTTCCTCTGAGGTAATCTTTAATGAGCTCGCTGATCCTCATACTGAGGAAGATGACTCATTTGTTGATGCTTCTTGCTCGCTGCCTGAAAATAATCAGCATGTCTCTCAGGATAGTTCAGCTGATACTGAACTAGAGCAAGTTGCTGCTCATATCTACTCGATTGAGCCAGTTGAGCCTATCTTAAGATCAATCCATGCTGCATCAGCCAAACCTAGATCACTGGCTGATGATGTGCATGCTGATGACTCTGCTGAAGATGAGTTTCATGATGCATCAGCAAATGCTGATGATATGGAGTCTGCTGAAGACTCCAACATCAATGATAACTCAAATCAATCGAATGGCTCTACTGATCATACTCCTGAACCCATTCTTACCATTGACTTCTCCTCTTATAATGATCTCTCTGCTGTACCCATCTCTCAGTCTTCCGCTGACACTCAACTAGGTTCATCAAGTGTTCCAGCACTTAAATGGACTTCTAGTCATCCAGCTCACCAAGTAATTGGTGATCCTTCTCAAGGGATCGTTACTCGATCAGCGACTAGAAACACATGTCTCTATGTAAATTTCTTGTCATGATCACTCCTAAGAATATAGGAGAAGCAATAGCTGATCCTTCTTGGGTAGAGGCTATGCAAGAAGAACTTACCCAGTTCAAATGACAGCATGTCTGGTTTCTTGTTCCTCTACCTGCTGACAAAGAACCCATTGGAACAAAATGGGTTTATAGGAATAAAATGGACGAAGATGGTGTAGTTACTCGTAACAAGGCTAGGTTGGTTGCACAAGGATACCTTCAGGAAGAAGGTGTTGATTATGATGAAACATTTGCACCAGTGGCCCGATTGGAAGCAATTCGCTTATTCTTGGCACATGCTGCTTACAGAAACTTCACAGTATATCAGATGGATGTCAAGAGTGCCTTCCTAAATGGAAAACTCGATGAGGAAGTTTATGTTAAGCAGCCACCTGGTTTTGAAGATCCAACCAAGCCACACCATGTCTATCGTCTCTACAAGGCTCTTTATGGTCTAAAACAAGCTCCCAGAGCTTGGTATGACACTCTTTCTGAATTTCTTCTCTCAAATAAGTTTCAGCGAGGATCCATTGACAGCACCCTCTTTATCTATCGAAAGAGTGCTGATGTTCTTTATGTCCAGATATATGTGGATGACATCATCTTTGGATCCTCCAGCAAGAAACTTTGTACCAAGTTCAGCTCACTAATGTCCTCTCATTTTGAGATGAGCATGATGGGTGAGCTGACCTTCTTTCTTGGTCTTCAAATTCGCCAACTCCCAAATGGGATTTTCATTAATCAGGAGAAGTACATTAGAGACATGCTGGCTAAATTTGACATGTCCAATGTGACCACTAAAGCCACTCCTATGTCTCCTCCTAATAATCTCCATGCTGATCCTGATGGTAAGCATGTGAATCCCACTCTCTATAGGGGAATGATTGGCTCGCTGATGTACCTCACAGCGAGTCGTCCTGACATCATGTTTGCTACTTGCTTATGTGCAAGATATCAAGCCTCTCCTAGGGAGTCTCATCTTCTCGCTGTCAAGCGAATTTCAAGTATCTAAAAGGTACTTCTACACTGGGTCTCTGGTATCCCAAAGACTCCAATTTTGACCTTAGTTGCATATTCTGACTCTGACTATGCTGGTTGCATGTTAGATAGGAAAAGTACCAGTGGAGGATGTCAACTGTTGGGGGGGAAGCTGACTAGTTGGTCTAGTAAGAAACAGCATACAATATCCATCTCCACTGCTGAAGCAGAATATGTATCAGTAGCGAGTTGTTGTGCACAAGTCCTCTGGATGAAAAACCAACTCGCTGACTATGACTTAGAATTTTCTAAGATTCCCATTATGTGTGACAATACAAGTGCAATTGCCATCACACACAATCCTGTTCAGCATTCAAAGACCAAACACATAGACATTAGGTACCATTTTATTCGTGACCATGTCATGAAAGGGGATGTTGAAATTTATTTCATCCCCACTGATGACCAACTTGCTGATATATTCACAAAACCCTTAGATGAAACCAGATTCAAGTATCTGGTCAGTAAGTTGGGAATGCTGAATGGTGAATCAGCGACATGACTTGTCATGACTGCTGATGCTTCAACTTACATCTCTCTTATAAGTTGAAAAGTGACCTAACGGTCAAAAAATTCTTCCAGCAAGTTCAAGTGTGTCTTACTTGCTAAACATAAAAAGCAATGGAGAGCTAAAAGTCTCATCTAGTCCAGCAGCAAACGGCTGCTGGTAAAGACTACAAATCCGTTACTCCCTGTTGCTTTGGGAAAAAGCAAGATAAAAGCAATGGAGAGCTAAAAGTCTCCATCTAGTCCAACAGCAAACGGCTGCTGGTAAAGACTTACCAAATCCGTTGATCCCTGTTGCTTTGGGAAAAAGCAAATGAAAGCAATAGAGGGCTGAAAGTCTCTATCTAGTCCAGCAGCAAACGGCTGCTGGTAAAGACTTATCAAATCCGTTACTCCCTGTTGCTTTGGGAAAAAGCAAGATAAAAGCAATGGAGAGCTAAAAGTCTCCATCTAGTCCAGCAGCAAACGGCTGCTGGTAAAGACAAATAAAATCCGTTGATGGCTGACAATTTGCCAAAAATTGTATAAAGTTGGTCAGCGACCAACGTTAGTCGTGAAGTCGCTGATTAACACTAGTTTTCTTAATGAGGTAACCTTATTTTCTAACTTGGTCAGTGGATGTACTTAGATCTCAACTTCTCTATCATATAAGCATATCCACTAAGTACTTTTATTAATATTTTAATAGGAACTTCAAACGGTTACCTCGATTTTCTCCCTAATGGGCAACTTGTACACTGTACGCGCCGTAACCACTCGAGTGTATTTGAAATCGTGGTACAAGTTGTCACATCAAACCACTTTTATACGTTACTCACATGCGTATATTAAACGTATTTCTTCAATTAAAAATTAGTAGTTTGTACCTTTATATATATACAAAACCACTATTTTTAATTATTTAATACGTATATGTATATATTACGTATGAAAGAGAGTATTTGTGACGGTTCACCTTTGCAGTTATGGGGCCCATATCCATACTATATATATTCAAATCATTTCCATCACCGTCCTTCATACTTCATAATTCACTCTCTTATTCTCATATTCTCCAAATCTCTCAAAACTTTCAATTCTCAAATCTTTTCTATCTTCTTCAATCTTTTCATCTTTCTCTTCTTCATATTTCAAATTCTTATCTAAAATGTCTTCTTCATCTCAACAACAACCAGAGGATCAACCACAAATTGAAAATCCTTCGTCCAATAATCCTCATGAATCTCCCACTCATGTTGAGTTGTCAGAAGATGACTTGGCAACTCAGAAAGCTCTTCAACAAGTCCCTCTTTACTTTCACTCCAAAACATACAATCCTGAAAGAATTCCTCCTTTTCCCAAAGTAAAATTTCAAGCCCAAATAATAACCATAAAGTCAAATAATTATTTGGGGTCCCTTGAAGTTCCCTCTGGTGTTATAGGGTATCAGTCTATGCTAGATTTCATAAAAGCATGCCCTGTGAGCAGTGCTATCTATACTGATCCAGAAGATATGTATATCTACCTCCTTCAGGAGTTTTGGTGGACTTGTGATTATAAAGCAAGTATTGGTGCCATCACTGGTACCATAAAGAAAAGGGAACAAACCATCAAAATCACTCCCAAGGTGATTCGTACAGCACTTGGTCTCCCAGAAGAAACAAAAGAAAAATCTTTTGTGACTCCAGCAACTGTAGATGAATGGAAGGAATGGCTGCCAACCATTGGATATGGTACAAACTTGAAAAAGCCTGAAGATGTACCCAGCAACCCAACAAAGAAAAATCTCCCTGGTGTATGGAGATTACTGTTTGCCCATGTCATTCAGTGCTTGGGTGGCAACTCTGGATCACATGATCAAGCTACTGCAGCGAACATGCAAATCATCCATGCTTTGGCCACTGGAAGATTTATTGACTTTGCCTCAGTCATTTTTGAAGATATGAAGGCAAAAGTTCAAGCCAGCAACCGTTCGTATACTATTGCTTTCACAAGATTTCTCTCTCTTATTTTCAAGCAAGAGCTGAAAGACAAATACAACCAATTTGGTGCTACCGTTTGCAAAGCACCAAGAATCGGTCCTTCTGTATACAAGCAGCCTGCTTGTGATCCTGAATTCTTTGACAGCAAGTTTGCTGATCTTACTTCTCCCATGAAAGAAGTACTTTTCTCATCCTATCCTGGCATCTATGTAAGGAGACCATCTGGGGTGGTGCTGAAGGTCTTGCTGAACGAGCACCACCCCAAGCTGCCAAGCTAACTAAGAAGGCAAGATCTAAGTCTAAAAAGACTGCTACTCCATCCTCACCTGCTGTTGATGCTCCTAAAAGAAAGAAGAAAGCAACGAAGGTGTGACGATTAAGGGGTTGGAATCCTCTCAGTTGTCTCTCATTAATGAGGAGGAAACCCCTACTGCTATTGAAAACATAGAGCAGCAACAAACTGAAACAGAAGCTCTTCAATCCCCCAACCCAATCAGCTTCTCTATTGCTGAAAGGGACGCAACTACTGCTTGAAATGAATGAAGTGCTGAGAATGTTGAAACAGTTGCAACTGCTGGTAGGAATGTAGAAAGTGTTGAAGGTACCGGTATGACTGAAACGGATGCTAGTGGAAATATTGAAAACAGTGAAGGAGATGGTGGAAATAATGAAGCAAAGAATGCTGGTGGTGAAGAAACAATGAAGATGTGTGTTGAAAGATTTTGAATGTGTCTGCTGTTGAAAATGTTAGTGGTAGGCATGAAGAAATTGTTGAAGATGATGGTGTTGATGATGAAAGTGATTTAGAGTTGGGCGATTTTGTTGCTGATTAATTCCAGCTTGACTCTTATAGTCATGCTGATGAAAAAGAAACCAAGTGACATGGAGGTTGAAGAAAATGATGATGATGCTGCTGCTGGTGAAAATGCAGCAGCCACTGATGGGAATGTTGTTAATGATGATGCTGCTGGTGAAAATGCAGCAGCAAATGATGATAATGTTGAAGAAACTACTGAGGCAGTTATTCTCACTGCAAGGCCCAAGACTCCACTAGTACAGCCAGTGAACACCATGCTTCTCTTGGCATGCCTCCTTTCTTTCCTGCTGTTCCTGGTGTATCTTCCATGCCAAAAGAAGTTGAACCTCAATCAGCAAAGAACTTGGGTATCTTACTCTACCAACTCCTCAGGTCGATTAGAAAGAGTTGAGCATCAACTTAATGATCTCACCAAAGCTGCCACTCTGGCTGTTGAATGGAAAGATCAAGAAACTGACAGCTGGTGAACATTGACAAGCTGGTATAATAAGCAAATGAGAACACTGCCAGCATCGAGACAATCAAAAAAATGTGTCTCTATGGCTGCTGATCAAGAAAAACTTCGCACTTACACCAATGTCATCAAAAAGGATCAGCATACCATCAAATGTTCTACTCGATCGTTGTGCAAGATTGGAAACTCTATTCGCTACTCAGCAAAGAAAGCCTCCTCTAGCAACAATGCTGCTGATGAAGTGAAAAAGCTGACTAATCTTGTCTCTCCCCTTGCCACTCAAGTTGAAAGCAATACTAAGGCTATTCAAGCCTTAGAAAAACAAGTGGCAGATCTTCCTGTTCCTCCAGCATCCTTCACTGAGGAAGACCGCCAGAGACAAGTTAAACTGGAGAAGGAGGTAGACGACATTAAAAATTTGTTGGCCAGCTTGGTCAATCAACAATCTAAACAGCCAGCGACTGTGGAAGTTGTTATTAACAATACAACTTCCAAGGGGGAGAAGGTGGATGCTGCTGTTTTAGATATTGTTAGCGAAGCAGTGAACAAGGCAGTTGAAAAAATCTATGATGCTTCTGCTGAAGATGTTTTGGATGAGGATGATGCCACTGACACTACAAATGCTAATGAAATGGCAATTGTGGTTGTCAGTGAGGTAAATGTAAGTGAAGCACCCCTGCTGGTACTGAGGGGGAGATAAAAGAAGGTGTGTTTGAGAAAGAAGAGGTAAATGTTGAAGTTCCCCCTGCTGGTGCTGAGGGGGAGACTGAAGAGGATGCAAGTATGGAAGTTCCCCCTGCTGGTGTTGAGGGGGAGATTGAAAAAGAAACTAACTATCAATGCTGTTGAAGTTACCATTGAAGTTTTTGAAGGTGTAGGGGAGCAGTTTGACCCCAAAGTGATCAAAGCAACATGGGAAGCTGGTTTTGCTAGAGAAATGGAAACAAATAGGTCAAAGGAATTGCTTCCAGTTTTTCATAGACGATATCTGGCCAATGCTGAAATTACTCCTCTTTCTGATACTCGTCGAAAACAGCTCACTGATTCTGGATTCTTCAAGAAACCTCCCACCGCTCTTCCAGCAGAAAGTGATCGCTACTTCATCCTCTCTTTCCGCTGCTCAGCTATCCATCCAATCCTCAGCAGGTCACAAGCATGAAATGATAGATATACTTGCCTTGACTGCTGATGGAAAAACTCAAGAAGAAGCAATGAAGGAGCTGGATAGAATCAAAGAAAACCAAGAAAATGAAAGAAAAATCTTGAGTACATCAAGCAGCTGCCTTTTCTGAAAAAGATCAATTGGATGGAGAACAGAGAATGCTTTTCAAAACTGGTGGTGCTGAAGCTGTGTACAAGCAAAAGCATGCAGAGGTTGAGAAACAACTTAGTGAGAAAAGAGCTAAGTTTGAAGAAGAAAAGGCTAAATGGTTAAAGTATATGAAGGACAGAAAGAGGCCTCAAAGGATAGTTGCTGCTGAGGCCTTCAAAGCTGAAATGGGTCTTAAGACCAACTTGAAGATCTTAAGAGAAGGTGCTGACAAGCCAATCAAACTTGAAGGGGTCAAAGCAACCACCTTGGGTGCCTCCGAGTGGTTTGAGGTTTACATGATAGTGAAAGACAAGAAGGCTGACAGCTATGCTCAGCTTCAGAAGATGCTAAAGGATTATTTTGAGAAGGCCAGGGAGTATGAAACCAAGTTCAAAGCAGACTTGCCCATGCTGAGGCAAGTATTTGGTACTCCAGCAGCTATCTCCACCTCAGCAAGAAGGAGGGTTCAAAGAAAAAGAAAAGAAGAGCATCGAACCTTGGCAGTGAACCTTCCTCCTATCACTGGTGATGCTTTGCTGAACACCAGACTTCCTCCCAGAAGCTTCTTTGAGGAAGGAAGAGTGATAGAGAATCCTGCTGGCATTTTCTTCACAAATTTTCAGAATAATCAGTTCTTTCGCTTGAAATTGAAAAGGCGTCCACCGGGTTCATCTTAAGCATAAGAAGAAGGTGTGCTGAAACATCCAACTGATGTGACCAATTTATATAGATCGCCCACATCATTATTGGCCTTTTTCGTATGTGTTTTGAGTCGATTTTGTATGCATTTGGCGCGTTTATGGTGTTTGTTAGTGCTTTCAGGTTCTTAGCAGGTTGCGCGTCCATTTGGTGCATTTTCTGATGATTTTAGGCCAAGATATTGATCCGAGTGTTCGAGAGCTGTTAATTTGGAAGGATCAAAGATTTCAGCAATTATCCGTTGTGCCGCAGTGGGAAGGGTAGTGCCCCACTGCGCCGCAGTCACTTGATAGCTAAAAACAAGATTCAGAGATATTCACTGCGCCGCAGTGGGAAGGATGATGCCCCACTGCGCCGCAGTCACCAGATGAACAAACCAACAGGATTTTCACTGCGACAGTGATGGGTGCACAAAGCCCACTGCGCCGCAGTCATAGGTCGGACAAAAGAATGAAGGTTCACTGCGCCGCAGTGAGAGTGTGCATGGCTCACTGCGCCGCAGTGAGTGCACGGGAAGCCCAACTCTTCAGCTTTTCAGCCGTTCAGATTTTATGGGGTATATAAGCAAGGAATCAACCGTTTTTTGAGATATCAAGCATTCTTTCTAGGAGCTGTTCTACACGAATTCTTTCAAGGATCATATCAAATTTCATCATTGGATTCATTGAAGATTCAAGAACACCCATCTAGATTGTATCTACTTTTCTGTCTTGCAATTTTTATTCAAAAATCATCGGTACAATATGTTCTATTTCTATTTCGTTATTTATTTTCAATTTAGCATGAGTGGCTAGATTTCTAATCATCCACTTTGATGAAACTTGACGAATGATATGATTGCAATATTTTAATTCAAGAGTTGATTCAATTATCGTTGTGTCGTGATCTTTATCAATTAATTCCTTGTGATTTATTCTTTTGATGTTAATGGTTTATGTGTTCATCGTTAGTGGTACTAGGTGAATATGTTTATCGTTTCAATTCGATTGTCTATGGTCGGTTGTCACCGGTTCATGGTATGACGGTGAATGTCAAATCTATAATAGGAATTAATCGGTAAACGTGTTTAGAAACGGTTGGTGGTACCACGTTTTCATTCACATAGGCATAATTGGTAATTGGATAATCAAGCAAACTAATTGTTGGGGAAATTTTCTAGGCATTGGTGGTACCGGCTTGGGTAATTAAACTAGCAACTTAGGTGTTTGGGTGATTTGCGAGCGGTTGGTGGTACCACGCGAGCATTTATCCTTTCACGATTATCTTGTCAACTCTAAAGAATTTGATCTTTAACGTGTGCAATCATAGCTGAAGTCAAGTGGATTCGAAGTGGATGATCTTTATTTATATTGTCTGAACTTTCTTTACTTTTAATTGTCTTGTCATTTCAATTTCTTTAATTTCAAGTTGTCAAAGTTAGGTAGCAATTCGGCTACGGTTTCACCCTTTTTCTAAAACTACTTTAGCAAACAATTATTTCAAAACCAATCCCTGCGAACGACCTCGGACTTACCTTTTAGCTATACTATATACGAACGGGTCCACTGCCCGAGAGTGTGTAGTAGTCAGTTTTAGGGTATTTCTTGTTTTTAATTTTAAACTCGATTTCACACATCAAGTTTTTGGCGCCGCTGCCGGGGATTGTATGCCGATTTAGTTGTTAATTTAGTGGTTTGATCCTTTCTCACGCGTGAGGAAGTTACTTGTTTTATTAGTTTAGTTTTTCTTTTCTTATCACCGGTGCATTTGACGTGTTTGTGTTAGTTGTGTGTTTGCAGGTATTGTTTTAGTTGATGAACTTGCGTTCTTCGGGTCTCCCTTTGAATAGTCCTTTGTCTACTCCGAGAAGACCAAGAGGGCGTCGGTTTAACTTCACTGAACCCACAACACCAATACCAGCACCATTTTCACCTATAGCTAAACCCACTCCTGATTCGGACGAGGAAGGGTTTTATTTAGACGAATTCTTCAATTTAGAAGTTAAGCAAGAAGAGATGGGTGACGAACAACCAAGGGATCCAAATGATACTCGCTATGGCGAGAGGGTTCGAACTATTCCAACTAGCCGTGGCTCCGCCATTAGACCTCCGGCCATTGATCACACTTTCAATTTGAAAGGAAATCATCTCAAGAGCATAGAAGAGCAACAATTTGATGGAAAAAGGAAATGGGATCCTTACCAACACTTGGATAGGTTTGAAAAGTTGGCTCGGCTTTATCAATATGGTCAAAATCAAATGAATGCCGTGAAACTTGAGACATTTCCCATCTCAATCACCGGAGAAGCACTTGATTGGTTCAATGATTTTCCAGAGAATTCAATCACTACTTGGACCAACTTAAGGAGGCTTTCATTGGTGAGTTTTATTCACTCAGAACTCAAAGAAAGTTGGAGAATATGATTAGGTCTTTTGAACAAGATGATGGAGAAGATGTTGTAGATGCTTGGGTTCGTTTCAAGGAAATGTTGAGAAATTTTCCAGGTCACAATTTGACTAGGGAACAATATGTGGAGCTTTTCTTTGATGGGTTAAATAAGAAGTCTAAACGAGAATTGGGATATGCTTTTGGGGGTAGTTTCAATAACATTACACCCAATGAAGGCTATCAAATCTTGGAAGACATGGCAAAGGATAACTCAAATATGGATGATGAAAGGTTCTTGAAGAATGAAAGGAAGATGAAGAAGGGAACTAACCAAGGGAGAGTTGCTAAGGCTGAAGCTAGTAACGATTCAGGGGTTATTGGAGAGATTAAGGCGCTATCTGAGCGCATGGATAGGAGCTTTACTACTCAAGAGAATAGGTTTAGTGCACTAGAGAGGGATGTTAAGGTCGTAGCCGATGGGTGTGATCATTGTGGTGATATGCACTATTCTGATGAGTGTCCAAATCAGGCACCCGAAGATGTGAACTATGTTCAGAATCAACCCCAAGGGAATTTCCACCGCAACACGGGTTTCCAAAACCGACCTTCAGGTAATCCTTCTTATAGTTCTTCTTTTCAGGCTAATAATACTCGTTTTTCAGGTAACAGGTGGCAAAGAGATAATTATCAGAATCAGCCTCAACAGCAGACTCAGCAAGGACAAGGATCAGGTTCTTCTTCTTCTAATGCCGATCCAAATGCCGAGTTGAGGGAGATGATGAAGCAGTTGGTTAGTAATCAAGCTGAAACAAACACTAGCATTCAAATGATCAGGGATGATACTGAGGCTTTGAGCGAGAGGTTGGATCAGATAAACGGGAAGGTGGAGATCAACATGAAAAATCAGTGTGTTAACTTCAAAGATCTCGAGAGTAGGATGGCAGCTCTTGCTAGGCCCACAGGGACTCTTCCTAGCAACACACAGCAGAATCCTAGACCTCAGTTTAGTCAGGGACAGAAATACACTCCACCTCCAGTCCGTAATGAGCAAGCCAAAGCCATCACCACTCGTACTGGTAGGTCTTATGACCCACCTCCTATGCCTAATGTTGTTGTTTCAGATGTGCAGGATAAAGGGAGCGATGATGCTGATGTTGATGAAGAGATAGAGATGGAGGAAGATCCGACCGTGAAGACTCCGGTCACTCCACCAAAACCGGCTGTGGTTCCAGAGGTTAAACCATATAAGCCAAAGATACCATTTCCACAGAGGTTCAGGAAAGCAAAGCTGAAGGAGCAATATAACAAGTTTGTGGACATGATCAAAAATGTTCATATTAATGTTCCTTTAGTTGATCTTATTCAGGGGATGCCCAATTATGCCAAGTTCATTAAGGAGCTTGTGACAGACAAAGGGAAATTTGATGAGGCAAAGGCTACTTTTCTTAATGCCGAGTGTTCTGCTGTCTTGCAGAACCGCATTCCACCAAAGCTTGAAGATCCAGGGAGTTTCCTTATCACTTGCTCTATTAGAACTCTTACTTGTAAAGCCCTAGCTGATTTAGGGGCTAGCATCAATTTGATGCCTTACTCGGTTTATACCAAGTTGGCTTTGGGAGTCCTTCGCCCTACTCGCATGAGTATTAGACTTGCTGACCATTCGTTTCAGTATCCCATTGGGATTGCTGAGAACATGACTGTCCGAGTAGGCCATATTGTTTTTCTAGTTGACTTCGTTATCCTTGAGATGGAGGAAGATACGAAGGTCCCTCTTATTCTTGGACGCCCATTCCTTAATACCGCGGATGCTATCATCCGTGTGAAAGACAAGGAAATCTCTTTGGGCGTAGGAACTGATAGGATTGTGTTTAATGTTGAAAAGTCTATCAAGCATTCATATTCTAATGATGAGACTTGTTTCAGGATTGATGTCATTGATGATGCATTAGATCAAGAATTTCAGGAATTCATGGAGACAGATATTGGAGAGGAAGAGATCGCTAATTTAGGATCTGGAGAAATTACTGATGAAGCTTTGTTTGCAGAGGTCATGGCACTGAGCTCGGATGAGTCACCTCCCGAGGACGAGACTTTTGAGGAGGTTGTTGCTGACGGAAGTTCAAGGGTACCTAATTCTGTTGATGTACCACCTACTGACTTGGAGCTTAAGCCACTACCAACCCATCTAGAGTATGCATATCTGTCAGGTGAGTCTTCTCTTCCAGTGGTTATCTCGTCCTCACTCTCGAGTGACGAGAAAGACCGTCTCTTGTCTGTGCTTAAAGCCCATAAGCGGGCTTTTGCTTGGAAGACCACGGATATTCCAGGTATTAGTCCTGATTTTTGCCAGCATAAAATTGATTTTCTTGATGATGTTAAGCCCGTTGTCCAGAGACAAAGGCGGCTGAATCCTAATATGAAGGAGGTTGTTAAGAAAGAGGTAATTAAGCTTCTTGATGCAGGAATCATTTTTCCTATTGCTGATAGTTCATGGGTAAGTCCTGTCCACTGTGTGCCCAAAAAAGGGGGCATGACAGTCATTGAAAATGATAACAAGGAGCTTTTGGCCACTAGGACTATTACGGGTTGGCGGGTTTGTATAGACTACCGTAAGCTTAATGATGCCACCCGTAAGGATCACTTTCCCCTCCCTTTTATTGATCAAATGTTGGAACGTCTTGCAGGGAATGAATATTTTTGTTTCTTGGATGGGTTTTCCGGGTACTTTAAAATACCCATTGATCCCAAGGACCAAGAGAAAACCACTTTCACTTGTCCCTTTGGCACTTTTGCTTATCGGCGTATGCCGTTTGGTTTGTGTAATGCCCTGGCACCTTTCAAAGGTGCATGATTGCTATTTTCCAGGACATGCTTGAAACTTCCATGGAAGTTTTCATGGATGATTTTTCAGTTTTTGGGGATTCTTTTCATTCTTGCTTGAGTAATTTGGATAGGATGTTGGAACGGTGTGAGAGGGCACACCTTGTTTTGAATTGGGAAAAGTGCCATTTTATGGTCACTGAGGGTATTGTGTTAGGTCATAAAGTGTCCAAGGCCGGGATTGAGGTTGATCGGGCTAAGATAGATGTAATTGCCAAATTACCCCCGCCTTCCAATGTGAAAGGGGTAAGGAGTTTTCTTGGACATGCAGGTTTTTATCGTTGATTTATTAAGGATTTCTCTAAGATTACTCGTCCTATGACCCACTTGTTGGAGAAGGACGTTCCTTTTGTTTTTAATGATGCTTGTTTGAGTGCTTTTCAGGTATTGAAGGAGAAGTTGACTGATTCTCCTATCATGGTAGCTCCAGATTGGGATTTGCCTTTCGAGTTGATGTGTGATGCAAGCGACTATGCTGTTGGAGCTGTGCTAGGGCAAAGGGTTGAGAAACATTTCAAACCCATTTACTTTGCTAGTAAAACTTTGAACCCTGCCCAGCAAAATTACACCACTACAGAAAAGGAGTTGCTTGCAGTGGTCTTTGCATTTGATAAGTTTAGATCATATCTTGTTTTGAGTAAGACCATAGTTTTCACTGACCATTCAACCCTTAAGTACCTGTTCTCGAAACAGGATGCTAAACCCAGGCTTATCCGTTGGATTCTTTTGTTGCAAGAATTTGATATAGAAATAAAGGATAAGAAAGGGGCTGAAAATTTGGCTGCCGACCATTTGAGTCGTTTGGAAGACCCTCACCGGGAGGAACTTCGTGAGGGGGAGATCAATGATCACTTCCCCGATGAGTCTTTAATGTTTATCTCTAACTCCGATGAAGCTCCTTGGTTTGCAGATATAGCTAATTATTTGGTTGCAGGTGAGATACCTAATGATTTCACGTCCCAGCAGAAGAAGAAGCTCATATCGGATGCTAAGCATTATTTTTGGGACAATCCATACTTGTTTCGTGTTTGTGCAGATGGTATGGTTAGGAGATGTGTTGCTGGAGCCGAGACTAGAGAGATTTTGGATGCGTGTCACTACGGGCCAACTGGGGGTCACTATGGTCCTTCAGTCACGGGTAAGAAAGTTTTTGATGCAGGTTTCTATTGGCCAACAATTTTCAAGGAGGCCCAGACTTTGGTTGAGACTTGTGACATCTGTCAGCGACAGGGGAACATCACTAAACGGGATGAGATGCCTCAACAAAGCATTCAGGTATGTGAGGTATTTGATATCTGGGGTATAGACTTTATGGGACCTTTCCCACCGTCTAATAAGTTTCAGTATATTCTTGTCGCCGTTGACTACGTGTCTAAATGGGCTGAAGCCAAGGCTTTGCCCAAGAACGATGCGCGTGTAGTCATTGATTTCTTGAAACAGTTGTTCTGTCGTTTTGGTTGCCCTAGAGCTTTGATTAGTGACCGTGGTACCCATTTTGCAAACCATCAGTTAGCCAAAGTGTTGAAGAGGTACGGTGTTGTCCATTACTTTTCTACCTCATACCATCCACAGACCAGTGGTCAAGTGGAAAACACGAATAGGGCCTTGAAGAGGATTTTGGAGAAAACTGTTGGGGATAACCCCAAGGTGTGGTCAAAGAAGTTAGATGACGCCTTGTAGGCGTTTAGGACGGCTTATAAGACGCCGATTGGCACCACGCCATACCGGTTGCTCTATGGCAAAACTTGCCATCTTTCTATTGAGATAGAGCATAAGGCGTATTGGGCTTTAAGGAACTTGAATTTGGATTTGATGGAAGCACGTGAACTTAGGATGTTGCAACTTCACGAGCTTGATGAGCTTAGGCTAGGTGCTTATGAGAATTCAAGGCTATATAAGGAGAGGACCAAGGTTTGGCATGATAAGAGGATTCGTAGGAAGGAGTTCAAGGTTGGGGCAAAAGTGTTGTTATTCTTGTCTAAATTTAAGATTAAGCAACCCAAATTGACTTCTAGATGGATTGGACCGTTTGTCATTAAGCACGTGTACCCGTCGGGGTATGTTGAGTTGATCAAGCGAAACGGTGAAGGGTCGTTCATTGTCAATGGTCATCGACTTAAGCTATATTTGGAAGAAGAGCAGGTTGAGGGGATATTTGATGAGATCCCCGTGTTTGAATTTGAAACTTGAAGGTTGGTCGAGTCAAGCTAAAGACTCGTTAATAACTTAAGCGCTTCTCGGGAGGCAACCCGTGTTTATTTTATCGCATTTTATGTCCTTTGAATTAGTTAGATTTAATCTTGTTTTATTAGTATGTGCAGGCGTGTTTTGATTTGATGCGGTTCCGGGTAAGTGTGATTTGAGTTTTGTCATAAAATGTTTGAAGGAAAATTTTTTCAGGAATCCCCCACAGTGGGGGTGGAATGTCACTGCGCCGCAGCCAAAATCTTCTGCCCAATGTTGGAATAAGCCCCACTGCGCCGCAGTGGGAATGATGCACCTCCACTGCGCCGCAGTGGGAGGCCGGGTAGGTCAAAGTAAGGGCCAGGTAAGTTTTGTTCTTCACTTTATCACTTTTCACTCTTCTCTTAAAAACCGAAAAAAAGGAGCTAATCACATCAATTCTTCCATTATCTTCCATTCTTCTAGATTATCATCCACCTACATTGCATAATGGGAAGAGGAGTAAGTTTTCTTGTTTATTTCTTTGTATTTTTCTTTTAATTTGAATTTTCAATTTCTAGGGTTTATATGTTAGAATTAATTTAGGGGTTTTGATGTTTGTGGGCAATAGAAGCTAATTGGGTGTTTAATCTTTCATCTTGTTCATCCAATTTTGATTTTAATTTTGAATTTAGGGTTTTGGAAAAATTGAGGATTTGTGATGAACAAGTGTGGGGGGATGTTTATGTTGATTTATGTCGAGATTATTATTGCATTATTCCCTGAATTTGCTTGTTTGAATACCCTTTTTTGTGCCTTGTCGTGATGAACCCTAATATTTTTGCCCAGATTTTCTGCCTCACTGCGCCGCAGTGAGGGGGTTCAATGCCTCACTGCGCCGCAGTGAGAACCCTCTGTCCGTTTTGTCTCTTTAGCCCCACTGCGCCGCAGTGAGGGTTACTCTTGCCCACTGCGCCGCAGTGGGGGGTGTCCTGCCAAAGTTTTTCGTTGTTTAAATATGATTCCAGTTTTGCATTCCTCATACTCACGTTTATTCGCTTTAATGTTTGTGAATGCAGAATCCATCTGACAAGCGAAAGAAGGGCGAAGGACAATCTAGTGAGGCCGCTGATGTGCCAACCAAAACTCCTAGGCAACAAGTGGAGGTGCCACTGAATTTCTTTCCAGATCAAATGAATGAGAGGCATGCTTGGCTACAATTTGAGGGCATTAGGCAGCCCCATAAGAACATTTACAGAAATCAGTTGTTTAAGCTTGCTAAGCATGTCATTTGTCCACCAAGGTATTTACCTCCTATACAAGCTCAACTATATGGGGTCCAGGAGGACATTCGTAAATGGTTTTCCATGAGTATGCGAGTTGGAGCTAGGGATGTGAACTGTGATATTTGGAATCGGGTATTTCTTAACCGTGAGCCAGCTTATCGTGAGTTATGTTTGGAATTTTACTCGACTTTGAAACTGAAGAAGGAACTGGGGAAGGTTAAAGACATTTTTGAGGAAAGAATTGTCTGGTTTTATTGTGGGGGACAGCAGAGGAAGCTGTCAATTGCTGAGTTTGGTCATTATGTTGGGATGTATTCGAGGGAAGAATTGCAGAGCCCGGCTCTGAGGGCTATTCTAAAAAAGGGGTATTTTACAAAAGCTGACCTGGGGGATGGAGAGTCGATTGAAGCCTATTACACAAGGGTCACGGGAGGAGAGACGTGGAGCTCCTCTGGTTCAGTTAGTGTGTCGAAGATTAAGAATGTCAGATTGAGGTTACTCCACCGTATGCTCGTGACTTTCTTGGTTCAGCGGTCTACTCATTGGGAGAAGGCGTACCAGAATGATCTATGGTTACTTAAGTTATTTTCTGAGGGCTCTCCTAGAAAGTTTGCTTTGCCGCCTCTTGTGCTTTTGGACCGTATGTGCAACCATTCTGATGCACAATTGGTTTTTGGTCATTTCATTACTACTATTTACAAGAGAATGGGAGTGTTTGATTCGGATGAGTGCCAAACTTATCTTTCCTTGCCCGTATATCAAGAGACTTTCTCTTATAATGAGTTGATGAGGGCGAAGATAGTGAAGAAGAAGAAGGGGAATGAGCCGGAAAGGTTGTTAGATGATGAGGGAGAGGTTGAGGGACCACCTCTGGATCTGGAGGAGGCTGATGTTGAGATGGCTGATGCTCCACAGGAGCCACCGAGGAGGACTGGTCGTAGCATTCCCGTCCCTCGCTCGTTTGACCTTACACTCTTGGGGAACACTATTCAGAATATTTATGAGTCTCAGCAGAACAGTCAGCGAGAGTTTGATGCTTACCAGCGGAGGGTGGACCAGGATTTCACCTGGGTTGGATCACAGCAGGCCCACACTAACTATTGCCTAGATTATTATCAGCCGATGTGGGATGCTCAGTATCACGGTCGGGAGTTTGTTCGACCTGACCCGATTCCTCCGTTCTCTCCACCGCCTATTTATGTCCCCGATTATCGTCAGGGGGTCAGTCCTTTTTCTCTCATACGACTGCCCCGGGGAACATGTCACCACCACCCCATGATTTAGGAGGTTCTCCTCGAGGTCCAGTGCAGTTTGGGGTCTTTCAGGGTGGCCATGTTGGCGGTGCTTCTTCATCTTTTGCAGATTTTGATGCAGGTGCTCATTCAGGATTTGATGCTGGTCAGTCGGGAGGAGGTGCAGGTGGTTCAGGTTCAGCTCAGGAGGAGGAGCAAGATTGGATGACAAGTATTTTTGGAAAACCTGGACTACCTTATGGCTACCATGGACAGCAGCAGTAGTGGAGATGATTCCCATCCGGTACCGTGGGATGGAATCATATGATGTTTGGTTATGTTGGTATTCTCATGTCATTACTTTAGTTATCATTGTCTGGTATCCACCCTACGGGGTGATGAAACACTTGTACTTTCCTTTGTTTCTTTTATTTTCTGCATGATACTCTTTTAGTTTGCATTTTGTATGGATATTTTGGAATGTGTTCTTGTGATGTGTAATTGAGCAGGTTTGATCCGAATTGATGGAAATACTTAGTGGAACCCAAGTGTGGGGGAGGACCCGTTGGATTCTCATTCTCACCTACATTCTGTGGCATTGATTTGTTTGATTGTGTGATCGTGTTAGTAGCTCACTATGATGTCATGTGCATATGCTGGCAGTAAGTTCAGCGCAATATTTGATTGGCATCTTTATTGACATTGTTTCGCACACAACTCTCGCACATTCTGTTTTAGACTAGTTTGTTTCTCCCGTCAAGCAAATTGGACTTCCTTTTTAGGAAGAGCAATTTGTGGTGCGGGGTCGACTTACTAGTTTTGAACCGGAATGTGTCCGTAATCCGGTATGTGTTTTCATTCTTTCTGTCTATTTTGCTTACCCCTATTTACCTTAGTTTTGATCGAATATTGGACATTGAGGGCATTGTCCATCTTAAGCGTGGGGGGGTGGCAAATAGGTTTAAGCAACCGGATATATCTCTTTTGTTGTTTTGCCATTGAGAATTCTACCGGTCTTGTAGATGTGTCCCTCTCGTAGGCTTTTGGATTTTATCCAAGAGTAAGGGTTCTATCTTGAACTCTGAACTATGATGTACATGTTTGAGATTGGTGGCTTCGATTTGGTAGGATGACGGAAGATGATATGATTTGAAACTTGTGTTGAGCTTGTCCTTGTGGTAAATTGCTTTTGTCACTTAATTCATAATAACTTAATGAGCAATTTTACTACAATTTTTTTTTCCTTGGTACAAATTTAATCGGCGAAATGTGTTCTGAACGGTTATTGGGCTAATCCTTGTGGATTGATAACATTACTTGCATACTCAAATATCCCAAACACCCAAAAGTTGTGAGATTCATCATTCATTTATAGATGTGCTAGGTGTTGACGGTTTTGGTTTGATTGCCTTGTAAATTTGTCCCTCTCTTAGGCTCTTGAATTTATTCGGGAGTAAGGGTTCCATTTCGAACTCTGCACTAAGATGTGCACGTTTGAGGTTAATCTATTCCATTTCCGGGTTCCTTTCTTTGATATGAGTGTGCCGGTGATGTGTTGATTCTAGAACTTGGCCTGGTTGATCGTTACGAGACCGCAGTGAGATCACTTTTGTGATATAAGTACATTGGATGACGAATTGGCATATTAGGTTTGACCCGTATTTTCTTTCTATTCACCCTTTGCTTATGTATATTTTTACCTTTAGTATACATACTTTTATACATGTACATACATGTTTTATGTAGCTGGCTACTCTGGTCAGTGATTTTCCTTTCTTAAATATGTAAACTTTACCTCACCATACCGATAGTCTAATTTTGGGGGGCCATTGATTGTCATTGGTTTGTTTGGGCGGTTTGGGAGAGCTTCAGTGGATTGTCAGTTGGAATATTCTTGGTCTATGGGAATACGTCGATTGGTCAAGTTATTGGGGAATGTCTTGGATGGTTCAAAGGAAGTATATTGTTATAGACATTGTTCATCATTGTAAGAGGGTGCCTACTAGTAGAGTAAAAATGGTTCAAATAAAGAAAAAAAAAGAAAAACAAAAAAAAAAAAAAAGAAAAAAAAAAGAAAAAAAAAAGAAAGAAAAGAACTTGGGCTACTAGTGGGTACTTCTCATTTTTATATGTCAAAAGAATTGTTGTATCATTTGGTTCGTGAATAGAATGGAAGATTTGGTTGTTCCTAAGTTGTTTGAAGTTGATACACCACATTGGTGTCGAGTTTTGCTTGTTGCTTTTGAGGTGTGTTCGCGGGATAGCATCTTATGGGTTGGTGGCTTGGTGGCAATCAATGGTAAGGGTTTGATTAGACTATTTTATACATAACTTATACTTGTGATTATTTCCTGTTAACACTAACCTAAATTTCCCAAATCCCATTGTAAATACCCTTAGCCTAACATTACAACCGATTTATATGCCATATTTTGATGATGTACTTGGTGCTCACGCCATGTCGGTGAAGCTATGATCCTGGTTCAAGCCTATGGTAAAATATTATACATCACGACTGAGCTATGAGTGATTATTCATATATATTCAACCCCAATAGTAAGTCCGTTGGAGTAGGATGATTTTGATAGGCTCATTTGTTTCACTTTTGCTTAGTCGTGTTATTGAGGCTTGTGGATTGTGTAGGTCCTTGTGGACTGATCGTACACGAGAACGCTTATAGTTATGACGAGAGTGCGGAATCCTCTCGTGATAACCTGTTTGGTTAATTAAATTATCGTCTTTCGTTGTTAATACAACCTAAGACCTTAAACGCGCGCGGGTTTGCAATTTGACAGAGTTTAGTCGTAATCTCTTAATTAATTGTTCCTAATTACGTATTAAGTGTGAGTATTTATACTTACTGTTCATAAACGCGTGCTAATTATGGACCGTATTCCTTAAAGCCCAAAGCCCATTAGCAAACGCGTGTTTTATATGTAAACACGTGATGACCACGTATTTAGACAAACTCGTGTTACTGTAGCACGAGTTTAGTCAAACTCGTGTTACTGTAGCACGAGTTTGTACACACTTTCTTTTGTCATCTTTTAAGTATACTTTAATTACTTAAAACGTGACTAGTTTATCACTTGTATCTGTATGTTACTTATAATCACATTCATACAAGTCGTAAACATTAAACATACCAAAACTCTGATCAATATGTAATCATTCACATTACTTAAGTCCAAATAACAAGTTTAAACATAACATAAGTCTATGATTACATATTACAAAACATAAACATACTGATCAAATCGATGTTGCTGTTGTCAACCGAATCATGCACTTACAGTCTCCCCCTTGACATCAGCTACACGATTTCTTCAGTCTTGTAAAAACACTATCCATCAAATAACAATCTCCTGCTATTTGCATGAATATTAGCATGTAGACAAATACGCAAAATCTTCCTATATCTGCTTTCCTCAGTAGTCCATGAAGGTCTAAATAGACATTCAGTGTCATATAACCTTCTTTGATCATCTCTGGAAAGGTTCACTATCTGCATAGGATCATATATGCGCAACAAAATAACTCTCTTATCTCTATCTCCATACATCAATGCTTCACCAGTGTCCCTGTGAATCTCCCAGTGATCAAGTGTACTCAAAACATCTTGAGGCCATTTCTTGACTGGAACCTTCAGTACACACTTGATTGATCTTTGAGTGAATTCTATCGTACCATCATCCTTTGTAACTTTCTTCAAGGATCTTGGCTTTATGTACACACTGGCTTTATCAAAATTTTCATAGAATCTTTTCCTATAATCATCTTGCAACTTTCTACTCCAGTAAGTTGCATAACCATTTCCACTTGGATTAACAAGCCTTTTCCTTCCTAAATCCATTAAATCGGATTCACCAAGGCTTTGAAAATATCTCTTCATAGGCTTTAAGTACTGACAACCATCATCTCTTTTAATAATAAACAATTTCAGCTCATCATCAAAAAACCAACTCAAAATAGTAGTAACATACTTATGAGCCTCTCGATCACTAACAAAGTCCCAAAAAATAGATGGTTTCATACTTTCTCCTACCAATCCTCTTGCCGGCACTCTTCTATCAATTTGATGTAGGTGATCTTCATCCCTACTTGGCACTGGATACTCTGTCACATCAAATTCCTTAGAATCTTCAATATTCCAGCTTAGAGTAATTCCATCTTCATCATCTCCAACTTTGGCAAAAACCATAAAGTGTAGAGTTCTTGAACTTGGAATAAAAACTCGTTCAGCTTGAACCTCTTGTTGATCATCTGGAACTTGTTGATCTTGAGCTTGAGCTTGTTGTTGCACAAAATCATCATCTTGAAGAACATTAGTCCAGTCCAAATCAGGAATCATTTCACCTTCCTCCAAACTTTCATCATTTTCAGAATCATCATTTTGAACTTCAGATGTACCTGCACCTATCTTTTGAAGCTTATCTGAAATTTAAAAGTTCAAATATTTCAAATATGCAAAGACAAACAACATTAAGACATAAAAGATAGCATAAATAAAATAAACTATATCATAAATATAATGTAACAATTAAGTACACCAATATTTATCTTATAATTTTTATCTTATTTACATCTAAAGTACACAAATCATTAATCTCTTAAGGTTCTGGTTCAAAATCTGAATCCGAATCCGACTCTGACTCTGAAGATGTACAAGTTAACCCTAACTGCTCTTTTATTTGATCCTTATATGATCCTGGATCATAATAATCATCAGGATCCATAAAATCTGCCATAGCTCTCAAATGAACTTGTGAATCATATCCCAATCTCTTCTCTAGTCTATGCACTATTAATGGGTGCAACTCTGACTCTGAAGACTTATTGGTAGTAGAATCAGAATTGGAGTTACCTGAATTGGAATCACTATCATCATCACCAGTAAGAACTACATCTGGATCAACCATCACAGCTTTTCCTGAATCTCTCTCAGTCCCAGACGTACTAGCACCAGCAATCTCTGACTCTCTTTGTCTTTGTCTTGGTGTCTCCCCCTGAGTCGATGCTTCTGCTTGAGCTTCAGTTCTTGGCTCACCATCAGCATTTGCATCATCATCATAATCTTCATCCTCTTTCCTTTTCAACTCAGTTTCCCTACAACCATCTCCCCCTTGAGCCAATAACTGTCTAAGCTGTTCTCTGAGTTCAGCACTTTGACGCTTTTCATCTTCCAAATCAGCAACTAACTTCCCAACTAACCCTTGCATTGACTTCATTTGAGCTTCCAACGTCATAACTCTTGTCTCCAAATGATTCACCTTGAATTGAGTTGACATGATATGCGCAGGTTCAACTGTTGGTCTGACTCCAAAAGGTCGAGTAGGAGATTGTGTAGAAACTGGAGGTCGTCCGATCAAAGGCGGTTGTAGTGGACGTAGAAGTGTCGTAAACACAGTGCTTATAGGAACAACAGGCCTAAACGAAGCACTCTGTGTAGCTTGAGGAACTGACACTTGAATTGATTCAGATTGAGTTACTGCAACTGAAGGTCGACGAATCCTTTGTCTTCTATAAAGCAGAGTACCCTGTGTTTCAGCAGATTCATCAGCAACAACAGATTCAGTATCAACAACAGGTACCTCTGATCGTACAGATTCATCAGCAATTAAACTTTCCGTCACCTCAGTTCTTGCAGACTCCTCTTGCTGTCTGTGCTTCTCAAATGCCTCAGCCAAGTGAGCAGGTAGAACCTTTCCCGACCTAGGCACTTTCCTTCGTCTGATCAAAGGAATCTCCTCTTCCTCTGGTTCACTCTCCTCTTCAGTGCGAACTCGTTTCAAACCTCTCTCAACAGAAGAAGAAACACTTGCATGAGCAACATCAGCCCTAACATAGTTCAGATGATCATCTACATCCTCCAATAAGCGATCCAGCTCTTGATCTCTTTCAGCATTAGATTCTACAAACAACTCCAAATTATCCAACGGTTGGAAATTATCCACTTGTGCAATAACATCATCTGGATCCAATGCAGCATGTACAAAAGCTTCACCAACTTCAGGGTTAGCACCTTCTGCCTGATCTAACAGATCTTCCATCGCTTCATTATCTGCCTGAACATCTTCAGCAGCAGCTTGTACTGGCCTAACTTCAGGCTGAGCCTGTGGTGCCACTTGAGGATGAACTCGTGGACGAACCCGTGTTCAAACCCATGCTTTACGTGTTTACCATTGCACGTGTTTACCCTTCGTCACGCGTTTACCTTTGTTTGCACGCGTTTACCATTGATCACACGCGTTTACAACTGTAACACGCGTTTGAAGAATGGTACACGTGTTTAGGTATTTATGGCAGATTTCACGCGTTTGAAATTTTTACACGCGTTTACAAGCAGTTTCCAAATTTTCTAAGTTTTATTGTGCAGATTTATTATTGCTAAATTTTCATTATTGCACTATTGTTTTTGTTTTTCAGAAATGGCAGGAAATCCGAGAATCGATCGATTCGCGATTCCTACGACTATGTAAGTGCGGAATCCAAACATAATCGTTATTGAGGAAATTGAATGAAACACATACATATATATGAACAGGAGATAAAATTCAGATGTAAAACAAAACTCATATCTTGTATTAATCATAAGATTACAATACATAAAACGAGTAGACATCTGATTCTTTGGGCGGCATCTCGAGGTATAGATCTCTACCTCGAGAACCTAGTGAATGAAATCTGTTGCAACTAAAATCATCAACCTAAAACCGAAACCTAAGAACAATATATATAGGCTACAAATGGGCTGGGCTTCAAACTCCTGGGCTTCCAAACACGTGCTACAGTAACACGTGTTTAGTCAAACTCGTGTTACTGTTCACACGAGTTTGTCCAAACTCGTGGTACTGTTCACACGAGTTTGTCCAAACTCGTGGTACTGTTCACACGAGTTTGTCCAAACTCGTGGTACTGTTCACACGAGTTTGTCCAGTTGTCTGGATAATCTCTGTAAAGTAACAGCCCTTTAATTGAGATGCATCGGACACAAATTGTGCACCAGAACGTGCACTTACAGATTGTTCAGATATTGTCAAACATTTCGGGTTTTCATTTAAGATTAAAACTGCTTCACCAAAGTCCTTGTCATCGACATACTTGGTTTGGTTTCTTTTTGATAATCGTAATGTGTTTATATAGCTTCGTGCCAAGGAATGCTTTTGCTTAATTTCCAGATTTGCTTGAGAACAAGCAACGCTCAAGTGTGGGGGATTTGATGTGACCAATTTATATAGATCGCCCACATCATTATTGGCCTTTTTCGTATGTGTTTTGAGTCGATTTTGTATGCATTTGGTGCGTTTATGGTGTTTGTTAGTGCTTTCAGGTTCTTAGCAGGTTGCGCGTCCATTTGGTGCATTTTCTGATGATTTTAGGCCAAGATATTGATCCGAGTGTTCGAGAGCTGTTAATTTGGAAGGATCGAAGATTTCAGCAATTATCCGTTGCGCCGCAGTGGGAAGAATAGTGCCCCACTGCGCCGCAGTCACTTGATAGCTAAAAAACAAGAAATTCAGAGATTATTCACTGCGCCGCAGTGGGAGGGATGTTGCCCCACTGCGCCGCAGTCACCTAGAAGAACCAAAATTCCAGGGATTTCCACTGCGCCGCAGTGGGGGTGCACAAGGCCCACTGCGCCGTGAGTCAGGAGTGGCATGGCTCACTGCGCCGCAGTGAGTGCACGGGAAGCCCAACTCTTCAGCTTTTCAGCCGTTCAGATTTTATGGGGTATATAAGCAAGGAATCAACCGTTTTTTGAGATATCAAGCATTCTTCTAGGAGCTGTTCTACACGAATTCTTTCAAGGATCATCTCAGATTTCATCATTGGATTCATTGAAGATTCAAGAACACCCATCTAGATCGTATCTACTTTTCTGTCTTGCAATTTTTATTCAAAAATCACTGGTACAATATGTCCTATTTCTATTTCGTTATTTATTTTCAATTTAGCATGAGTGGCTAGATTTCCAATCATCCACTTTGATGAAACTTGACGAATGATATGATTGCAATATTTTAATTCAAGAGTTGATTCAATTATCGTTGTGTCGTGATCTTTATCAATTAATTCCTTGTGATTTATTCTTTTGATGTTAATGGTTTATGTGTTCATCGTTAGTGGTACTAGGTGAATATGTTTATCGTTTCAATTCGATTGTCTATGGTCGGTTGTCACCGGTTCATGGTATGACGGTGAATGTCAAATCTATAATAGGAATTAATCGGTAAACGTGTTTAGAAACGGTTGGTGGTACCACGTTTTCATTCACATAGGCATAATTGGTAATTGGATAATCAAGCAAACTAATTGTTGGGGAAATTTTCTAGGCATTGGTGGTACCGGCTTGGGTAATTAAACTAGCAACTTAGGTGTTTGGGTGATTTGCGAGCGGTTGGTGGTACCACGCGAGCATTTATCCTTTCACGATTATCTTGTCAACTCTAAAGAATTTGTTCTTACATGTGTGCAATCATAGCTGAAGTCAAGTGGATTCGAAGTGGATGATCTTTATTTATATTGTCTGAAATTTCTTTACTTTTAATTGTATTGTCATTTCAATTTCTTTAATTTCAAATTGTCAAAAGTTAGGTAGCAATTCGGCTACGGTTTCACCCTTTCTCTAAAACTACTTTAGCAAACAATTATTTCAAAACCAATCCCTGCGAACGACCTCGGACTTACCTTTTAGCTATACTATATACGAACGGGTCCACTGCCCGAGAGTGTGTAGTAGTCAGTTTTAGGGTATTTCTTGTTTTTAATTTTAAACTCGATTTTACACATCAAGTTTTTGGCGATGTGACCAATTTATATAGATCGCCCACATCATTATTGGCTTTTTTCGTATGTGTTTTGAGTCGATTTTGTATGCATTTGGCGCGTTTATGGTGTTTGTTAGTGCTTTCAGGTTCTTAGCAGGTTGCGCGTCCATTTGGTGCATTTTCTGATGATTTTTTTTTTTTTTTTTTTTTTTTTTTTTTTTTTTTTTTTTTTTTTTTTTTTTTTTTTTTTTTTTTTTTTTTTTTTTTTTTTTTTTTTTTTTTTTTTTTTTTTTTTTTTTTTTTTTTTTTTTTTTTTTTTTTTTTTTTTTTTTTTTTTTTTTTTTTTTTTTTCTGATTATCAAGTTTTCTTTCTAGGAGCTGTTCTACCACGAATTCTTTCAAGGATCATCTCAGATTTCATCATTGGATTCATTGAAGATTCAAGAACACCCATCTAGATCGTATCTAATTTTCTGTCTTGCAATTTACATTCAACAATCATTGGTACAATATGTTCTCTTTCTATTTCGTTTTTATTTTCAATTTAGCATGAGTGGCTAGATTTCCAATCATCCACTTTGATGAAACTTGACGAATGATATGATTGCAATATTTTAATTCAAGAGTTGATTCAATTATCGTTGTGTCGTGATCTTTATCAATTAATTCCTTGTGATTTATTCTTTTGATGTTAATGGTTTATGTGTTCATCGTTAGTGGTACTAGGTGAATATGTTTATCGTTTCAATTCGATTGTCTATGGTCGGTTGTCACCGGTTCATGGTATGACGGTGAATGTCAAATCTATAATAGGAATTAATCGGTAAACGTGTTTAGAAACGGTTGGTGGTACCACGTTTTCATTCACATAGGCATAATTGGTAATTGGATAATCAAGCAAACTAATTGTTGGGGAAATTTTCTAGGCATTGGTGGTACCGGCTTGGGTAATTAAACTAGCAACTTAGGTGTTTGGGTGATTTGCGAGCGGTTGGTGGTACCACGCGAGCATTTATCCTTTCACGATTATCTTGTCAACTCTAAAGAATTTGTTTAACGTGTGCAATCATAGCTGAAGTCAAGTGGATTCGAAGTGGATGATCTTTATTTATATTGTCTGAAACTTCTTTACTTTTAAATTGTTTTGTCATTTCAATTTCTTTAATTTCAATTTGTCAAAAGTTAGGTAGCAATTCGGCTACGGTTCTACCCTTTTTCTAAAACTACTTTAGCAAACAATTATTTCAAAACCAATCCCTGCGAACGACCTCGGACTTACCTTTTAGCTATACTATATACGAACGGGTCCACTGCCCGAGAGTGTGTAGTAGTCAGTTTTAGGGTATTTCTTGTTTTTAATTTTAAACTCGATTTTACACATCAAGTTTTTGGTGATGTGACCAATTTATATAGATCGCCCACATCATTATTGGCTTTTTTCGTATGTGTTTTGAGTCGATTTTGTATGCATTTGGCGCGTTTATGGTGTTTGTTAGTGCTTTCAGGTTCTTAGCAGGTTGCGCGTCCATTTGGTGCATTTTCTGATGATTTTAGGCCAAGATATTGATCCGAGTGTTCGAGAGCTGTTAATTTGGAAGGATCGAAGATTTCAGCAATTATCCGTTGTGCCGCAGTGGGAAGGGTAGTGCCCCACTGCGCCGCAGTCACTTGATAGCTCAAAAAACAAGAAATTCAGAGATTATTCACTGCGCCGCAGTGAGTGCACGGGAAGCCCAACTCTTCAGCTTTTCAGCCGTTCAGATTTTATGGGGTATATAAGCAAGGAATCAACCGTTTTTTGAGATATCAAGCATTCTTTCTAGGAGCTGTTCTACACGAATTCTTTCAAGGATCATCTCAGATTTCATCATTGGATTCATTGAAGATTCAAGAACACCCATCTAGATTGTATCTACTTTTCTGTCTTGCAATTTTTATTCAAAAATCACTGGTACAATATGTTCTATTTCTATTTCGTTTTTTATTTTCAATTTAGCATGAGTGGCTAGATTTCCAATCATCCACTTTGATGAAACTTGACGAATGATATGATTGCAATATTTTAATTCAAGAGTTGATTCAATTATCGTTGTGCCGTGATCTTTATCAATTAATTCCTTGTGATTTATTCTTTTGATGTTAATGGTTTATGTGTTCATCGTTAGTGGTACTAGGTGAATATGTTTATCGTTTCAATTCGATTGTCTATGGTCGGTTGTCACCGGTTCATGGTATGACGGTGAATGTCAAATCTATAATAGGAATTAATCGGTAAACGTGTTTAGAAACGGTTGGTGGTACCACGTTTTCATTCACATAGGCATAATTGGTAATTGGATAATCAAGCAAACTAATTGTTGGGGAAATTTTCTAGGCATTGGTGGTACCGGCTTGGGTAATTAAACTAGCAACTTAGGTGTTTGGGTGATTTGCGAGCGGTTGGTGGTACCACGCGAGCATTTATCCTTTCACGATTATCTTGTCAACTCTAAAGAATTTGTTTACGTGTGCAATCATAGCTGAAGTCAAGTGGATTCGAAGTGGATGATCTTTATTTATATTGTCTGAAATTTCTTTACTTTTAATTGTCTTGTCATTTCAATTTCTTTAATTTCAATTTGTCAAAAGTTAGGTAGCAATTCGGCTACGGTTCTACCCTTTTTCTAAAACTACTTTAGCAAACAATTATTTCAAAACCAATCCCTGCGAACGATCAAGGACTTACCTTTTAGCTATACTATATACGAACGGGTCCACTGTCCGAGAGTGTGTAGTAGTCAGTTTTAGGGTATTTCTTGTTTTTAATTTTAAACTCGATTTCGCACATCACAAACAGATGGTTCATCAGCAAGCTAGATGAGGAGTTAATTAAACCTCACAGACGTGATGACCCAGCAGTTCAGATTGCCAAGCAAGAACACGCTTGGGAGCTTGAAGCCGAAAATTGTAGATGTCTTATTAATGTAAATGCTTTATGTATCAGCATGTAATGTTTAAAGATGATATATAAGACATCTTTCTATCATTCCTTTATTCTTATTCAAGTCTAGTCTACTCAGCAAGTCTTCTCAGCGAATAGGGGGAGATTGTTGAGTCAAGGATTCGCTGACCAGACTTGGTCGCTGACGTGAGTCGTCAGCAAGTCATCAGCGAGTCAATGACTCTTGTCAGTGGGTGGTTTACTTTCCAAGTTGTGTGTCAAGGCGGGAAGTTTTCAAACCACAAGAAGACAAGTAGTCACATGGTGGTTCTTCCAACTGGATATTACCTTATATGGCAAAGGTACAGTTGGGACCAAAACAAGGGTTTTCTCTTTCATACCCGTTTTGGTAAAGAAGACAAAGGCTCCTGGATCCAAGTACATCGAGCCAATGGGACGTCGACAACCACCATTCTATCACTATCATTGTAAGGCTGTGTTGCCCTAATTCCTCCCCTATATAAAGCAACACAGCCGCACCATTTACAAGTGTGTTTGTCACCACAAGTGTATGTCACTTATTTTCTCTCTTGTAATTGCTTAAGTTTTTAGTGTGTCTAGACTTAGCAATTATTTAGTTCATTTGTATTCTTGTAAGACAAGTTATAATATCGACCATGTATTCATCGTTTAATCAATGATACATATGATTAGACTTGCTTAGATCTTTGCATTTGAACTTGTTCTTGTTCTTGTCTCTTACTTTACATTCTTTACTTTCTTGTCTAGCTTAATTAAAATATAAGTGTGCATTCGTGGACTGTCAAGTGGTATCAAAGCCAACGTTTCTAAATTATTGAAACAAGATCTGTTTGCATACTTATCTTATTTCTTTCTTAAAACGAACATGACTGTTAGAATTTCATTTTGGTATTTCTGAGAACCACAAAAGTAGATATTTAAATGGAGGGCAAAGATGAAATCCAATTGCATGTGATGGATTACATTTGAATAGATTTAACATAGTTTGATCACATGTGACATCTTTGATCAAATGTAATCACATCTTTGTTTTCAAGTTTGGTAGATACTTTGCGTTTAAGTTTGGTACCATGATTTATTTAAGCCTTTTACCTAATATTAAGTAACGTTAAATGAAGCTTCCATCAAAGTAAATACGGTATAATCTGAAAAGAATGTCCATAAGCAACAACAGATAAGTTTGATATGCTAAAAGTTTATGCCAAGTCACACCACTCACACATGCACGTGCAAGACTTAATTGAATCAAATAAGTTGTAAAGCAAATAGGGGATCCTAAGAATTTGTCATACTCTTCTTGCCAGCTTAGCTAATTCAACTTGGAAGAAGATCAAAGTCACACAATTGCATTGTAATAGATTGCAACTTCACCTTCCCATCTCCATTGTTCTGAAATAAAATAATCCATCCCTTCAATCAATAACGCAGAAAGTATGACTGCCAATTTTCAAATACAAGAAAAGTGAAAGCTACAAATTGCTAATACATGATCAAACACCTAATAATTCATGAATTTCTCAGCATGCTCCCTGTCTTATTATGGTATATAGCAACATAGAAAAATAAAATACAAGATGGTAGTAGTAGTACCTTCTTCGGACCTTGTTTTTTAGCCTTCTTTGAAGTTGAGACGGTCTTAGCAAGCCTAGCTAGTGTGTCATTGCTTTTGCTTTTAGAGTGTACACCAGTTGCATCATGTAAGCTTGGATAAACCTCCGTCACCATGCTGTAAAGGTCAATCCCAAGAATGGCACAAAGATAATATACAGTGCTCACAAACAGAAGATAATGCCTAAAGCTATATCATTTTAAGTAGGTTCCAAAATAGAAATTCATACACCTCCTAAAATATGTTAAACAAACCTCATTTCTTGTTGTTAGTCCTACTAACCCTGCTAAATTAGCAAAAACATGATATGCGTCATTCACTATTTTTTCCCCTCAATATCTTTCAAAAAAATTTCAAACGTCATGATCTTGTTGTTAAAAGAACACGTAAAAAATGTGTACGCCTCTTTCAATTCTTGTTGATTAGGTACCTCAATAGATGATAATTCTCATGTATGTTTCATTTTCTTAACAGTAATAAAATGAGGTCAAGTTTGACTTTGAGGTCAGATTGATGAGCTTTCAAAGTTCCTGTAGTGATATCCCATTTTTATTATTGGACCACCAACAAAAAATTACTTCATCATAGCCTTAAAAGTCAAAAAGTATATTTTTCTTGCAAAACAAAACCAGCTTACCAGGTTTGGAAGGATGACAGACTCCTCTTTAGCAAGTTATGAACAAAATTCCATATCATCGTTTATACCTTTGAGCTTTGAGTAAGTTTACCTGCATTAGACATTTTGCCTTATCAGATATCTGTTCGATAATAGTTTAGCATCATTAGATTTCGCTAACTTTCACCATTAGTAAGAGAGATCCTTATTGCTTTTCTAAGAGCAATTAAGGTTCTATCCAGGCAATAAGGACCCTTTTTCTTAATATAACTCAGTTTTATCACACCCAATTTCTAGCAGTAACTAATGAGAGTCTATACTCCATAATCGAGCTCATTTTGTATAAGTGACTAATGAGACTATGAAGATAAGTCAATATTGTTTAGATACTAAGACTAAAAAACAGAATATATGGCAAATGCACAATTATTCTTTTATCAAGCATGAAAACCACACTAAAAAACAGAACTGATCATTGTCTTAAGAAAATGGTTGAATTACCTTTGTTGCTAAACAAAAGCATAATGAGATGTAAGACTGGACCATCAAAGCATAGAAATTAAACAAATGTTTTCTATTTCTTCTCTTTACTGTCTAAATCATTCATCAATCAAGCAATTCAAACATTAAATTAAATATACTTTCAGACCCAAAGTAGCTTTCTGAGTCATCTTGTGCTTAAGCTTTTGTTCTTGCAGACCCATCAAATATAGATGCAATTTAGGAGCCTACGGAAAATCCACATTATGTGCTATTCACTTAATGATTCAGTGTGCAAAGATACATGAATAAGGAAATTGTTTAATGAGCTTAAGTGATTGACTTTGAAAGACTACCTTATATACAGTTCCAAATCCCCTTTGCCCAAGGTTGTTATCATCATCAAAGAATTTGTTCCAAATGGGTTTGGGTCGAAAAAAGAAATATTCTTACCTTATGGTGTCATTTCTTAGACGTTTTACCATAGTAAGCTGCTTGAGAGGCGAGATTTATATAGGTATCCCCACCATTGTGTTCATCCAACTTCAATACATGTGAAAAATAATCAATCAACAAATGTCATTTGATTTCAAAATTCGTTCTTCAAATGTAAAGGATCTAAGCCAGTGTATGTATTCATTTTTTTAAGTAAATATAAACCTAAACAGAGCTATAGACAATGAAAAAGCTATAAGAGGCTCGTTTCTTATTGTTGTAAGGAAGTCAAAAACTTGAACCTGTAACCCCAATACAAATCCAAGTTAAAACATCTTGTTTATAACGTAGCATTTGTAATTCTGATTAATACATTAACTACTTCAAAATTTCCAAAATAATATAGGTTGTCAATTGTGGCTTTCCACCTTGATATTAATGTAAAAATGGTTCACTTTGACCATTACCCAACCCAACCCAACCAAATCAACCAGATTTAGTATATGGGTTGTGCACTTTTTTACCTTCCACCAGCCCGCTATCGTAGAAACATACCTGAATTTAACTTAGACCATCACTCACCGAGTGTAGAGACGATTCAGTATATGGAATTTTTTTCCAAAATAGACATATTTTGGGGTGTGTTTGTCAAAATAGTTTTTGCAAAAAAAAAATTATGAAACTAGTAATTCCGGTTTTCGAAAAACCGGACTCGTGATTTTTGGTCCAATCCGGTAATGAGAAAACCGGACTCAAAATTTGAAATTTGAGTCCGGTAATACAAAACCCGGACTCGATGTTCGTGCAGGAAGAAGACAAGGATTGCAGGCGTACTTTTTGACTGGTACAGTTGATAGTGACATGTGGTTGAATCCGGGTTTTGGAAACCCGGACTCACGAAACCCTAACACGTGTCGATGCCGCATGAAACCCTAACTTATGTAACCTATTATATATTAGATGTGTATATACACTTTCAGAAGCATACTTTCAAGCATTCAAGCATTAAACATTATCAATATTCATTATATCTTTCAAACACAGTCAACTAAATTCCTAAAATAAAAATGGCTTCTTCATCATTTAACCCAATTATGGTGCAGTTAATTTGGGATGATTGTGTATCATTCGCAAATGGGATCCTTCAAAATGCAGATCCATCAAAAAGAAGAAGTTTTCCTCTTTTTCATGTAATGACTTATTCAGAAATTTGTGATATCACTTACAGTTGTTTTGAGGATTTAAATTTAGACATGGTTTGTTATTAATCCAACTTATTTTGCGAACATCAAAAGTGGAAGGGTGATAGCTTTTCAGAAATTCTACAAGTGGTATGAGTAGAGTAAAAATTGACCACCATGTGCATGATTGTTTGTTTGCTATAAACGAGGAGTGTAACACCACCAGGCAAAAAAGTGTAACCCCACCAGAGGCATTATTAGCGGCGACGTCGCCGCTAATACTGCTCTCTGGTGCAGTATTAGCGGCGACGTCGCCGCTAATACTGCGGGCCCCCTGTCTGTAATGGTAAATCTGGCAGAGAAATTAGCGGGCCCCCTGTCAGTGTCAGAGTATTAGCGGCGACGTCGCCGCTAATGCCCTGGTCGGGTTGACTTTTGCCTGGTGGTGTTACCCTGTGCCTTTATAAACATAGATTTATAAAGGAGTGTAACCACACTGAAGGCAAAAAAGTGTAATCCCACCAGAGAGATTATTAGCGGCGACGTCGCCGCTAATACTCTCTCTGGTGCAGTATTAGCGGCGACGTCGCCGCTAATACTGCGGGCCCCCTGTCTGTAATGGTAAATCTGGCAGAGAAATTAGCGGGCCCCCTGTCAGTGTCAGAGTATTAGCGGCGACGTCGCCGCTAATGCCCTGGTCGGGTTGACTTTTGCCTGGTGGTGTTACCCTGTGCCTTAAAATATGCTTTAAGTGTTTTTTACACAGTGATTACTCTCTTTTGGATATATATATATATAGGGGTGAGTTATTATATATATATATATATTATATATATATATATCTTTTTTAAAGGTTCCTAGAATATTTATTATATAAATATATATATAGTAAAAAGTTAAAATGAGAACTAAATATTTGTCGAGAACTATGAGAACTTTAATGTATAGGGATAATATTGTAATTCAAATTAATTTAAATAATTAACAATTAAATAATATCTCAGTTAGTTAGATGCGAAATGAGGGGTACGGTTACGAGAATTTCAAATGGATTTCATTCATTCAATCAATAATTGCCCATGTGTACGTAGGAAATATTTTTCCTTAAACAAACATTTCCATTTGTTGTTTATTATATTTACTCAAATAATAGTTTTCAAAGAAACGGATAGTAATTTTAATTGTCTTTACCATATACATGAAATGAGTGATAATTTGTTTTAATTATAATAAAAAAATATTTTATGCACTTGTGTATAGGGTCATTCACATGTGTACCGACTAAAAATTATATTTTGTTATAATAAAAAATATACTTACACTTGTAAATATTGTAACACCCCGAGCTAGGCTCGAAATGCACCGAAAAGCATGACACAAGATGGAATTATCGTAGAACGAGACTATATGAAAATAAAAGGATTCCGTGAACCCAACAATTAAGTTACAATGTCACAAAAGCATAAGGAGCATACAACCATCAAAAGTTTACAAAATAACATTCAAAAGATGGCTCATGATCCTAAGCAAGTCCCATCAACGGGTAATGAATCACGGATCCATGGTCAAGTCCAACATCTAGAAAGCACATCAAGCTCTTGGGTTCTCTTGGTTACCTGAAAAGTGTACTAAACAATGTCAACACTAGGTTGGTGAGTTCGTAGAAAAGGATGAACAAGAACACGTTCCAATGTCAACCAATACATAATTAACATTAACATGATCTAATAATTGCACACTTGTACTCAATGTACTCAATTGCACGTAATGTACCCCATTGTACTCAATTGCACGTAATGTATCTCATTGTACTCAATTGCACGTAATGTACTCATTGTACTCAATTGCACGTAAATATTCATCCATGACCATCAATGTCCACACATAACCAAACCATGTGTATATACTTCGTACGATACTACTTTTGAAAGGCCTTTGATGCTTATATATAGGGTCACCCGCAGCCTTCCCACCACATCTCCAACCTTTCAAAGGCATTATCGTCCTCCATATATACACAACTAACCTAAAACAACTCAATATACAATACAATAACCATACAACTAATCACATAATTGCACATCAACAAAAACGTCACACAACATGTACGTCACAAATGTCATCATGCACAAAGTACACTTTTCAGCCCGACTCTTAAAAGAGTAGGGGAGGCTACGAAAACTCACCTTTGCCTTGATTATCGAACTTAAAGTGAGCTAGAACGTCAATTAGTTCGCCAAACGATCACAACCTATCATAATGTACATGTACGTATCAATATGTATATAATTATGTCCTCATTTAAGTTCTATAATCTTTGGAATTAAATCCGGGACTTGAACACGTGTTATGACTCGGGTATGATACTTTAGAGAACAAGTAAGGACTCATTTAAAGTTCGATTCGATCCAAGGAAACTAGAAGTCAAGCTAAAATTAGAAACAGGAAATTGCACTTTGGAGAGAGGGCGTAACTTACGGCCAACAGGGGCGTAAGTTACGGTGGTCAAAAAACAACGGGCGTAAGGTACGCTAAGGAGGGGCGTAAGCTACGCTGGGACAAGGTTCAACGGGCGTAAGTACGGCTGGCTAGGGGCGTAGGTTACGGTGCCCCAGAAATGCATTTTGGCGTCTAGGTTTCCAAGTTTTGGCGTAAACAGAAGGGTTTTGGAATGAAGATAGGGAGGGGCGTAAGGTACGGCCCTGATGGGCGTAACCTACGCCTGGTTCTGAACAAGAACACACCAGCAGGTGTTCAAGGCACAAACACGACCCGAAACCCTAATTTCTCAATATCAAGACCATGAAATCGATTTGCTCAGCCCCAAGACCCATTTTTACGCATAGTTAGACACAATTAGATATAATTAAACATGTTTCATCATTCAAATCCAACCCTTTAACTCATTTACATGTCCAAATCATTCTTGACCCATTTGAACTCAAAGTTGACCCAAAACTCTAGTTTTTGGCTTAGAACTCATTTTAAGTTAAGGCTAACATGTTTGAACATAACCCACTTGATAATTCCACTTCAAAACATGACTTTTGACCCAAATCGATTTTTGACCTAATTTGAAGAACTTGAAACCCTAATTTCGGATTTTGAAGCTAGAAGGACCAAGAGTGCTTAGATTTAGTTGAAATACAAGTTTAATAACTAGAAATGATGAATTTGAGCTAGAAAACACTTACCAAAACCTCCACAAGCAATCAAACCCGAATTTGACCTAATTGAAGCCTTTTTCTTGCACTTTGAAACTTGAATTTTTGATATGTGCTAGAATGATAATAAGGATGATGATTTTGTTATTATTCCACTTGAAACAACATTAAATGAACCAAGATTCTAGAGAGGGATTGAGAGTTTAAGCATTTAGTGAGATGGGAGAGAAAATGTAAGAGATATGAATGAGTGGATGAGAGAAATGAATGAAGGAGGTTGGGGATAGGGTTGGATCTCTTGGATGGGTCATGGGTTGGGTTGAACCCATGGATAGGATCCATATCATTTTTACTAGTTTAATTAGATGTTATTTAAGTGAAAGTCGATTTGCACTAACTAATGATCTCAATTTGCACATAAGTCTCTAATTAAATAATAAATTGACCCATATGAACACATTGCACTCAATTGAACTTCAAATTGCACTAGAACATATATTGATTTACTAATACTTAGTCAAAATGTACACATAGTCAAAAGGTCAAAGTTCACGATTGTTACATCATTCCCCCGTTAGAGGAATTTCGTCCCGAAATTCGATAGAACCCTAATCACTAAACAAATGCGGATATTTTGACTTCATGAAGTCTTCCCGCTCCCAAGTGAATTCGGCTCCACGTCTAGCATGCCATCGAACCTTGACTATCGTATAACGCTTTTTCTTTAGTTTCTTGAATTCACGATCCACAATCTCTACCGGTTCTTCAACAAAATTGAGCTTCTTGTCCACCTGTATTTCGTCCATAGGTACGTGATGAGTAGGATCCGCCAAACACTTTCTTAAATTGCAAATATGGAACACATTGTGCACACCGCTAAGTTCTTGAGGTAGCCTTAACCGATATGCCACCTTGCCCACACGTTCAATGATCTCAAAAGGTCCTATGTATCTTGGCGCAAGCTTGCCTCTCTTTATGAAACGAACAACACCTTTCCACGGGGAAACCTTCAAAAGCACATGATCACCAACATTGAACTCCAACGGTCTACGCCTCACATCGGCTTGACCCTTTCCTTTCTACTTAAAGCATCGACTACGACATTGGCTTTGCCCGGATGATAGCGAATGTCACAATCATAATCGCTAAAAAGTTCAATCCACCTTCTTTGCCTCATATTCAACTCACTTTGATTGAAAATGTGTTGGAGACTTTTATGATCGGTGTAGATTACACATTTGGTGCCATAAAGGTAATGTCTCCAACACTTCAAAGCGAAAACAACCGCTCCCAATTCTAAATCGTGAGTAGGGTAGTTTTTCTCATGCACCTTAAGTTGTCGGGAGGCATAAGCAATGACCTTGCCCCGTTGCATGAGTACACACCCCAATCCTTGTCCCGAAGCATCACAATAGACCACAAAATCATCAATCCCATCCGGAAGGCTCAAGATAGGAGCATCACATAACATGTCCTTGAGAGTTTGAAAGGCAACCTCTTGCTTCTCGCCCCACTCAAACCTCCTCTCTTTTTGAGTCAAGAGAGTGAGTGGTTGTGCTATCTTGGAGAAACCTTCAATGAATCTTCGGTAATAACCCGCCAATCCAAGAAATTGACGAATCTCGGATGGTGTTTCGGGTCGCCTCCAATTCTTTACCGCTTCAATCTTGCTAGGATCCACATGAATCCCATCTTTGCTAATCACGTGACCAAGGAAATGAACTTCTTCCAACCAAAACTCGCATTTTGAAAATTTTGCATACAACTTCTCCTTTCTAAGCAACCCTAGCATCTCACACAAATGCTCGGCATGATCTTCCTTTGTTTTCGAATAGACAAGTATGTCATCAATGAAGACAATGACCGACTTGTCCAAATAGGGTCGACACACCCGGTTCATCAAGTCCATGAACACCGCCGGTGCGTTAGTCAACCCAAACGGCATAACGGTGAACTCGTAGTGACCATACCTTGTACGAAACGCCGTCTTTGGTATGTCATCTTCATGAACTCTAAGTTGATGATAGCCCGAACGGAGATCGATTTTTGAGAAGTATTTGGCACCTTGCAAACGATCAAAAGCTCATCAATTCTAGGAAGTGGATACCGGTTCTTCACCGTGAGCTTGTTCAATTCCCGGTAATCGATACACATCCTAAAAGACCCATCTTTCTTCTTCACAAACAAGATTGGAGCTCCCCAAGGCGATTGACTAGGACGAATGAACCCTTTTTCTTGAAGTTCTTTAAGTTGAGATTCTAACTCTTGCATTTCCGTCAAGGCAAGTCTATATGGAGCTTTAGCCACGGGTGCGGCTCCGGGGATCAAATTGATGCGAAAATCAAGTTCACGAGACGGGGGTAGACCCGGTAGGTCATCCGGAAAAACATCAGGAAAATCACGAACAATAGGAACGGCTTTCAATTCTACCTTTGTGACGGTAGCACTAAAAACCTTGGAACTAGAAGAATCGGAAGTTTCACCTTGGACTCTAAGAATATCGCCGTTTGACAACGGTATTTTGACCACTCTTTCACCACAATCAATGACCGCATTTACCGCCGTCATCCAATCCATACCCACAATGATTCAAGGCGTAAGCTACGGTGGCAAGGGGCGTAAGCTACGCTGGGCAAGTTTTGACTGGGCGTAAGGTACGGTCAATATGGGCGAAGGTACGGTGCCCCAGAAATGCATTTTGGCGTCTGGTTTCCAAGTTTTCGGCGTAAACAGAAGGGTTTTGGCGTAATGAAATGGGGAGGGGCGTAAGGTACGGCCCTGAGGGGCGTAACCTACGCCTGGTTCTGAACAAGAACACACCAGCAGGTGTTCAAGGCACAAACACGACCCAAACCCTAATTTTCTCAATATCAAGACCATGAAATCGATTTGCTCAGCCCCAAGACCCATTTTTACGCATAGTTAGACACAATTAGATATAATTAAACATGTTTCATCATTCAAATCCAACCCTTTAACTCATTTACATGTCCAAATCATTCTTGACCCATTTGAACTCAAAGTTGACCCAAAACCTAGTTCTTGGCTTAAAAATCATTTTGAGTAGTTAAGGCTAACATGTTTGAACATAACCCACTTGATAATTTCACTTCAAAACATGACTTTGACCCAAATCGATTTTGACCTAATTTGAAGAACTAGAAACCCTAATTTCGGATTTTGAAGCTATAAGGACCAAGAGTGCTTAGATTTAGTTGAATACAAGTTTAATAACTAGAAATGATGAATTTGAGCTAGAAAACACTTACCAAAACCTCCACAATCAATCAAACCCGAATTTGACCTAATTGAAGCTTTTTCTTGCACTTTGAAACTTGGATTTTTTATATGATGCTAGAATGATAATAAGGATGATGATTTTGTTATTATTCCACTTGAAACAACATTAAATGAACCAAGATTCTAGAGAGGGATTGAGAGTTTAAGCATTTAGTGAGATGGGAGAGAAAATGTAAGAGATATGAATGAGTGGATGAGAGAAATGAATGAAGGAGGTTGGGGATAGGGTTGGATCTCTTAGATGGGTCATGGGTTGGGTTGAACCCATGGATAGGATCCATATCATTTTTACTAGTTTAATTAGATGTTATTTAAGTGAAAGTCGATTTGCACTAACTAATGATCTCAATTTGCACATAAGTCTCAAATTAAATAATAAATTGACCCATATGAACACATTGCACTCAATTGAACTTCAAATTGCACTAGAACATATATTGATTTACTAATACTTAGTGAAAATGTACACATAGTCAAAAGGTCAAAGTTCACGATTGTTACATTGGTTCATCACCTCTTACCAGCTAACATTCACATGTGTACCAACTAAAATATATTTTTTATAATAAAAAAGATATTTATACATTTTAAATAAATCATTCACATGTGTACAAGCTAACATTCACATGTGTACAAGCTAACATTCACATGTGTACAAGCTAACATTCACATGTGTACAACTAACATTCACATGTGTACAACTAACATTCACATGTGTACAACTAACATTCACATGTGTACCAAGCTAACATTCACATGTGTACAACTAACATTCACATGTGTACAACTAACATTCACATGTGTACAAGCTAACATTCACATGTGTACCAACTAACATTCACATGTGTACAACTAACATTCACATGTGTACCAAGCTAACATTCACATGTGTACAAGCTAACATTCACATGTGTACCAACTAACATTCACATGTGTACAAGCTAACATTCACATGTGTACCAACTAACATTCACATGTGTACAAGCTAACATTCACATGTGTACAACTAACATTCACATGTGTACAACTAACATTCACATGTGTACAAGCTAACATTCACATGTGTACAACTAACATTCACATGTGTACCAAGCTAACATTCACATGTGTACAAGCTAACATTCACATGTGTACCAACTAACATTCACATGTGTACAAGCTAACATTCACATGTGTACAATAACATTCACATGTGTACAACTAACATTCACATGTGTACAACTAACATTCACATGTGTACCAAGCTAACATTCACATGTGTACAAGCTAACATTCACATGTGTACCAACTAAAATATATATTTTTTAATAAAAGAGAATATTTATACATTTATAGATATATATATAATATATATATATAATATATATATATAATATATATATATATATATTATATATATATATTATATATATATATAATATATATATATATATATATATTATATATATATATATATATTATATATATATATTATATATATATATATATATCTTAACTATATATAGTTATATTATTTTTTTATTATAATATATATATTATAAAGGAAGGGTTATTTAAGAACCCTTAAAAAAAAGAATCGAGAACCATTCTGGACCACACATTTCTTTCTCTCTTCAATAAAAAAATAAAAATTCATACAAATCATTCAAAATGTTTTATCTCACAAACCGTACATCGTTAGATGGAAAAAAAAGTATGGGTAGTCTTAAAATTTCGTCCTCTTTCATTAGAGATGCGACTCGATATACTTTTGATGACTTTTTAATTTTCGATTATTTTTTTTGTTTGTACTTGTGTATTTACACATGTGTAAAACCTTTGTTTTCACATGTAAATTACTAAATGATCATACCTACACAACAATGACGGTTAAGGGCGGGGCCCGTCAATCCATGGCGGAGCCATAGTGGCCAAGGGCGGAACCCGTCAGTCCATGGCGGAGCCATAACGGCTAAGGGCGGAGACCGCCAGGTAGATCACTCCATCACCGATCAGCCCCTATGACCTATCACCCTCTATGACCTATCACCACCTATGACCTATCACCCCCACCAGCTACCCTTTATTAATACCCTTAAGGGCGGAGCCCTCTTCGAATCACAATTTCCGGTTAACTTGCACATGTGTAAATGAACTAATTTTATATAGATATCTTACTTTCACATGTGTAAGTTATATAACTTGCACATGTGTAAATAAAAAAAAACGAAAATTAAAAAGTCGTCAAAAGTATATCGAGTCGCATCTCTAATGAAAGAGGACGAAATTTTAAGACTACCCATACTTTTTTTTTCGTCTAACGATGTACGGTTGTGAGATAAAATTTTTTTAATGAATTAGATAGAATTTTATTATTTTAATAAGAGAAGAAATGTGTGGTCCAGAATGGTTCTCGCGTTCTTTTTTTTTTAAAGGTTCTTAAATAACTCCTCTATATATATATATATATTCTGTTATGACATGGGAGGTTTGGTAATCGTCACTCTCAAGCTATCTGGTGAGCTCCCAAGTTATAATCACTCTCGGTTTTTGGTAATACTTGACTGTCGTGGGAGGTTTGTTGGCGTCTGCTGAAATTATAGCTTCCGCTTGATCTTTCGGTTTCATTGACTAATGCTTGATGTTGTTGTGTTTGTCTTGCGTACCTCCTTAAATCCATGTTTTGGTGTTGTTGATCTATACATAAGTGATGATCTATACTTCTAGTTTGCACTTTAGGGGTTGTTTTGGTACATCTGTGTTACAGCCAACGTGTATGTGTTAGGGTCAGTAATATGCTTCAAAGGAGATTTGAGATAGTTTTTCGACAAAGAGTTGTGAACTTGTGATGACACATATGAGAAACACATGAAGTAAGTTTGTGCTCGTTTTGACGTTTTATTTGTTCTTAATAATGATGTTATTGATGTCTTTTGTTTTAGAATTTTCCTGTGAATTGTGTTTGACTAGATAAATTCTAAATAAATCAAATGACCATGTTATTGTAGTTAAACAAATTTCATTTTTTAATTTATTTTTATCAGATATAAAAATTGATTTCCTACTTATTCTTAGATCATTTTTTTTTGGCACACCCTAACCTAAATTCCTGGCTCCGCCTCTGTATAATTATAATAACATTTTACATAGAAATAGAAGGCAAACAGACAATAAAATGCGCCGCTATCTTTTTTGTATCGCAAACCAAAGACGTTTAAAAATTACATTAATTGAACTTGACATCATAACGTTATTGTGCATGAACCGTTGGACCATGCCAAGTAGCTCAACGACTTCATGTACGGTATCAAATACAAATGGTATAAACACGTGTTAATTGTCAAGACACTCTGCATCCCAAGCCCAGAAGAGGAGAGACTCCTGTTATATTTTCACGCTTCCATCAATTTCTTTGATATTTAAGTTCACTTAATTTCTTAACCAATTTTATTTTTCTTTTATTTTATTTCTTTGCTCATTTCATATGTCTTAAATTTCTCATTGCGATGGTTTGTAATAATGCTAGAATATTTAATAACAATTTAAATAGAGTTTTGTTAAACGCAGCCCTTATCTGCAGTTAAGGTGCATTAAATAGTTGTACACTTACCATAAAATTCAGATGGTTTTTGATATTTGGGCATACTTGTTTTTCTTAAGTATAAAGATGTAAAAAAGATTAGGTTTTGATTTTGAATTTGAATATGGGAAGTGAGAAAAAAAAAAAAAAAAAAAAAAAAAAAAAAAAAAAAAAAAAAAAAAAAAAAAAAAAAAAAAAAAAAAAAAAAAAAAAAAAAAAAAAAAAAAAAAAAAAAAAAAAAAAAAAAAAAAAAAAAAAAAAAAAAAAAAAAAAAAAAAAAAAAAAAAAAAAAAAAAAAAAAAAAAAAAAAAAAAAAAAAAAAAAAAAAAAAAAAAAAAAAAAAAAAAAAAAAAAAAAAAAAAAAAAAAAAAAAAAAAAAAAAAAAAAAAAAAAAAAAAAAAAAAAAAAAAAAAAAAAAAAAAAAAAAAAAAAAAAAAAAAAAAAAAAAAAAAAAAAAAAAAAAAAAAAAAAAAAAAAAAAAAAAAAAAAAAAAAAAAAAAAAAAAAAAAAAAAAAAAAAAAAAAAAAAAAAAAAAAAAAAAAAAAAAAAAAAAAAAAAAAAAAAAAAAAAAAAAAAAAAAAAAAAAAAAAAAAAAAAAAAAAAAAAAAAAAAAAAAAAAAAAAAAAAAAAAAAAAAAAAAAAAAAAAAAAAATTGAATCTTTAAAGGTTTTTGAATTTGGGTCATACTCTGTTTCTTCTTAAGTATAAAGATGTAAAAAAGATTAGGTTTTGATTTTGAATTTGAATATGGGAAGTGAGAAGAAAGATATAAACCAAGTGGTTTTGAAAGTTGGACTTGCTTTAGTGTTTTCTCTTGGTGGAATGTTTTTTTCTTTTATTAGAAACAAAAGGATCAAACCTTCTCAATCTCCAAAATCTCCAGGTTTGCTTTTTTTTTTTTTTTCTTTTTTTGTTTGAAAATTTAGGCCTTTGAAATAGCTTGCTTGACCACTAGGCCACCTTGGTGGTGATTTTTGCTTAATTTATGTATTTAATGGATATATATGTTTGTTTAGATTGTAGTGATCATGAAAGTTCATTAAGGGATTCAAAAAGTGAGGTTCATGCATCTCATAAGGCACCAAATTCTCTCCAGTTTGATCCGTTGGCTACCGATAAACATGTGAGTTTTTTTAATTTTAGTATTATAATTATAACTTGTGTTAACTTGTGACACAAGTTTTAAATTCTTGGTAATTTTGATGATTTTTTGACTATTTGTTGGTCTTATATTATTTTATTTCTAATCTAAATACGATCTGATTATAATGATTTGGTGTCGCGTTATTATCTTTGATAGTTTGGGTATAGATATTGCATACCGCGTCTGCATAGGCTGGTTATTTTTCATGGATCTGATAAGATTTGTGGTAGCGTTTGTATCTCTGGTGGTCTGGGTAGAAGTGATAAATGATTTGTCTGCATAGGCTGGTTATTTTTCATGGATCTGATAAGATTTGTGGTAGCGTTTGTATCTCTGGTGGTCTGGGTAGAAGTGATAATGATTTTGTATATTTAAGATCAAAATTATGACATTTGGAGAATTATGTAAATAAGTTGCTCTAAAAATTTATTTTTGAGATCAAGGTAAAATAAGTAAATAACTACTTGGCTCCTATCCTTAGTCTTAATCGACTGATATTTGACGGTGAGTATGTTAGTTGAAGCGATCACTTTTGAAACACACATCTAAAGTGTCCCATATTTGAATTAATAGTTGTGAAAAAAGCTTCAGTTTACATATCTATGATACTTAAAGTTTCAAGCTGTAATGTAAGACTTCTGATATAAGAACATGATGTCTAAATCTTGTATGAACTATATGTTTTTGGTGGATTTCGAATTAGATACAACCTTTGACTTTGAGGACAAGCGGATTGATTTTCAACCTCACGTTTGTTACAACAGCTTCTTATCTAAAAGAAACCTTTGATTCCTAAAACTCCCGTTCTGCTGCTCTGCTAATTGAAATTTTTTGGGATTTGATATGTAACAAAACTGATACTAGTTGTGATATCGAGAATAATAAGTTTGACCTCACTTTTCACGATATTAGTTCGTATTATTATTGCAGGGAGAGTTGCATACTTCTACGCTCAATCTATCTCAATCTCCACATAGCAAGCTTGACGCAGATATAGATTCGTATCTTCTACCAGAATTTAATGACCTTGTGAAGGAATTCGATATGACTGCTATAAAAACAAGTCTCGACCTTTCAATATCAAATTCAGAACCGCCCCAAAAAGAAAATTTGTGTATCACAAAAGAAAGCCAGGAACAAGAAATCAAGAATCTAAGAAACATGGTAAAAATACTCAAGGAAAAAGAACGGAACTTAGAGGTTCAGTTAATTAAATCCTATGGTCTCAAAGAACAAGAATCTGCTGTCAGGGAGCTACAAAACCGACTGAAGTTAAACAACATGGAGGCTAAGCTTCTTGCTTTGAAAGTAGAGTCTTTAAAGACTGATAACAAGCGATTAGAGGCACAAATGGCGGATTATAATAAAGTTGTAGTTGATCTGGAAGCTGCCCGATTCAAAATCAAAGTTCTTCAGAAGCAACTTAGAGTAGAAGCAGCACAGAATAAGGAACGGCTTTTGGATCTTCAACAACGGGTTCAAAAGATGCACGAGGATGAACATAAAGGTGGTGTCGGGATTGATCTAGAGATGCAGTTAAACTTATGTAAGTTGAAGGATTTGGAAGCTGAAGCTGAGGACTTGAGAAAGTCAAACTATAGTCTTCAGGTTGAAAAAGCCGAGCTAGCTCAAAGGCTGGAGCAAGTTCAAAACCTTGGCACATCACTTCTGGAAGACGAAAAAGTAAGATATTTAACTCATTTATCTTGCAAATCTGTTTGAAATAGGATTGAGATATGCTATATATGTTTTAGCAAACAAAATAGAAACACATACTTTCAAGGTGGGTTTTACAGCCCCTTTACAAAGGAATAAGCTCATTCGGGTTATATCTAACCTCTAAAGGGTCAAATGGATGAACTTTTAAAACTTGATTAAAATGATATAGGTCAACTTTGTATAAAGTTCAAGAGAAGAGGCAAAAATGTTTGTAGTTCAACTAAAAGCCCATATATAATCATCTGTTTCGACTGTCGTCTAATCCACCCATTTTGCCACCTTTATAAACTATTAAACCATCAAATAACTTTTCTCAACATTCAAACAGTCTTTACATAAAGGATGTTGCCAATTTGGCAGGTTTTAGTAAACTTCAAAATCATACCTAGAATATCTAAGACAACTTGAAATAATCATACCAAGCTACTTGTGGCCCAATGGTATCTAGTTGTATAACATGAAACCTTAAAGGTCATGAGTTCGAGATATGGAATTCGTATAGAATAATCTCCTTCTTTGAAGTGATTTACATTTTAGCAACAAAAAGTTTACGTATTTTGGAAACGTTATAAACAGTCCTAAACAATGGATTATCGGCCAGATAGTGGCAAGGTGTTGATTGGAGTTACGGATCTGCTTCCAGTCAACAGGTGGTCTGTTCTATAGAATGTCTGTTCTGTTAACTTGAAGCAGGACCATCACTCCACATTGATCAAAAGTGATGATTAGTTAATGTTGGCTTGTTCCGCATATTCACTATTCTTTTTATGAATCAGTAGATTGTTTGGTTCATGGGGATTTTAATATTTTTGCAGACAGAAAAACTTAAAGAAGAACATCAGCTTTTGAAGAAACAAAACGAAGATTTAACCAATGATATTGAGCAACTTCAAGCTGATCGATGTAGCGATGTTGAAGAACTTGTGTATATGGATTAATGCCTGCTTAAGATACGAACTCAGAAATCAGCAACCAGGCCCAGGTAAAACAATGGCTCGAGATCTCAGTAAAACATTAAGCCCGAAATCAGAAGAAAAAGCTAAACAGCTAATCCTTGAATATGCCAACAAAGAAGACGGGCCTGGAAATTTGTACATTCCAGAACTCGATTCCGATCATTGGTCAAATTCTCAATCTTCTAACCTCACTGATTCCGAGGAACTCGATGATTCTTTCATAGATTATCCATCATCTCGTAAGAGCAATTCTAAGTTTTTTGGGAAGTTTGTTAAGTTCTTAAGAGGGAAAGACGGTCATAACCCTGACCAGAACCGCCAAGACCATGATCACCATCACCACCAACGTAGTAATAGTAGAAACTCGTCTTTAGAACAATCAGAACCAGCTGGAGAATTTAGGAAGTCGTTTGGTGTGTACATACAAAACTCGTCTAAACGCTCTACGGATTTTCAACGGTTGATGCATAGGTATAGTGACGTAGGAACACATAAACGAATAGATTCCATTGGTGGTGGTAGTTTGGATCCACATTCTTCCTTGGATGGTCAGAAGTCTGACTTGGCGAAATATGCTGTAGCTTTGCAGGACTCGAGTCCAAATCTAACAGCCAATTATCGACGCAGATCAACCTCCATTGGTTAGTTTGATGAAATGGTCTTCTGTTCTTCATAACTTAATTAGAAATGTAATTATATAATATGATATGTTTATAACTTAGAAACCACACTCTTAAACATATTTAATATGCAAAGGATGACAAAAGATACCAAGGAAAACTTTATAATTAGATTAGCATTGTGTTTTAGTTTTATGGCAAATAGTAAAGTTAATATATTCACAAAATTTCGAGTCGGTTATTCACAATATGGTTCATATAAAGAGCCCGTGATATTGCCATAAATAATTTGTGTGATCATTCTATGTTTCAGCTCATTTATGTTTCTGACCATACTTTGTGGTACAGAGATACTATAAAAGTAACAAATATGGGGATTTTCTTTTAAACGTTTGTAATGTGGCATAGAAATGGAGGACGAGAGTTCGGACCCTTTTATATGTCCTTTCACTTCTAATGTTACTTGTATTTAATTAATTTTTTTTTTTGTTAAATGGTTAACTTTTATAAATAACAAATATAAACAGGTGAAGTAACAGGTCTTTACTTCGACTTTAAAACGCGCATAAATGGAAAGTGATAGTCAAATATCCTTCTAAAGCTATGATCATGACATTTGTTTAAATTAAAAGTTAAAATTATGAGAGAGGATTAATAGGTTACACTTGTCAGTATTCATGGCTTTAAGAGGATTATTAGGAGTATGATTTATCATTTTCCAACAAATATTACATACTACTCAGGATCTAATTAAGATCTAATTAAAGACAATGGTAACTTGCAGCTCTTTAGCGCATCCTCAATTCTTGTCGTCCTTTTGAAACGGAAAATTCAAAAGTCAGCAGTTTTAATCTAATAGTCTTCAAAATAAGCTCAATCAACTGATCAGCCGTCCTCTTAGTCTTCTTAAAAAGTCTTGCATTTTGTTCTTGTCATAAGAAATACGTTGATGCAGCAAGAAGGAGACGAGAAACAATGCTTGTAAAGGATCTTCCCATGCCATAAACACGAAAGCACTCATGCTAGCATTCCAATATGATGAAATGTATTTAATATCTGCCTTCGAACACACACCCGTCCAGACCTGCAAACAAAATCGACATTGAAAGAAAAGATGGTGATGTTAATCAGTAACCGATTCACAAAACGTTCAGGTCTGTGCAACCACAGACGAAGCATGATCATCCCAACTTCTTATGCGATCTTGAGTTTTCAACTTCTGATTGCAAACCAGCCAAAGGTGAAAAGCATGCTTCGGGATCCTAAACGAAAACCATACCATATCAAACCAATCAACTAAATTACTCCTTGGTCGAATGTCATCCCATACGACTCCTACCGAGAAGTCCTTTACAACCCCATTGTGATCTTTCCACAAAAGTATATCCGGCTGTGACTAGGATAGGAGGTGGGGGAGACATAAACTTTGATGACCATTCAGTCGGCCAAATCCAGGTTGCAGTTCTACACACTTCAGCAAGCTTTGCTTCTAACGACAAACCAGCACGTGCTATATCTCTTGGAGAAACCTACGTTCTATCTCTTCTATAATGTTGGTTGTGTAACCGATAATGAGTGATCAGTTCTCCATAAATACCATCATAAATATGTTCTTTTAATCATATCGTTTTTTTTCAATATATTCACTTAAAAATCCGACTATCCATAAATTTTGTCGACAAGTTTGAAATTTCAGTATAACCTAAAATTTCCTAAAAGTGTAAACCGTTTTCTACAATGTTGGGCCAAAAGTATTCTAACTGGGCTTAAAGAAGGTGTGCCTCTATTTTGAAATTATCAACTAGCCAGGCCCATTTATCCCAATCAAATATTATATCAGTAGTCTCTCTTAACATTCATATTCTTATTCTTATATTACTCGTATTATTATTATTATATTGCATAGCTACTATTCTTCACATTTGTCTTTTTTCCCCCTATTCCTGACTTCTCATCATTTTATTTGAAGGATATTGATATTTACCTCCGGACAGCTGGAGCGCGAATATACTTGGGAGTAATATTGCCATGGAAATTAAGAAATAGCTAATTGAGTGTATATGTGTTATCTATAGATAATGATAAATGAGTTTGACGTGCTTATGATATATAATAACTCATCCCTTATATAGACAGATCATACACACATAAAACAACACGCACATACAATTAAAAAAAGTTAGTCTAGTTTTTATATTATGGGATAATCACATGGAAGATGGCTTAGATATCTAATTCACTTGATTTTAGGTCATCTATTATAGACATGTAGTTAAGAACAGGTTCGGATAGGCTTGGGTCATATTCTTAAAAGACAAAATCAAACACAAAGGATATATATCGATCCTAATGCAGATCCAAAGTCTGACTTATCAAGAAATGGAAGACTACTACTGTAGCTTGTAGGATTATCTTCTTAATTACACTAGTTTTATTTTCTTGTTTTATCATTTTGTAATTTATTTATTTCAGTTTGTAATAACCCACAGTGTATATATATGTTGCATGATTGTATACCAGCAAAAATGATAATCGATCAAGTCTCAGGTAACAACTAGAAAATCTAAAACACTTGATGATATATAAAGGTGTTCTTAAAATTTAAATAGATTGACTTAGTTAAAATAAGTTCTTTCAAGTGTAAGAATTATTTCAAATAGAACTTCAACAACCCTTCAGATGGTAGGTGTTGGCGCCGGCTGGGATCTTTTTGTTAGGCTCAAATATTGACCTCCGGACATCTGGAGCACAAAAATACTTAAGAGTAATAATATTGCCATAGCAATTAAAAAATAGCTAGCTACTAGTATTAATTGAGTGTATATATTACGAGTATAAGTGTTAACGGTCAAAATCGTCTCTGTGGTTTACCATAATAATAGTATGAGCGATGTGACATGGATATGTTATTATTATAATATACTCGTACTAAATTAAAAAGGACTTGTATAAGCACTAGAACAAAAACTGGCACAAAATCTTCTCAATTTAATTTAAATTGATTAAAACTCAATTATCAAAGTGGTAGGCGTCCACCATTAACGGGCCATCATGTTTTTGTTTTTTTTTTTTTTTTTTTTTTTTTTTTTTTTTTTTTTTTTTTTTTTTTTTTTTTTTTTTTTTTTTTTTTTTTTTTTTTTTTTTTTTTTTTTTTTTTTTTTTTTTTTTTTTTTTTTTTTTTTTTTTTTTTTTTTTTTTTTTTTTTTTTTTTTTTTTTTTTTTTTTTTTTTTTTTTTTTTTTTTTTTTTTTTTTTTTTTTTTTTTTTTTTTTTTTTTTTTTTTTTTTTTTTTTTTTTTTTTTTTTTTTTTTTTTTTTTTTTTTTTTTTTTTTTTTTTTTTTTTTTTTTTTTTTTTTTTTTTTTTTTTTTTTTTTTTTTTTTTTTTTTTTTTTTTTTTTTTTTTTTTTTTTTTTTTTTTTTTTTTTTTTTTTTTTTTTTTTTTTTTTTTTTTTTTTTTTTTTTTTTTTTTTTTTTTTTTTTTTTTTTTTTTTTTTTTTTTTTTTTTTTTTTTTTTTTTTTTTTTTTTTTTTTTTTTTTTTTTTTTTTTTTTTTTTTTTTTTTTTTTTTTTTTTTTTTTTTTTTTTTTTTTTTTTTTTTTTTTTTTTTTTTTTTTTTTTTTTTTTTTTTTTTTTTTTTTTTTTTTTTTTTTTTTTTTTTTTTTTTTTTTTTTTTTTTTTTTTTTTTTTTTTTTTTTTTTTTTTTTTTTTTTTTTTTTTTTTTTTTTTTTTTTTTTTTTTTTTTTTTTTTTTTTTTTTTTTTTTTTTTTTTTTTTTTTTTTTTTTTTTTTTTTTTTTTTTTTTTTTTTTTTTTTTTTTTTTTTTTTTTTTTTTTTTTTTTTTTTTTTTTTTTTTTTTTTTTTTTTTTTTTTTTAACCATCTTTTTTTTATAAAAATATACCAATTAATTTCAGAATTTTATAAAATACAAAAAAAAATCACAACAAAATATTGAAAATCCCAATCAAAAAACGAAAATTGCAACATGAGCAAAAATGGAAATCACATATTAAAAATCACATTGAAAAATCAAAAAAATATATATAAAACCACAAAATGGCAATGAAAAAGTATAAAATCGCAATGTTAAAGTCAAAAATCGCAAAGAGAAAGTCAAAGTTGCAGCGAAATATTCAAAAGTCGAAACTTTGACTGTAATTTTCACTTTAATTGCGGTTTCGACTTTCTTGTTGCAATTTTGTGTTTTTTATTGCAATTTTGGCTTTCTCATTGCGATTTTATACTTTCTGGTTGCGATTTGATACTTTGTTGTTTTTTTTTTTTTTTTTTTTTTTTTTTTTTTTTTTTTTTTTTTTTTTTTTTTTTTTTTTTTTTTTTTTTTTTTTTTTTTTTTTTTTTTTTTTTTTTTTTTTTTTTTTTTTTTTTTTTTTTTTTTTTTTTTTTTTTTTTTTTTTTTTTTTTTTTTTTTTTTTTTTTTTTTTTTTTTTTTTTTTTTTTTTTTTTTTTTTTTTTTTTTTTTTTTTTTTTTTTTTTTTTTTTTTTTTTTTTTTTTTTTTTTTTTTTTTTTTTTTTTTTTTTTTTTTTTTTTTTTTTTTTTTTTTTTTTTTTTTTTTTTTTTTTTTTTTTTTTTTTTTTTTTTTTTTTTTTTTTTTTTTTTTTTTTTTTTTTTTTTTTTTTTTTTTTTTTTTTTTTTTTTTTTTTTTTTTTTTTTTTTTTTTTTTTTTTTTTTTTTTTTTTTTTTTTTTTTTTTTTTTTTTTTTTTTTTTTTTTTTTTTTTTTTTTTTTTTTTTTTTTTTTTTTTTTTTTTTTTTTTTTTTTTTTTTTTTTTTTTTTTTTTTTTTTTTTTTTTTTTTTTTTTTTTTTTTTTTTTTTTTTTTTTTTTTTTTTTTTTTTTTTTTTTTTTTTTTTTTTTTTTTTTTTTTTTTTTTTTTTTTTTTTTTTTTTTTTTTTTTTTTTTTTTTTTTTTTTTTTTTTTTTTTTTTTTTTTTTTTTTTTTTTTTTTTTTTTTTTTTTTTTTTTTTTTTTTTTTTTTTTTTTTTTTTTTTTTTTTTTTTTTTTTTTTTTTTTTTTTTTTTTTTTTTTTTTTTTTTTTTTTTTTTTTTTTTTTTTTTTTTTTTTTTTTTTTTTTTTTTTTTTTTTTTTTTTTTTTTTTTTTTTTTTTTTTTTTTTTTTTTTTTTTTTTTTTTTTTTTTTTTTTTTTTTTTTTTTTTTTTTTTTTTTTTTTTTTTTTTTTTTTTTTTTTTTTTTTTTTTTTTTTTTTTTTTTTTTTTTTTTTTTTTTTTTTTTTTTTTTTTTTTTTTTTTTTTTTTTTTTTTTTTTTTTTTTTTTTTTTTTTTTTTTTTTTTTTTTTTTTTTTTTTTTTTTTTTTTTTTTTTTTTTTTTTTTTTTTTTTTTTTTTTTTTTTTTTTTTTTTTTTTTTTTTTTTTTTTTTTTTTTTTTTTTTTTTTTTTTTTTTTTTTTTTTTTTTTTTTTTTTTTTTTTTTTTTTTTTTTTTTGTTTTTTTCAAAATTCTAGTATTATAAATAAGTAAAATAAATGTAATAACTCCTAGAATTATGGATCAAACAATTACATATCTAAAACAAATATCATAAATGCATATTTCATGTCATTCATCATGGTAGGTTTATTATATAAAATGGTTTCACTTGAATACATGAAATAAAAAATAAAATGAAGAATATCTAATAATTTTTTAGATATATAAATAATATGCAAAAATAATAAAAAATGGTTTTTACATGAATATAATAAACTAGATTAAACTCGTCCGTTGGACAATTAATATATAAACATTAATATTATAATAAGTAGATAATATATTTTATTTTAATATTTGTGACTATTAAATTAGACATTTTAAATTTAGAGGGAGCTCTCTAGCGCACCCGGTTAAAACAACGTATGCTAGACATCTCGCTGTTGAATCGCGACACGAAGCTTTAAGCGATATTCACCTTTCAAAATAAAAAAATTAGTAGAAAGTATTTTAAAATGATGACTAGTTATGTTTTAAGTTAATATTGTACGTGTGACTGAGAGGTCTTGGGTTCAAATCCTGGTGTGAGCAAAAATGCTCCAGGTTTGGAGACGAGGGTTTTCCCAGCATTAGCTTCCTCTGAAATTGGAGTTGAGTATATAAAGAGGCATATCCTTGAGCCCAAATATATCGTTTAAAAAAAAATATTAAACATATAAAAAAATTTATATCCTAATGAAAGATATTTGCGTCTACAGTACATTCATGCGATTAATCTAGCTGTTTTTAGTGGTGTGATAAAGTAATAAAAACTAGAACAATTGACCAAATTTTTATGTTAAGTGTGACTTTTAAAGGTGTAATGACTTGCCTTTCAATTATTTTTTGATCTGACTTTAACAATATACATTCAATGAAACCTAGAAACCATTAAATTAGTACTACCCGTCCATTAGAGAAACGTAAAAAATATAGATATGTTGCAATTTATCGTTACTTTTATTTTACAAATCAAGCTAGTAGTTGAATTGTTCTCTCCATATCAAGTTGTAATGTATTAACAACACACATTATGTAGATTTAATTACATATTTTTTGGTTTTAAAAATTTAATTAGATGACCCGGGTTGAACATGAGTTGATTAACTAGTTCAGTAGTTTGTTTTAACCGAAAATAATTTGTAAAAATATTTGTAAATGACTTTTTAAAATAATCGGCTTTCCAAATTAAAATGGAATCTGGGGTCTTAGATGATAAAAGGGAAAAAATTTGAAGGAGGAAAGGAAAAAAGTTGGTAGCTCCAATCCTAATCAGATCCTCTACCACTAACTTCAGTTTTGGCACTGATTTGATCCCCTCGCGCCGCTTGCCAAATCCTTTGCTCGACCATATATTTTAAGCCAAATTTTATACTAAGCATAAAGTAAATACTTAAAAATGTTGATACACCATACAAAAATTAATAATTACAAGTAATGGGAATACATATAATGTAAATAAATAGAAAAATGTTATAATTATAAACAATTCTATAAATTGAGTTGACACCAATAAATGAGTTACGTCTGTCATTAGTTGATACCATCAGTTTTTTTTTGGCTTTTTCACTAGTATATCTTTTGGAATACGTGGTTAGTTGACAAAATGAAATGGACAACACTAAAATATTACCGAGATTCACTTGTAATGTTTTTTTAACGGCAAATTTGTTTCAGCGGCATTACTTTTTTATATACTCACCAAAACCACGATTGCCAACGCCACCAACGTACTAATAGTAGAAACTCATCTTTACAACAATCTAAATCAGCTGGAGAATTTAGGAACTCGTTTAGTGAGTACGTATGAAACTTGTCTAAACGTTCTATGGTTTTCAATGGTTGATGCATAGGTATAGTAATGTAGGAACACATAAACGAATAGAATCCATTGGTTGTGGCAGTTTGGTTCCACGTTCTTCCTTGGATGGTCAAAAGTCTAACTTGGTGATTTATGCAATAACTTTGCAAGACTCGAGTCCAGATCCAACGGCCAAATATCGATGCAGATCAACCTCCATTGGTTAGTGTCATAGTTGTTAGAATATGAGCACATAAACATATAACAATTCACGAGTACGCAGCGGAAAGAAACGTATATGTAATCAAATTAATTAACAAAGAGAGAATCGAAACGTGTACCTTATGCAAAGCTTCCAATAATAATATTATTAATAAGATTATTATTATTTAGGGTTTAAAGTAAAACCCCTCTACGATCACACACTAGACACCCCTATACCGTATACTAGTACCCCAATCACGAACTTCACAACCCTTTGTGTAATACTCCCTTAATTCGAAAACCCCATGAACCGTAAATAATTTGTTGCCGTAAAACAAATTGAACCATAATTAATGCTATGCATTAATTAGATATAGTTCCATATTGATGTTCGAATGGTGCAAAAAACCGAATACCCTTTGTGGGTTTCGGTCGAACCAAATAAGAAAGGAGGAGGAAAGGAGATTTTCTTATGTGAAGGAATTAATCAACCCTATAGAATTAACCCACTATATATATAGGGAATTAATTAGGGTTTAATAGCTTGGTGACCAAGTTAATCAAGGCCCCCAAAAGCCCTCTCAAAACCGGCCCCCCCTTATTAGGGAATTAGGGTCCAACACTAATTTCCTAATTATCACATAAGCCCTTCTCCTTTAATTAATTAAACACTATTAACCCTTTAATATAGTTTAATTATTTATTTCGTGATTATATTAATTAATATATTACTCTAATATACTAATTAATAATATAGAGTTACCGTGTCATTTCGTGTGACCCCGTAGGCTTAAATTATTTCCGGACATGCGTTTATTATAACGTGATCACATACCAACAATAGTTTGTTGTATCGTCTGTTGTTCTTCGTAACTTAATTAGAAATGTAATTGTCATTGAAGTGAAACCTCAATGCAAAGCAGTCCCTCAATGAAGGGGTTTGGGCCTGGTCACCCCAGGTTTGAATCTGAGGGACAAGAGTTTTACCCCTATTAATCGTCGTGCCATCGGACAAATTAGTAGAGGGTTTTCCCCCGTCGGGTATTTGAAACAGGCATTTATATATTTAAGGAAACTCTCTAGCGCGAACCCGGTTAAGACAACGTATTCTAGACCCCTCGCTGTCGAATCACGACACGATGTATTAAGCGAAATTCACCTTTCAAAAAAGAAAAAAAAAAAGAAATGTAATTAGATTATATGACCGGTTCATAACGTAGAAACGACACTCTTAATTCTTAAATATGTTTAATATGCGAAGGATGAAAAATGATACCAAGAAAAACTTGATAATTAGATTAGCATTGTTTTTTTGCGTTTTAGTTTTTTTTATCAACTACAGCAAGTTGTATATAGTCGAGTTAATATATCTACAAAATCTCGAGTCGGTTAATCAACGAGTTTCATACAAATTAAGAGCCCGTAATATTGCCATAATAATTTTTGTGATCTTTTTATGTTCAACTCATTTAGGTCACGTTTGGTTCACAGAATTTGATGGAATTGGAATTGAATTACATTCCTTAGTGCGTTTAGTTGTTCAAAGAAGAGGGAATCTCATTCCGTAGGAATGTAAACATTCCATCATTTGATGGAATCTCCATTCTTTGGGGATGGAGGAAGGAATTTCATTCCTTCCTTCACTTGAATTTTCAAAAAATCAAAAACATTCCGTCAAATTCCATTCCTTCAAATTCTAATTCCTTTGAAAGATTTCATTCCTTCCAAAAACATTATGTGAACCAAACGCGCCCGGAACTAATTATTGCGGGATATAAAATTAACAAACATGGGGTTTAATATGCAAAGGATGGAAAAAGATACCAAGGAAAACTTTATAATTAGATTAGCTCATTAGCATCATCTTTTTGTGTTTAGTTTTTTGGCAAATGTATATCAACTACATTAAGTTGTAAATTAACTTGTAAATAGTCAAGTTAATATATCCACAAAATTTCGAGTCGGTTAATCACAACATGGTTCATACAAAGAGCCCGTGATATTGCCCATAAATGATTTTTGTGATCATTTCATGTTTCAGCTCATTTATGTTTCTGACCATACTTTGTGGTACAGAGATACTATAAAAGTAACAAATATGGGGATTTTCTTTTAAACGTTTGTAATGTGGCATAGAAATGGAAGACGAGAGTTCGGAGGACCTTTTATATGTCCTTTTACTTAAAATGTTATTTAATTTATCTTCTATCATGTTGGTTGTGTAATCAATAATGAGTCAGTTATCTGTAAACTTCGTTATTAATATTTCCCTTTGATCAAAATGTTACACAATCTATCTTTTCTTATATTTGTAAGTAAAATCTGATAATGAGTCAGTTCTTCATAAATACCAATAAAAAAATATGTTATTTTTAATCATATCGTTATACAATTTATCTTTTCTCATATTGACTTAAAAGTCCGACTATCCATAAGAAATTTGAAATTTTAGTATAACCTAGAATTTCCTAAAAGTGTAAACCGTTTTCTACAATGTTGGGCCAAAAGTATTCTAACTGGGCTTAAAGAAGGTGTGCCTCTATTTTGAAATTATCAACTAGCCAGGCCCATTTATGCCAATATATATTATATCAGCTATCGCTAGGGTTTACCATACCATCCTGCATTCCTGCTTGAGCTGCCGCTATAAATATTCATTATCTCTTATATTCTTATTATTATTATTATATTTCTTTGTTATTTTTGATTGTTCTATTTTATAGTATGTAAAAATAATGAAAGGATCAGTGATGTTTATATTGAAGAAACTGCGTTATCTATCTGTTAATTCCTTTTATTAGGAACTGATGACAAAATATTCTTCCTGAGATCCTCTTATTTTTTTATAAAATTTTTATTATAAGGTTTGATGGATTATTTTTTTAGATGGGTTTTATTATTCATATGTTTGTTGATTTAGTTCATTTACAAAATATGGAAAAAGAGCATCAATGATGATGATATATACAACTTTGTTATCCTTGCACTTTGATTCATAAAATGAAGAAAATTATGGGGAAAGTAACTCTGAGATGCTTCTTTTTTTAACTGTGTTCTTTTATTATTTATTTTTTACTGTTTGGAAATCAGTTAATTTTAGGTGTTAGTTGTAATTGATTTAACTACATCAACAAGCTGGGCAAAGACCATCAAATGGATGAAAAGTGATAGTCAATTGTTGAAGGATTTCATATCTCAGTCTACCATATTTATGTTATTGAAAAAGATATCTTGTATAAAGATGTGATAAAATATTTTATATACAATAAATATAAAACCTAAAAAAATATATCTTATATATTATTTTAAACATTTTTCAGTTTTTAAAACTTGTTTCACTTTTGTTTTTTGTTCAAAAGGTTAATACATTCTTTAATCATTTTTAGAAAACGTATGCATATTTCAAGGGCTTTTAAACATATATGATTATATATGCGTAAACCATATCATTTGTTATTTTCGTATTTAAAGAAAATGGTATATGTATTCTCTTATTTAAACAAACGTGTAAACACATTACTTCAATCAATGTTAGGATGAATTTTCATAATAAACAAGAAAACACAACTTATACTTGAGAAACTCAATAAACAAACTAATTTATATTACTCGTATTTGATTTCAAAAAAGCCACTAATGTAACAATTGGCAGAAAACCACTAAGAAATGATAAGATGTGACAATTTCTTCGATCTTGATATATTGTGGCATATTCATAAGCAATGACGTTGAACATTTTGATAACTACAAGTTTCTATCCATAAGTTAACCAAAACGCATCCTTCATCAAATTGTCTAGACGTATTTCCAAGTTTTATATATTTGAGGTGGTCACCTATATTTAGTTAATTTTCATTGGTGTGTTTTAATTTCCATTTGTGTGTCTAGTTGAGTTTCAAAAAATATTTACAAGTGGATACATAATTCTGAAAAGAGGTATGCTTATATTTGGATTTCATAACTACTAATACTAATTTGCAATTGGTTTTTAGGATGTATATTCTAAGTTATGTACAACTGTTGCAATTAATCAGGTTTACATAAATTTATTTTGTACTTAAAAAAATATCAAGAAACGAAAACTGAAAGTGACGGATGATTGAGTTGAAGTGTGTTTGGCCCAACTAGAAGCAATTGCAGTTATCCTTAAAGCCCATGTTTTGAGCCTGCCTAATAAAACTTTTGGTCCAAACATTTTTATGTAGGATTGTCATGTTTGCCATGCCTTAAAAGTTAAAAAGACGACGCTTCAAAGAATCATAGTTTATACAAATTTGAAAGATACGACAAATGTTATGCAATATAAATGACGTGCATTGCATTGTTATCGCCTCTTTAAAGACGATACTTTATACAAATTTGTTGTTTTAGGGTCTTCCCTAATTTGGCTCATTTACGGATAATCAAATAATAAATTCACGCAAATGATGTATTAATGCAACTCTACGTTGCTATTAACTCAACATGACAACTTTTTTCTTTCCCGGAACTAATTAGTGCGGGATATATGTTTATGGTTTATTCTCTTTTAGAAACAAACTAGTATAATTACCCTCGCGTTGGGACGAGCATCAAAATATCATTTTTGTTAATATATTATACCGTTTCATATCCTTTGTGCATGATGTGTGAATTTACGTAAAAATTAGTTAAATAAATGCTTACGTGTAAAAGTTGTTTTATAGAAACTTGAGAATCGAAAACTTTGGTGTAAAAAAAATGAAAGTTAAATTTTTGATATAAAAGTTAATCGATAAAAACTTTAAAAGGGTGAAAAAAGACAAAATTCAAAAGATGAGGACAAAAGTTAAAAGATAAAAACTTGAAGGGGTAAAAAGAAAATCAAAAGTTATTAGGGGTTAAAAGCTAAAACAAAAAAGTTTTAAGGGGTAAGAGTAAATAAATAAGTGTTGTACATGAAGCAAATTAACTTGTACAATGTATATTGCTTTTTAGTATATATAAATAAATATAAATAAACGTATAAATGTATATACGCCCTTTAATTTGATAACTTACAAGCAACCTATCTATTTCATTATTTGCACTTATCAAAGTGGATTATGTGATCACCGACTCTCATTTCTAGTTATTTTTGAACTGGTTAATATATTTGATATTGAATAAAATAAAATAATATATATATAAATAGTAAAAACATAAAATGAGAACCATAAAATGTCAAGAACTACGAGAACCAATCTTATCCATTGAATTAATATATGATGGCAATTATGTAAGTATTGAATATTCTTTTAAATTAAAAATGCAAAGGAGGGTATAATTGGAATATATTTTTAAAAACGGATGTAACTCACGAATTTGAAGATTGTATTCCGTTTTCAAAGGCTCGTACATAGTGGTTTGACCATATTTTAAATTCTTTTTTAGTTTATTTATTAATTTTGTTAACAGAAATTCCATGTTATTTTAAAGTTGTAGTAATACAGGAACAAGAATTTTTTTCCACTTATATATTAATAAAATTTCTTTATAGCTAGTGTATATAGTTTAGTGTGTACGTATACATGTAGGAAAAAAAACTCTTAGTGTGAAAAAAAAAGGGTAATGGGGGGAAACCTAGCCCGGCACCACAATTGAATACCCATCGACCCACCCCGTATGAGCCATATGATGCTGGTAAAATACCTTAATCCTAATCCCCACATGATCTGGGCACCCGAAGGATCGAACCCGCATATTTAAACTTCACATATAGGTTTAGGCTTCATTGGTAACGGGTACCTTAAAGAAATTATTTTTTGTGCCCAGCGGGGATCGAGCCTGAGACCTTAAAGTCACCAAGTGTTTGCCTTACCACTAGGCTAATTCCTTGTTGGTAAAAAACTCTTAGTGTGTTAGTTTAGTATATAGTTTAGTTTTGGGATATTACTTTTTTAATTAACAAATACAATTTTATGTGAACATTAGATTAGTATATTTTGTGGGAAAAAAATTTTCTATGAATATTTAGATATAAAATGGTGTTATTTTATCATGTTCACATGTTACGTCTTTATTATATTTTTGAAATGTATACATGTGTACATCTAATTTGCACATTTAAATATATCACTTTTCATAATAAATTATCTCTGGTGACTCAGATATGCACATGTAATTTAATAATTTGTTCTCCTTTATTTTTCATAAGCTTGAATGTTCACATTTGATGATATTATTACATCTTCAAAATGTACATAGATGTACATATAATTTGCATAAGTATAGATGTGTACATTTTCATAGTGTACATATGTATACATGTGTGTACATATAATTTACATAGGTACATATGTGTACATTTTTATAGTGTACATAGGTGTACATATGATTTAAAAAAATTCTTATCCTCATTCTATATAAAATACCCAACCTTGCCTTATTTTAATAAATAAAAAATACACGGCGAAATATAAACCAAAGAAACATCTAGTTTAAAATATTTTATGAAATAATAATAAGCAGGTCAATTGCTACATAAGTACGTAGTTATTAAGTAATATAGGACATGTTAATATGTTATGGTGTTTTTGGTTTTTTAATCAATAAAATCGTATTAAATCATTAAATACCAATTGAAAATAACTTTGAGATTCACTAGTTAGATCACATAATACTGATGATTTAGTTGGCGTAGATAAAAAACATCAAATTAATTAAGCAGTAAACCTTATTGGAGCATATAATGGAGAGATTTATGGGATTGTTTTTTAATTATTTTAATTTAAATAGTATATAACAAAAGTACAAAACGGTCCTCATATAAAAGAGTTCTCGCAGTTCTCGACAAATATTTAGTTCTCACAATAACTCAACTATATATATATATATAGTAAAAAGATAAAATGAGAACAAAAAAAATGTCGAGAACTGCGAGAACTTTTTTGATAGGGGTAATTTTGTACTTCAATAAGCATATAAATATAAATACTAATTTAATTAAGTATCCCATAAATATCTCCATAAATAATGTTGACCCATTATTCAATATTTACAATATTATCCATTCATTTCCTACGTAAATTTTAATCAGCATGTTTCAAAACTTTTTTTTTATATATTTTTTCTTAACTTAATAAAGTATATTTCAAAAAGATTTAGTTTGATTAAAATGAAATATTTATGCTAATAAAAATAATTATTACGTTTCTTGTTATGGGTCCTAACACCATCCAAAAAATAAAATTGAAAATTTTACACTTATGTCCCCATAATAATAATTTTAATAGATTAAGAAATTAGCCGGTAATTACATTTCATTCACATATTAAGCCTTAGTTTATTAAAGATTTTACATATGAATATCATCATACATATGTGTAAATAAAAGTTGTATACACGTGAACATCATCGTCCACATGTGTATATAAAAGTTGTTTAGATTTGAACATCATCATACATATGTGTTATAAAAGTTGTTTACATGTGAACATCATCGTCCACATGTGTATATAAAAGTTGTTTAGATTCGAACATCATCATACATATGTGTTCTAAAAGTTGTTTACATGTGATTATCATCGTCCACATTTGTATATAAAAGTTGTTTAGACATGAACATCATCATACACATGTGTAAATAAAAATTGTTCACATGTGCACGTAATTCATATATGATTGTTTTTAAGTATACTTGTAAATTTTGTAAAAAAATATGTACCTATATATTTTTGTTAATTATGTTAACGTTTAGAAAATTGTGAATTGATAAAAGTCGTAATCCACGAAATATATTATAGAATTTTGAAATCAAGTAACCATTTGAATTGTCAAATTGTGGGTGCCGAATTTATTGGGCATTTAGAATAGAAGTTAAGGTTTCTTAGTCATTTTTTAATTCCTTGTTTACCCTTTTACATTTTATAATAATTTATTTATTATTTTAAATGCATATTATTTATTAGCCATTGATTAATCTCATCTAATGGTTTAAAATAGTTCTCGCAGTTCTCGACAAATATTTAGTTCTCGCAATAACTCAACTCATATATATATATATATATATATGATCATGGTTATTGATAAAAAAGAAAAATAAAAGGTTAAAAGAATGTGATAATTGTAAACCTCTGGGTTAATTAATAAGTTATACATGTTGTAGGTCTTGAGTTCGAGACATGAGAAAAACATTTTTAGGAATTTCACAAATAAAGTCATTCAGTGAAGCATGTTTAAGTCCTGCAGAGGGGGCAAAGTTTTATCCAAATTAAATGTCGTGCCTTCGGGCGGTTTAGTTGAGAGTTTCTTCTCCTACTAGGTATTGAGGGTAAATGGGTTCTCTAGCGCGGACCCGTTTAAAACAACGTAAACTAATTATTTATTAGTCTTCGCTGAACATAATTATTAAATCAATCGAATTGCAATTTAAACTTCCATATCATATAATACATCTCTTAATAAAATAAAAGGTTAAAGAACTTTTTAACTATGAAAAATGATACCATAGATTTTATGTTAAATAAGAAACGATTTTGTGTAACATTGTAACCTCCTAGTAATAACATATATTACTAGAAGTTTATTAAGCTTAGTAGCACACTAGCACATTCGTCATATACAAATTTTAAGTAAGGAGAAAATCGTATACACATTCATAATTCATTATATGCAAACCGTATACACATAATTCATTTTTTAAAAGTTTATATGACACGTATTAGACAATACTATATGCGTACTTCAAGTCTTAAATCAGAAAAGTTATTTACGTTTAGAAAGAAGTAGACCAAAAAAAAAAATTGGAAGTTAAACAATATCGATTATAAATATAACACACTAACTACTAAAAGTACGTCTCATACATCGATTTGGCAAATTAATCTTGGTATAAATATATCCCGGCCGTAAGTAATTAGCTTCAATTCAGAGTAGTCATTCACCAGCATAAAAAATATAATAATAAAAAAAAATCTAAACTAGTCTGAAGATCGAGCTGTAGAGAGATTAAACGCACACGGGTGATCATTTTGAGTTCCTTGGATCGAGCTGTTACAGAGTGGTAGTCTTTGTCTTTAATTAGAGGTATTATCAATTACAGTTTATTTACCCCTTTCTAATAACTTTTCGAATTTAAAACGTAGTGTTAATGTTTATAGTACTTGACCAGCAAACATTTTTCAATCATTGTTGTTAAGATGAATATTAATTATCATTTGTTATTTTCGTATTTATAGAAAATGGTATATGTATTCTCTAATTTAAACAAACGTGTAAAACTGTAAACACATTATTTCAATCATTGTCGTTAGGATAAATTTTGTATAATAAACAAGAAAACAGTTACTTATACATGCATATATACACGCCCTTTAATTTGATAACTTACAAGCAACCTATCTATTTCATTATTTGCAGTTTTGCACCACTCTTCTTATCAAAGTGGATTATGTGATCACCGACTCTCATTTCTAGTTATTTTTGAACTGGTTAATATATTTGATATTGAATAAAATAAAATAATATATATAATGTATGGATCATGGTTATTGATAATAAGGAAAAATAAAATGTTAAAAGAATGTGAATTAGTAAGTTAAAATCTAAACTAGTCTGAAGATCGAGCTGTAGAGAGATTAAACGCACACGGGTGATCATTTTGAGTTCCTTGGATCGAGCTGTTACAGAGTGGTAGTCTTTGTCTTTAATTAGAGGTATTATCAATTACAGTTTATTTACCCCTTTCTAATAACTTTTCGAATTTAAAACGTAGTGTTAATGTTTATAGTACTTGACCAGCAAACATTTTTCAATCATTGTTGTTAAGATGAATATTAATTATCATTTGTTATTTTCGTATTTATAGAAAATGGTATATGTATTCTCTAATTTAAACAAACGTGTAAAACTGTAAACACATTATTTCAATCATTGTCGTTAGGATAAATTTTGTATAATAAACAAGAAAACAGTTACTTATACATGAGAAACTCAATAAACAGACTAATTTATATTACTCGTATTTGATTTTAAAAAAGCCACTAATGTAACAATGGGCAGAAAAGCACTAAGAAATGATAAAATGTAACATTTTCATCGATCTTGATATTGTGGCATATTCAATTCAATCTGCAATCATTTACAAGCAATGACGTTGAACATCTTGATAAAAATTACAAGTTTTTATCCATAAGTTAACCAAAACGCATCCTTCATCAAATTGTCTAGACGTATTTCCAAGTTTTATATATTTGAGGTGGTCACCTATATTTAGTTAATTTTCATTGGTGTGTTTTAAACTTTTTATTTCCATTTGTGTGTCTGGATGAGTTTTAAAAAACATGATACGTAGATACAAACTTTTGAGACGAGGTAATCTTATATTTGGATTTCACAACTCTACTCTACTAATTTGCAACATGGGTTATTGGGTTTTAGGATGTATATTCTAACTTATGTACAACTGTATTGACGTAAATTTTTACTGTATTGACGTAAATTTTTATTGCAACATGGGTTTTAGGATGTATATTCTAACTTATGTAAAACTGAAAGTGACGGATGATTGAGTTGAAGTGTCTTTGGCCCAACTGGAAGCAATTGCAGTTATCCTTAAAGCCCATGTTTTAAGCCTGCCCATAAAACTTTTGGTCCAAACATTTATGTAAAATTGTCATGTTTGGCTGTTTGCCATGCCTATTTCATAGTTCATACAATTTTGAACTGAAAGATACGACAAATGGTATGCAATATAAATGACGTGCTTTGCAACATGCGTCATAAGATGTACAGAGTATATTCTAAGTTATGTACAATTGTGGCAATTAACCAGAGTGACATAAAATTATTCTATACTATCAAAAATATCTAGAAATGAAACTAAAACTGACGGTCCATTAAGTGGCCCAACTGGAAGCAATTGCAATTATCATTAAAGCCCATATTTTAAGCCTGCCCATAAAACTTTTGGCCCATTCATTTATGTAAAATTCTAATGTTTGCCATGCCTTAAAAGTTAAAACACGACACTTAATTCATAGAATCATAGTTTATGCAAATCTAAAAGATACGACAAATGCTATGCAATATAAATGACGTGCATTGCATTGTTCTGGCCCTTTTAAAAACGATACTTTATACAAATTTGTTGTTTTAGGGTCTTTCCTAATTTGGCTCATTTACGGTTAATCAAATAATAAATTCACGCAAATGATGTATTAATGCAACTCTAAGTTTCTATTAACTCAGCATGACAACTTTTTTCTTTCCCGGAACTAATTATTGCGGGATATATGTATATGGTTTATTCTCTTTTAGAAACAAACTAGTATAATTACCCTCGCGTTGGGACGAGCATCAAAATATCATTTTTGTTAATATATTATACCGTTTCATATCCTTTGTGCATGATGTGTGAATTTACGTAAAAATTAGTTAAATAAATGCTTACGTGTAAAAGTTGTTTTATAGAAACTTGAGAATCGAAAACTTTGGTGTAAAAAAAATGAAAGTTAAATTTTTGATATAAAAGTTAATCGATAAAAACTTTAAAAGGGTGAAAAAAGACAAAATTCAAAAGATGAGGACAAAAGTTAAAAGATAAAAACTTGAAGGGGTAAAAAGAAAATCAAAAGTTATTAGGGGTTAAAAGCTAAAACAAAAAAGTTTTAAGGGGTAAGAGTAAATAAATAAGTGTTGTACATGAAGCAAATTAACTTGTACAATGTATATTGCTTTTTAGTATATATAAATAAATATAAATAAACGTATAAATGTATATACGCCCTTTAATTTGATAACTTACAAGCAACCTATCTATTTCATTATTTGCAGTTTTGCACCACTCTTCTTATCAAAGTGGATTATGTGATCACCGACTCTCATTTCTAGTTATTTTTGAACTGGTTAATATATTTGATATTGAATAAAATAAAATATATATATATATAAATAGTAAAAACATAAAATGAGAACCATCAAAATGTCAAGAACTACGATAATCAATCTTATCCATTGAATTAATATACTGATGGCAATTATGTAAGTATTGAATACTTTTAAATTAAAAATGCAAAGGAGGGTATAATTGGAATATATTTTTAAAACGGATGTAACTCACGAATTTGAAGATTGTATTCCGTTTTCAAAGGCTCGTACATAGTGGTTTGACCATATTTTAAATTCTTTTTTAGTTTATTTATTAATTTTGTTAACAGAAATTCCATGTTATTTAAAGTTGTAGTAATACAGGAACGAATTTTTTTCCACTTATATATTAATAAAATTTCTTTATAGCTAGTGTATATAGTTTAGTGTGTACGTATACATGTAGGAAAAAAAACTCTTAGTGTGAAAAAAAAAGGGTAATGGGGGGAAACCTAGCCCGGCACCACAATTGAATACCCATCGACCCACCCCGTATGAGCCATATGATGCTGGTAAAATACCTTAATCCTAATCCCCACATGATCTGGGCACCCGAAGGATCGAACCCGCATATTTAAACTTCACATATAGGTTTAGGCTTCATTGGTAACGGGTACCTTAAAGAAATTATTTTTTGTGCCCAGCGGGGATCGAGCCTGAGACCTTAAAGTCACCAAGTGTTTGCCTTACCACTAGGCTAATTCCTTGTTGGTAAAAAACTCTTAGTGTGTTAGTTTAGTATATAGTTTAGTTTTGGGATATTACTTTTTTAATTAACAAATACAATTTTATGTGAACATTAGATTAGTATATTTTGTGGGAAAAAAATTTTCTATGAATATTTAGATATAAAATGGTGTTATTTTATCATGTTCACATGTTACGTCTTTATTATATTTTTGAAATGTATACATGTGTACATCTAATTTGCACATTTAAATATATCACTTTTCATAATAAATTATCTCTGGTGACTCAGATATGCACATGTAATTTAATAATTTGTTCTCCTTTATTTTTCATAAGCTTGAATGTTCACATTTGATGATATTATTACATCTTCAAAATGTACATAGATGTACATATAATTTGCATAAGTATAGATGTGTACATTTTCATAGTGTACATATGTATACATGTGTGTACATATAATTTACATAGGTACATATGTGTACATTTTTATAGTGTACATAGGTGTACATATGATTTAAAAAAATTCTTATCCTCATTCTATATAAAATACCCAACCTTGCCTTATTTTAATAAATAAAAAATACACGGCGAAATATAAACCAAAGAAACATCTAGTTTAAAATATTTTATGAAATAATAATAAGCAGGTCAATTGCTACATAAGTACGTAGTTATTAAGTAATATAGGACATGTTAATATGTTATGGTGTTTTTGGTTTTTTAATCAATAAAATCGTATTAAATCATTAAATACCAATTGAAAATAACTTTGAGATTCACTAGTTAGATCACATAATACTGATGATTTAGTTGGCGTAGATAAAAAACATCAAATTAATTAAGCAGTAAACCTTATTGGAGCATATAATGGAGAGATTTATGGGATTGTTTTTTAATTATTTTAATTTAAATAGTATATAACAAAAGTACAAAACGGTCCTCATATAAAAGAGTTCTCGCAGTTCTCGACAAATATTTAGTTCTCACAATAACTCAACTATATATATATATATATAGTAAAAAGATAAAATGAGAACCAAAAAAATGTCGAGAACTGCGAGAACTTTTTTGATAGGGGTAATTTTGTACTTCAATAAGCATATAAATATAAATACTAATTTAATTAAGTATCCCATAAATATCTCCATAAATAATGTTGACCCATTATTCAATATTTACAATATTATCCATTCATTTCCTACGTAAATTTTAATCAGCATGTTTCAAAACTTTTTTTTATATATATTTTTTCTTAACTTAATAAAGTATATTTCAAAAAGATTTAGTTTGATTAAAATGAAATATTTATGCTAATAAAAATAATTATTACGTTTCTTGTTATGGGTCCTAACACCATCCAAAAAATAAAATTGAAAATTTTACACTTATGTCCCCATAATAATAATTTTAATAGATTAAGAAATTAGCCGGTAATTACATTTCATTCACATATTAAGCCTTAGTTTATTAAAGATTTTACATATGAATATCATCATACATATGTGATAAAAGTTGTATACACGTGATATCATCGTCCACATGTGTATATAAAAGTTGTTTAGACATGAACATCATCATACATATGTGTTCTAAAAGTTGTTTACATGTGATTATCATCGTCCACATTTGTATATAAAAGTTGTTTAGACATGAACATCATCATACATATGTGTTCTAAAAGTTGTTTACATGTGATTATCATCGTCCACATTTGTATATAAAAGTTGTTTAGACATGAACATCATCATACATATGTGTTATAATAGTTGTTTACATGTGATTATCATCGTCCACATGTGTATATAAAAGTTGTTTACATTGAATCATCGTCCACATGTGTATATAAAAGTTGTTTAGATTGATTATCATGTCCACATGTGTATATAAAAGTTGTTTAGATTGAATCATGTCCACATGTGTATATAAAAGTTGTTTAGATGTGATTATCATCAGTCCACATGTGTATATAAAAGTTGTTTACATGTGATTATCATCGTCCACATGTGTATATAAAAGTTGTTTAGATGTGATTATCATCAGTCCACATGTGTATATAAAAGTTGTTTACATGTGAACATCATCAGTACATATGTGTTATAAAAGTTGTTTACATGTGATTATCATCGTCCACATTTGTATATAAAAGTTGTTTAGACATGAACATTATCATACACATGTGTAAATAAAAATTGTTCACATGTGCACGTAATTCATATATGATTGTTTTTAAGTACACTTGTAAATTTTGTAAAAAAATAAGGACCTATATATTTTTGTTAATTATGTTAACGTTTAGAAAATTGTGAATTGATAAAAGTCGTAATCCACGAAATATATTATAGAATTTTGAAATCAAGTAACCATTTGAATTGTCAAATTGTGGGTGCCGAATTTATTGGGCATTTAGAATAGAAGTTACGGTTTCTTAGTCATTTTTTAATTCCTTGTTTACCCTTTTACATTTTATAATAATTTATTTATTATTTTAAATGCATATTATTTATTAGCCATTGATTAATCTCATCTAATGGTTTAAAATAGTTCTCGCAGTTCTCGACAAATATTTAGTTCTCGTAATAACTTAACTATATATATATATATATGTATGGATCATGGTTATTGATAAAAAAGAAAAATAAAAGGTTAAAAGAATGTGATAATTGTAAACCTCTGGGTTAATTAATAAGTTATACATGTTGTAGGTCTTGAGTTCGAGACATGAGAAAAACATTTTTAGGAATTTCACAAATAAAGTCATTCAGTGAAGCATGTTTAAGTCCTGCAGAGGGGGCAAAGTTTTATCCAAATTAAATGTCGTGCCTTCGGGCGGTTTAGTTGAGAGTTTCTTCTCCTACTAGGTATTGAGGGTAAATGGGTTCTCTAGCGCGGACCCGTTTAAAACAACGTAAACTAATTATTTATTAGTCTTCGCTGAACATAATTATTAAATCAATCGAATTGCAATTTAAACTTCCATATCATATAATACATCTCTTAATAAAATAAAAGGTTAAAGAACTTTTTAACTATGAAAAATGATACCATAGATTTTATGTTAAATAAGAAACGATTTTGTGTAACATTGTAACCTCCTAGTAATAACATATATTACTAGAAGTTTATTAAGCTTAGTAGCACACTAGCACATTCGTCATATACAAATTTTAAGTAAGGAGAAAATCGTATACACATTCATAATTCATTATATGCAAACCGTATACACATAATTCATTTTTTAAAAGTTTATATGACACGTATTAGACAATACTATATGCGTACTTCAAGTCTTAAATCAGAAAAGTTATTTACGTTTAGAAAGAAGTAGACCAAAAAAAAAAATTGGAAGTTAAACAACGGCACAAGTGATCGATCATATCGATTATAAATATAACACACTAACTACTAAAAGTACGTCTCATACATCGATTTGGCAAATTAATCTTGGTATAAATATATCCCGGCCGTAAGTAATTAGCTTCAATTCAGAGTAGTCATTCACCAGCATAAAAAATATAATAATAAAAAAAAATCTAAACTAGTCTGAAGATCGAGCTGTAGAGAGATTAAACGCACACGGGTGATCATTTTGAGTTCCTTGGATCGAGCTGTTACAGAGTGGTAGTCTTTGTCTTTAATTAGAGGTATTATCAATTACAGTTTATTTACCCCTTTCTAATAACTTTTCGAATTTAAAACGTAGTGTTAATGTTTATAGTACTTGACCAGCAAACATTTTTCAATCATTGTTGTTAAGATGAATATTAATTATCATTTGTTATTTTCGTATTTATAGAAAATGGTATATGTATTCTCTAATTTAAACAAACGTGTAAAACTGTAAACACATTATTTCAATCATTGTCGTTAGGATAAATTTTGTATAATAAACAAGAAAACAGTTAGACGTATAAATGCATATATACACGCCCTTTAATTTGATAACTTACAAGCAACCTATCTATTTCATTATTTGCAGTTTTGCACCACTCTTCTTATCAAAGTGGATTATGTGATCACCGACTCTCATTTCTAGTTATTTTTGAACTGGTTAATATATTTGATATTGAATAAAATAAAATAATATATATAATGTATGGATCATGGTTATTGATAATAAGGAAAAATAAAATGTTAAAAGAATGTGAATTAGTAAGTTATAATATTATATATAAGTAGGCTATTACGATAAACTTCTACGCATGCATGTGAATTACAGTATAAATGCAGCTCTATATTCTATTAACTCAGCATGACAACTTTTTTCTTTCCCGGAACTAATTATTGCGGGATATATGTAGATGGTTTTATTCTCTTTTGGAAACAAATAGACGTATAAATGCATATATACACGCCCTTTAATTTGATAACTTACAAGCAACCTATCTATTTCATTATTTGCAGTTTTGCACCACTCTTCTTATCAAAGTGGATTATGTGATCACCGACTCTCATTTCTAGTTATTTTTGAACTGGTTAATATATTTGATATTGAATAAAATAAAATAATATATATAATGTATGGATCATGGTTATTGATAATAAGGAAAAATAAAATGTTAAAAGAATGTGAATTAGTAAGTTATAATATTATATATAAGTAGGCTATTACGATAAACTTCTACGCATGCATGTGAATTACAGTATAAATGCAGCTCTATATTGGTATTAACTCCACATAGTGACAACCTTTTTTCTTTCCCGGAACTAATTATTGCGGGATATATGTAGATGGTTTTATTCTCTTTTGGAAACAAATAGACGTATAAATGCATATATACACGCCCTTTAATTTGATAACTTACAAGCAACCTATCTATTTCATTATTTGCAGTTTTGCACCACTCTTCTTATCAAAGTGGATTATGTGATCACCGACTCTCATTTCTAGTTATTTTTGAACTGGTTAATATATTTGATATTGAATAAAATAAAATAATATATATAATGTATGGATCATGGTTATTGATAATAAGGAAAAATAAAATGTTAAAAGAATGTGAATTAGTAAGTTATAATATTATATATAAGTAGGCTATTACGATAAACTTCTACGCATGCATGTGAATTACAGTATAAATGCAGCTCTATATTCTATTAACTCAGCATGACAACTTTTTTCTTTCCCGGAACTAATTATTGCGGGATATATGTAGATGGTTTTATTCTCTTTTGGAAACAAATAGACGTATAAATGCATATATACACGCCCTTTAATTTGATAACTTACAAGCAACCTATCTATTTCATTATTTGCAGTTTTGCACCACTCTTCTTATCAAAGTGGATTATGTGATCACCGACTCTCATTTCTAGTTATTTTTGAACTGGTTAATATATTTGATATTGAATAAAATAAAATAATATATATAATGTATGGATCATGGTTATTGATAATAAGGAAAAATAAAATGTTAAAAGAATGTGAATTAGTAAGTTATAATATTATATATAAGTAGGCTATTACGATAAACTTCTACGCATGCATGTGAATTACAGTATAAATGCAGCTCTATATTCTATTAACTCAGCATGACAACTTTTTTCTTTCCCGGAACTAATTATTGCGGGATATATGTAGATGGTTTTATTCTCTTTTGGAAACAAATAGACGTATAAATGCATATATACACGCCCTTTAATTTGATAACTTACAAGCAACCTATCTATTTCATTATTTGCAGTTTTGCACCACTCTTCTTATCAAAGTGGATTATGTGATCACCGACTCTCATTCTAAGTTATGTACAATTGTGGCAATTAACCAGAGTGACATAAAATTATTCTATACTATCAAAAATATCTAGAAATGAAACTAAAACTGACGGTCCATTAAGTGGCCCAACTGGAAGCAATTGCAATTATCATTAAAGCCCATATTTTAAGCCTGCCCATAAAACTTTTGGCCCATTCATTTATGTAAAATTCTAATGTTTGCCATGCCTTAAAAGTTAAAACACGACACTTAATTCATAGAATCATAGTTTATGCAAATCTAAAAGATACGACAAATGCTATGCAATATAAATGACGTGCATTGCATTGTTCTGGCCCTTTTAAAAACGATACTTTATACAAATTTGTTGTTTTAGGGTCTTTCCTAATTTGGCTCATTTACGGTTAATCAATTAATAAATTCACGCAAATGATGTATTAATGCAACTCTAAGTTTCTATTAACTCAGCATGACAACTTTTTTCTTTCCCGGAACTAATTATTGCGGGATATATGTAGATGGTTTTATTCTCTTTTGGAAACAAATAGACGTATAAATGCATATATACACGCCCTTTAATTTGATAACTTACAAGCAACCTATCTATTTCATTATTTGCAGTTTTGCACCACTCTTCTTATCAAAGTGGATTATGTGATCACCGACTCTCATTTCTAGTTATTTTTGAACTGGTTAATATATTTGATATTGAATAAAATAAAATAATATATATAATGTATGGATCATGGTTATTGATAATAAGGAAAAATAAAATGTTAAAAGAATGTGAATTAGTAAGTTATAATATTATATATAAGTAGGCTATTACGATAAACTTCTACGCATGCATGTGAATTACAGTATAAATGCAGCTCTATATTGGTATTAACTCCACATAGTGGCAACCTTTTCTTTCCCGGAACTAACTAGCTTAGTGTTGGATTTGGATATGTATGAGCTTATTCTCTTTTGGAAACAAATTAAATTAAATAGAAGTACAAATTTGATACTTCTAACTTAATTACAGCAACCTATATATTTATTTTATTCGTTTAAAAGTTATTGCTTTACAAACAAAAAAAATAAAATAATAAATAAATAAATGATTAATGAAGAAATATAATTAAGAGAATGGGAGTTGAGCCAAGGTATGCAAATTGTGGCACCACGTACACGTTGTATGCTTTTGTCATTTTATGTACTAATTAAAATGTTTAAAATTGAAATTTTTTTTGAAATAGACATTTTTCAAGGATGTTTTGTCACACAAAACAAGTTTATTTTATTCATTTGCACGACTCTTCTTATATCAATGTGGATATAAATATATGATCACCAACTCTCTTCTTATAAATGAATTTTGTATATGAAATTATATATGTAGGTACTCGAAAACAAATGGCACTTTGTGTATATTTTGCTGCTAAGGCGCCCCGTACTATTAGCTGGGTTTGTGGTTTTAGGGCTCGTATCCACGGTGTGGTAAGTTTAATTATTCTCATGTGTTTATAATATATAATTAAAATATACACTATTAATATTATAATTTTTTTTTTTTTTTTTGTATCTCTTTTAGAAAGTTGCTGATATTACAACGGCGGAAAATGAAAACGCAGCTCAAATTCAAAAACCGCCTTCTGCCCAATCATCATAGCCCTTGCACTTTTTGGTATTATTGGAACCAGTGTGATGGTTAGTATGATCGTTGCTAGCAGTCTCATAGGCTCAAGTCACTTATGTTTGAGTGTTCTAGGCTCAGAATTCTCAAACATCACAATAAATATAGAAAATAATAATGTATCATTAGGAGGTGTTGTTGGCCTCCTCATTAAGTTTGATAAAAAAGGTATTCTTCGTCCATATCCGGACATGGGGCATTATAACTTAAGTATACATGTTACCGAGGATGAAATACTCAGTACCTTTTCCTCGGGAAACTTTCGTATATCCAACAAAGAGCAACAAATTATGATGAAATTTGAGTCTGGACAAACCGTTTGGGAGAAGAAGACTTGAAAGCTTTTGAGGATAATATACGCTCCATGGCAATTTGGATAATACTTGAAGGAGCTTTGGACATCCACTTTAAATTATCAAGAATTGTTATTTTTCGATATACGTACAAGCGTATATCATTTATTTGTAAATCTCAATATAGTGTTCCACTATATAATATTCAGTCTGGAGATTGTGAGATTCAAGGAACCTTTTAAATGATTTTTAGTGATATAAAGTGATATATTGTATAATTAAAGTGATAATATCAATAAGCATTGATTATATTATTTAATCCCTATTTTGTTAACGTTAAATTATTTTAAATTGCTTACTATTTGAATGGTATAAGTACGTAGTAGCACATAATTCTCTTGATTTTTCAGCTTCTATACAAAATGAGAGGAATGGGAATTTTAGAACAAGTCTCATTCTATGTGTGAATGAATTATTCAAGGAATAAACAAAGGGGTATAAACATCATTTTGTAAATAAATATAAAAATTAAAAAAAAAAAAACAACTTCAAGCTTTCTCCCATAGTGATTGAGAATTCTTAGAAATTGAAACATTTTAAAAACAATCGAAACTGTTGTCAATTAACAAATTTCGCTCCACTGTTGTTACTTGTTGGTGACATGAATTCCTTATATATATACATTTCATTTTGTAAATTTTTTCTTATAATTCCTATTATTTTAAAATACTCGATCCTTTGACTCATCAACATGATCAATTTTGTGGGTAATTAACCCAGATCGGCTTTAAGATCATATCATTTGAATTGGTTTGTGCGATTGTAGAAGCATACATTTTGCATTATTTTAGAGTCATAATGTTTGCTGGGCCTGGGCCTGGGCCTGGACTGCTTCTTGGGTCATTTTTGTGATACTTGGTCACATGGTATATCCGTATACGCATTTAGCCTGTTGTTTGGATCACTTATTTTTATGCTACTTGGTGGAAGTTAAAATGGTATATGCATTTAGCCTGTTCTTAGGGTCATATAAATGTGCAATACTGATAAGTGGTGTTTGGATATATATTAAATATTCTAACAATGATTAGCTAGTATTTATTTTCTATAAGAATAGGCCTACTTTGATATGTTTTGTGTGCATCTCAGATTTGGACGAAAATGATGTAAAAGCATAGGAAAGATGATAAAAGTGTCTGAAAATAATGAAGGCCGTAATTTTATGGTTCTGACCGTATTTTTATGGTATCAGCCGTAAAATCCATATCTGATGGTGTTTCTTGGAGTTTTGGAGTCGTAAAATTATGCTTAGAAGAAAACAACTTGCCGTAATTTTATGCTCAGGGAGTAATTTTACGGTCAGGTCAAGTTTTGGACGATTTTCATCCAGAGAAAAGAAAAAAGCCAAGCGCGAATTCCAGTCACTTTTTACGGTCCACCGTAAATTTATGGTGGTGTAGCCATAATTTTACGCCTCAGTCGTGATTTTGTGTGTTTGCTGATTTTGAAGGGTGTCAAATGTAAATATTTGGGAGGACTATGTAAGGTCAAAAATATGTAGTATTACACATCTTGGTGACTGCAATTGAATCGAGGAACCCTAGAAAAAACACATTACACACCATTCAATCACTCATAATCATCTCTTCCATCATTCGATCAGCAACAAGGATTTTCTTCATCAATATTTGACAAGATGCTAATGAAGATGTCCGGCTAAGTTCTTGTTATCTCTCCCGATGAACAATTGTTAATTAATTTTATTCGGTGAACTTTACTTTCAGTCATGTAAACATCGATCTTTTTATATAACAATTCATATGACCAATTGAGTATTTATTCACTATTATTTGATTTGAATTTTTGTAAGACAATTTATTGTGAGTTAATGATTTGTGCCGAGTCCACTTAGATTAGGGATTAAGACAGGTCATCTAATTAACATAGGTTGTTCCCAAAATTGTTCTTGTCAATCAATTAAATTATGTTTATGTAATTTAGAATAAATACTCGGTAAAGTTTATTAAATTAATGCGACTTTTGGTATTCGGGAATGATGCATTTTTTTTATCTTTTATAAATATTAAAACAGAAACTTTAATTCAAGAATGGAGTAATCTGGACCTTTTATTGAATTTCTTCCCTTTTTATCCACCCTTAGATCAACATGCTGACATCATCTTTGACTCAACTTTCAGTCAAATACTCTTTTAGTCATTCAACTACAAATAAAATGCAACAATACATATATTAATCTGGAGTAATAATCTACTTATTTAACCATATCAAAATTAATATGTCTAGTTTTTTGGTTACCCTTTTTGATTTACATCGATCTCATATAACAGGTATCATCTATCATTCTTTTAATTTTATTTGGATTTCATATTTGATTTTCTTATAAATCTTTCTATAGATTAATATTTTATAAAAACAATACACTTTTTTGATTTGTTATCAAATAATGATTGTTTCAAAAATGATATCTTCCTTTAATTTTTTTAATGGGCTAATTAGTTCTAAAGGTATCTTACTTGTTCCAAAAACCTTTATTGAGTACTACTCTTTTTTTCCGTCTAAGATAGGTTCTAATGTTCAAAACACCGCCTAACATGGAGACTAAAAATACTGGATGGTGGTTTTGTCTCTTGTTGACTGGTTTTGACCAACTAGGCATGCCACATAGACAGCCATGTGTGTCATCGATACAAAAAAAAATTAAGATTTCAATTTGTCAAAGTTATTATATTATAAATATAAATATACATATAAATATACAAGTGTAGTTGGGCCACATCCAATCTCCGTTCAAACTTGATCCTGTCCCTGCTTGGTGAAATAATAAAGAACCGAAATGCAAAGCATACGTTATATCAACAATCAACATCACCTTATCTTCATCAATCAATCATTGATAATAAAGCTTCAGATTTTTAGTCATCGTTGGATCTTGATGGTGGTGGGATGTGATGGATAGATCTTGTGGTGGCGGTGATGGGATGGGCGGATCTTGATGGTGGCGGTGATGAGATGGCCGGATCTTGATGGTAGCGGTGATAGGTGGCCATATCACAATCTCAATATATTTTTTCCAGAGGTGTGACATTTGGGGATTAGGTATTCTTCCCGGAAATGGTGGCGGCGGTTCTGGAGGCGGTGATGGTGGCCATGGTGACGCCAGAAAACTGATATATATGTATATACGTATATGTATCTATGTATAATCTGTTCTTGTAGTTTGACGAGAAAAGCACACTCTGACTTTCGATGCCGGTGGACGAGGTCGGAGATGGGATAAAGTTCATCAGAGTTCTGGTGTTTCAGATCAGATGATGAGCACGCAAAAGATTTTCTATATATATATATATATACACGTAAATTCATTAGAAAGAAAGGAGGAAAGGAAGTTCGAGATTATTATTTCTGCTTGCTGTATCTTCAACTCTACAAATCCCAAAATGGGAAGTCAAATAAAAGACATGTATATAAGAAGTTTGATACAGATTCTTTCATTCTCTTAGGGCGCATTTGGTTCACAGAATGTTTTTAGAAGGAATGGAATCTGTCAACGGAATTAGATTCCGAATGAATGGAATTTGATGGAATGTTTTTTGTTTTCTTAAAATTCAAGATAATGAAGGAATCAAATTCCATCCAATAACCCCAATGAATGAAGATTCCATCATTTGATGGAATGTTTACATTCCAATAGAATGAAATTCCATCATCTTTTGACAACCAAACGTACCACGGAATGGAATTCAATTCCAATTCCATCAGAATCTGTGAACCAAACGCGCCCTTATTAATTTTGTAAGATATATATATTCTTCCAAGCTGACATGAAAGTCAAAAAAGCAAGGGAATGTGGCATTATTATACGTCAAACACACACAAAACCAGATTAAGTGGCATGCCAAATAGATTTCCTCAAACCGGATAGTGGTTTTAGTCAGTATGTTAGGCGGTATTTTGAACGTTAGAACCCACCTTAGATGGAAAAAAAGGATAGTAGTCCATAAAGGTTTTTGGGAGCAGGAGGATACCTTTTGAACTAATTAGCCCTTTTTTTAATACTTGATTTTCTAACCAGTATACACATTTTTATGTAGAGTTTCTTGATTTGTGTCACGTAATATTATGATCTATCTTCCATTATAGTTTATTTTTCATAATTGATTTTCTTACAAATAATTAATAACAAATAATTTTGTATTGGATTATAGTTTAAATCAACCTTGTGTTATGAAGTATAACTATATACTTGATGATATATGATCAAGGTTGAAAAATATGGTTATTTTAGTTTACTGTGAATCATTTGAATGAGCTCATCGGAGATATTTTGACAAACATTAATCATCGTGATATGAAAAATGTATGAGTATTCTACACATTGGCAAAATAAAGATTACATTTTTGCTCTCAATTCACCGTCTACAATATGATGGCATATCAAATTGTGTTTAATAGGGTGGCTGACATCGATGTATCCAAGGAATCTTGGAACATCCGGGTTAAAATCGTCTTACTTTGGAAGCAGGTGTATAAGTACAACCCAAAAATTGTTCCATTTGAGTCTCTCTTTGATGAAGGAGGCGTTAGGGAAATCAATAACTTCGTTATGGCTTCAATAAGTGAGATTAGATGCTTGTGGATCATAGGCACAAAATCAGCTTCTACAAAACCAATACTATTCGTGTATCCAGTTATTTTGAGGAGACCATGGATCCTTATAAGTCAACTACTTCCCACATTGGGCCAACCTTTTTAGCTTTCAACTCAATTCAAAAAAGCGCATGTTGTAATCTGTAAAAAATATAATCATTTGTGACACTACATAGAAACTAAAATACACTTGCCGGGTGAATGAGAAACCAGTGTCAAACCTTAGTCTTTAAAATTATATTTATACTATGGTTGATTTATGAAACAACAACCGGTTAATTGTGATTGTTCTTAATTTATTTATTATTGTGTCAATTTTTATAGCCTTTAAGTATTTTTTCTATATCATTGTGCTAACTTTTTATACGTATAAATATAAATTTTTATTAGTATCCCCCGCGTTTCACACGGGATATAATCTTGTTATTGTTTACAACTTATATTTTAATTACTGTCTTGTTTAATTAATTTAAGTCTAGCTAGTTAGTTAATTAAAATTAGTTTTCTTATTTTTTTAAACCAATCGAAAACTGTTAAAACTTGACTATAACCACAGACGCTCTTCGTGGGAACGATATCCACTTAGCCTATCTAGTATTAGGTATTTAGATTTATTTTTTTGATCGGTACTTCGTAGTCGATCACTAATTTCAAAGGCTTCAAAACTTTCTACTTCGTACAAGTTCTTTGTATATGTATGTAAATAATACAGAAAGCTCAATGCTGTATATTGATAACAAAACACGGTACCCTGCTCTATTAATAATATAAAGTGACTTTTTTTTTTTGAACGATCGTTGAGTTGCCCTTAGCTAGGAGTTTTCCAGGCCAGAATGCTACCCAATTCGATACCTCCAATACACCACATGGGGGTAAACCCCTAATTAACTGCCCAAAAGCACGACATTAATTATGGTAAACCTTGCCCCCTCAGCAGGACTCGAACTCAAGACCTGCCTCATAAAGGGACTTCCATGAAACCACTGCGGCAGTGATCTCAATATAAAGTGGCTTTAGTCTACAAATACAACGCTTGAATACCAAAATAATAGAGAGAGAGGGGGAAAAAAAGACAAACTTAATTAATTCTAAAGAACACCGGACTAAACAAACCTCATTACCCCATGATTAGAGGTGGTACCAAAGGTGGCAAGAGGGACCAATGTCCCACTCAAAATTGAAATTTTATCATGTATTTTTAAATTTTCATTTAAAGTTTTTAAATTGTCCCTATTTGGATTTGTTTTTATGAAACGTTTAACTTTTAAGTATCGCCTAAATTTTTTGATTGTCTCCTCTTAAAATTTTTTTAGATATCGCCTCTACCCACGATCACACCTCACATCCCATTGAACTCGGTCCATTTGACTACTTCTTTCATTAACCCGTTCATGTAAACAACTTAATTGAGTTAATAGTACTTGGAACTATATATAACTATTTCCAGTTTCGATTTTGAAGGTATTTTTAATTCACGAATTCTAGCATATCAAGGATATTGTTTTAGAATATGTATGAATGATTTTTTGTGATAATAAAATTATTTTTACATGATTGGGTTATCCTGACCCTAATCACCCAAAATTATTTTTCTAGAGCAATATTCAAACTTGTAAAACTTTTTGATACTAGCTTGACCATTTGGTAATTATTTTTCCCGAATCCGAAGGTTCTCTGTGGCTCAAGACATTGGTACACGCGCTGCTACTGATATATTTAGTAGGATTAGTTTTACTATTGCTAAAGGGGTGGGGCCTAGATAGTATCTCGGCTTCCCACTAGTATTTTGTAAATCTTATGAATTTCTAATGGAAGTGATTTTTGTAATAATAATAATAATCATCATAATAAAAATAATAATAATAACACGTAGCAAGAATCCATCCATCCATAAATTACAATGGAGCTAGATTTAAGGTGATTCAATTATTGAATTTAATTTGGGGCAACACAAAACTCGGTTACATTATCATCATGTTTGATGAGAGTTATGCTCAGACATACAACAAAGACAATAATTACAAATACAAGATGAATATGCTATCTTTCCGAAATACGGACAATGATCTTTGCACACATTACCACATGATACCGGATCGCATTGACTTGATTCAAAGTTATACAGGTAAGATCTATATTGACCTGGAGCTATATAAAATAAAAGGTAAAATTTTAGTGACTTCTTACACTTTGATACGTTATATGATGCAAAAAAAAAAAAATAAAAAATATAATAATAAAAAACAAATATATAGCATTTGAATAAATATATAGCATTCTAATGCAAAATTCGGCTTGTGGATCACCAATGACGCTCATAAAATGTATTGTGATCAAGTAAAACAAAAGAACGAAAACGTTACTCTTCTTCATTGTCAACCTTCCCTTTCAAATTATCATTTTAAAATCAGATAGTCAATATTTATAGTGGTAAACAAAATTCTCAAATAAATTCACCTACCCCTGTATTTATGTTTCTTCTTTTTTTACAAATTTTGAAATCAAAATATTATTCACGTGAACACTAAATTGTTCATTGGTTCAAATGTTTGAACATATAGTTAATGGGTATTGATAATAGTATCACCTATTTTGATAAAGCTACCACAATTATGTATCAGATGTTTGTATTATTTGTTATATCAGTTGTATTTGGACTGTCTAGTTATTAGTATAGATGTATTAATTGGACTTAAATGATATAAATGCTTGTGTAGAAACTAGTTTAGACGTATGGTTCTCCTGAATTATTACACTATTAATTGTGAACTAGTTGCATACTAAGTAAGTGTATGAGTCATCTGGGGTCTCTGATAAATGTCTATGCATGAATAATGTAGTAATCTTAAGAAAATGCAATCAGTAGATTAATTAAAGAGTTCAAAGAACTATTAACGAGTAAAATTTATACACATCAAGTTATGTCGCTTTGCACGTGGGGAACCACCGACCTGTCACCGTTGTCTTGATGTAAGGTATAAACTCTAATCATTAGTTGAGTTATGTCGCTCTGGTGTATCAATAAAAATATGTGGTACAAGTATGTACTCCCATAGTTAATTGCTTAATCTATATCTATATCTATATTATTATATAAAGCATCAACCCCTTCCCCTTTTCTCAAATTACAACTTTGAACTACTCAAATACCCTCTTCTTTATTCATAATTTAACATTCTACTAGTATACATATAATATCTTAAAAATACTCCCTCCGTCCCATATTAAGTGTCCAGTTTGACTTTTTAAGTCTTTTTCTTACAACTTTGACCGTACATTTTTTTGTTTGTGTTATGTAACACTTGATATAACATGTATGAATTGATTGAGTTTTAAACGTGTTTTTCATTGATATAACTTTCTTCAACTAATATATAACACAAACAAAGATATTTACGGTCAAAGTCGGAAGAAAAAGACTTGACTAGTCAAAATAGGACAATTAAAATGGGACGGATGGAGTAATTTACAACACAAAACTCTTAATCCTTTAAATAAGTACACTACCTCGTCTTTAACATCAATTACTTTTACATTCACCACCATTGTCACCACCCGTCACCGCCGCCACCCGTCACCACCGCCATCACCACCACTACCCCGCGTCACTACCATAATCGGCGTCGCATTGTGCGGACATATGACTCGTAATTCAAAATGCTAATAAATTAAAGGAATTTCGTAAAATCGTTTACATGTGAATACAAATAAATGCATTAACATAGTTTGTTAACAAGGCTGGTCAACTCGCAATTATTTGACAACTATTTAAACACATAAAGATTAATGATGTATAACTTTACTAATGTTTCAAAAAATACACAATTGTTTGATCCATTTGTTATTGACGCATAAAGACATTTGCGCTTAAAATGGATGAAGAAAATGAAAAACATGTTACCTATGAAAATTAAGATTAATTAACATGTAATAACAACTATTTTTTTTTAAAGGTATGAATCATTTGCTCACAACAGAGAATCTAACTTACATTTTCTTAACTGGGTCCGCGCTAGATAACCCTCTCACCCTCAATACATTGTAGGAGAAGAAACTCCCAACTAAACCGCCCGAGGCCACGACATTTAATTGGGATAAAACTCTGACCTCTCCAGGACTCAAACGTGCTTCACCGGAGGACTTTATTTGTGAAATTCCTTGAAATGTCTTTCCCGTATCTCGAACTCAAAACCTCAAGCATATAAAGCTACTACTCAACCATTAAAATATATCGGGAAGTACTGTAAAAACAACTAATTCGTGAACTATAAAAAGTATATATACAGGGGGAAGTTAATATAAGGTTGTCTCATACCCAAACTTGGGTATAGAACTCCTCACATACTATTTTTTTAAAACTATAAAATTTATGGGGGCCATGTGATTTATTTATTATACTACAAATATTAAAATATTATTATGTGAAGGTTTCATACCTAATTAAATATGGACAACCTTATATATATATATAATATATATATATATATAATATATTATACAATATTATATATATATATATATATATATATATATAGGGTAAGGTTCATGTGAGAACTATTCACATATGAACATAGGTAATTTCAGTATAATTTGATTTGTTCATATGTGAGCAAATTTGTTCACATATATCATTCACATATGAACATCAAGTTATAATTTAAAGGTTCTCATGGTTCTTCCAATTCAAATGGTTCTCACATGAACCTTTTCCTAATATATAATATAATATAGGATTATTGGTACATATTATATATTATATAATATATAATATATATATATATATAGGGTAAGGTTCATGTGAGAACT
>CM067173.1:73247917-73252917 GCA_034093135.1 Erigeron breviscapus
TTAGAAAAACAAACCTAAATTAAGTATAATCAATAACGTAACACATGTTTTTCGAAATCAGATTTAAATTGAAAGAAATGATAATAATAAAGTTGAAAAGAGAATGAAAATAAAAATAATATGATGTTATTTAAAAAAAATGATATATGATTAGATCTTCAAAAAAAAATGTTAATTTTAACTTGAGTTTGGCTTGAGAAACTTTTTTATAAGGATTATAAATAAAATTTAATATGATGTTATAAATACAGTTATATAAAAAAGATTAGTAATAAGAAAAAGCCTAAAAATGTCAAATAAGATGTTTCCTAAAAATAATGATGTAATCAAAATTTTTTTATTATATAATAAATAGTAATTAAGTGAATTAAAATGTACAGTATCATACAACGCAATTTCACCTATTAATCAACCAGTTTACAGTTCATCAGACATTTTAATTTTCTCGGTTGTTTACGACTACAATACAAAGTTACAAACACATGCTACTAGAAGTGGCTATCGCATGTAATGAGATCCCAATATATGTAGAACATACACATTTTTCATATTAAGCACCCAAAAGAGCTATACGCATCCAATGTATGTAGAACAAAGGAATAATATATGGCTTCTTAAGTTCTTCTTGCAAGTAGCTCACTTGTGATTATATCCTCTAAGAGAGTAGCTTCCAACCCCAATTACAGACACCATGTTGAAAATGGGTTCATCACAATTCACAAGTCTTCATCTTTCTGGTCTTTTCAGCAAATTTATCGTATTAGCTTTTGAAGATGAGTGACGATGTTTTGTGGGAGATAGCTTAATTGATTTGTTGGAATGTAAACTCTCATTCTCTACAAAACAGATTAGGAATGTATAACAATTACATTGACATTGGATATACTTGTACACCAAAAAGTGAATCCTACATATCTTAATATATATATATATACAAGGAAATATATATATATATATATAGATATATATATATAGTTATAGATAAATTTATATTAATTGTTATATATATATATATATATATATATATATATATATATATATATATATATATATATATATATATATATATATATATATATATATATATATATATATATATATATATATATATATATATATATATATATATATATATATATATATATATATATATATATATATATATATATATATATATATATATATATATATATATATATATATATATATATATATATATATATATATATATATATATATATATATATATATATATATATATATATATATATATATATATATATATCTATTATGTATATATCAGTTATTATATATATATAAAATAAAAAAAACAACTCTTATATATACTAAAAGGCTAACCTAACTTCAATTGACCAATCACAGCCCTCAATTTCTCAAAATTAATTAAATCAACACATGTCTAAATTAATTTACACTTTTTGATTTTCCATCACTAATTTACACTTTTAACCCAATTTAAAAATAATTAATACTTTATTGAATAATGTTATTACATATTTATATCAATATATTATTTTATATTATTTAACAAAATATAGCTAATTGTAATCAAACTAATTGTAATATTGTTGTTATTAGTAATGTAATCAGACTATACTTAGGATAATCATTGTTGTTATTAGTAATTGGAATCAAAGTATATTTAGGATACAGATTCTTCTTATATAAACTGAACCCTACAAATAAAATCACAACACACAAAATCACTAAAAACCTACGAACCTATTGCTACTTTTATTGTTCTTAAGAAACATAGATAACAAAAACAAACTTACTTTTTTGCAAGACATCAATAAGAACTCAGTCATTTGTGTAATCAAGGTTAAGATATTGCTTATCTGGAAGAGTTTGTATAAAAGAAACCCTACTACACCCTCCAGCTTTGATATGATTTAGCATTCAATTTTACATTTGCATATCTCAATTCTTTTTTAAGTATATTTTTACATCTTAACGTCTAAGTATTTTTCTCCATATACTAATCTTATAATGATAATGTTATAAAACCGGTGTATTTGACACAGGTCTAAAATCTAGTTATTATTATTAATAGATATACAAGGAAAACATTATACAATGAGGTCAGAATGTATGTATTCGATCCAACAGGTACCCAAATGCAAAACAAATTGAAGAACCAGAAAGAGTAGATACAAATTTGAATCGAACTAAGGAATTTTAGTACTCGTTAGTGGAATAATTAAGTGTGGTTAGAAACTTGGTTGTCCACATAATATTAAATTCAAGATCAAGACTGAAGGATTCCTTCGGTGTAAAATACTTATAACATTTTATACTGATTGTGAGAAAAACATTTTTGCCTCTACACATTATTACCCGGATAATTGAGTTGTCTACGATAGGGTACACATGAGTGGAACGATAGAAAAGTGTTTGGTCCAACTGTAAGCAAATGAGGCTATTCTTAAAGAGTTAAGGCCCAACTATTAAGCCAACAGTAGTACAGTTCATTAAACTTACACATTTTCAAGGTCCAATATAACAACAGTCTGTAAGATTGTCAAACTAATCCAATATCTACCATTTCAAGCTGATTAGTTTTTTTTGGAAAGGCAATGTTTCATAAAATCTCAACATCAGCTGTAACAATGGGTATACAGGAGGTTTACATGAAAAGTAAAAAGAACTATATATCTACACAAAGTCTCCAATTGTTCCAAGCTGATTAGTTATTAGTCTTCACTGAACATAATAATAAACACTACTACAAAAATCTTAATAGAGACCCTCAATACAAACCAGTTTTAAATTTTTTTGATAAAACTGGTCTTAAAAAAGAAAAGGAGACCAGTTTTTAACAAAAAATGGTTTCTATATAAACAAAGGGGTTTGAAGTGAACAAAACACGTCTCTATAGTTACAAATGGAAACCAGTTTTGAAGCAATAACTGGTCTCTTTTCATAAACACCGGTTTTGTATTAAACACATCTCTAAACCCATCTAAATAGAAACCTGTTTACAAAAAAACACGTCTCCATGGTAATCTAATAGAGATCGGTTCTGAAGCAACACGTCTATAAACTTTCATATATCTTAATTTTAGCATTGCGCGCGTCTGAAAAAATTGAAATTCCCTCTTATTTTTTTGAACAAATCCATCGCCTTTAGCTTTTACATCTCTCAAACACATCCAACATTTCTTTTTTCATTCTCCTCATAACTACCAACATATCATCTCCATAGTAAGCAACGGAACCGCCACCACTGACGAGCACCTGGAACCACCATCGTACTGCCACAACTCACACATCCATCTCCGTTGGCTATCACCACTAAAAATACGGTAAAATCTATTTATTTTAGTTTTAGGGTTTTGAGATTGCTGTCTAATTTTCAGATCTGCTAGTTAATTTAAAATCATTCATCTTTTATAATGATCGTGAAAATAAAAATGAAAAATATTATATAGGTTAAGCCGTAAATTAAAGGTATTAATATGTATGTAGATTGATTACATTAGTTTATGTTTTTGATAATTGTTTTTCTTGCTCTTAATTCAATTTGTTCATTTGTGGTTTTAATGAAGTGATCGAAACAAGTCAAGATGTTGATGGGATATTTATTTTTTAGGCTTAGAAGATCCCGTCGTGAAAGAGGTAAATCATTAGACATCTTTTTTAATTTAACTCTAATTAGGGGAAAAAGTAAATGGTTCTGTTTTCATATGAGCAATGGGTGATAAGTTAAATTAGATTAATGCTTAATTTATTTATTTATTGTAGCATTATGCTCAGGGATATTGTTTTTTCTTCTTGAAAAACTACGTCTAGGTCTAGCAATAGTTGATACTCTAGTTATACAAGATGTATAGTCGTTTTGGTTCAGTTTACATCTTTATTTGTTGAACCATGCCTTCAAAACTGGAATGCATAAATACACTTAAAACTTGAAGGCTAGTTAGACATTTGTTGATCTTTTAATTCTTCTTAACCATTTTTCCTTTGGAATGAAATGGTAATCTTTAAGTTTTTGAGTGATGAGTACAATTGACGATTAATTTATAGGGATTATTACTTTAGGTCGCTATTTTTTTGGTTTTGTAGGATCGTTTGGGTGCGGAGGCAGAGGTTTTGCTTGAACCAAATGGACTAAGTGTTGATGGAATGATATCTTTGAGTACATATGTTGTTAGATCAGTTGTAGCGGATATGATTGGGTCACCGTTAAGGTAATGCAGATCGAAGACAACAAAGTTCTGCCTGATATATTGTCATGGGTGAGCAATTCATTTAGTTACAACCTTTTTGGAATTAAGTTTTACAGTAATAACAATGGTTTAGTAGCTACCTTGCTCCAAAGTAAGTTCTAATGACATCTAATATAGTTTGTAACTTAACATGCTAAGGAATGAGAAAACTTAGAATGATGGGATAGTGACAAATGCTCTTATATTGGCTGTTCTTTAGTTAGTTTTCTTTGTTTTAGTGCTCTATTTTGTTGTTTTTATGATTTTTCTTGTTGAATTATTATTGTTATTTTTGCTGTTTTTGTTATGCTGTTTAACTGCTGTTTTGCTGGTAAATTACCTGCTTGAAAGCTGTTGAAGCTGTTTTTTGCTGCAGTGTTTTGTTGCAGATTTTTGCAGTAAATTAGTTGCTGGAATTTGTTTTGTTGACTATTTTAACATGTTTTTTGCTGTTGTGCTTTACTGCTTTGTTTTGCAGTAATTTAGTTGCTGGAAGCTGTTATATTGGCTGTTTTTAGCTTTTGTGTTGCTGATATTTAAGCTGTATTATTGTTGTTAATGTGCAGAATTTCATGGCTGTTTTGAGGCTATTATTAGGCTATTTCGTTGATGTTTTACAACTTTCTTTGGGTGATGTTTATAATAGATCTTATGAGGCTTATCAATCATCAAGTAAGTTTTTTTGTCCCTACTAAGACGAATTCTTAGATCCATCTCTGCTTGTATTTGCACCAACGATATAATTTTTTATCCCCGTGTTAAATTAGAGCG
>CM067173.1:73257917-73262352 GCA_034093135.1 Erigeron breviscapus
TTCTATTATTTATAAATTTAGTGTCGAATGGCCACATTCAGAAGGTCTAGTGATTGTTACACACTGGCATTCAACGATTTGGAATCCTGCAGCCACACAAACCGAGCCCATGTCTTCAGGGTGGCACCAGTGCTCTCTAGGGTATGAGTTGAAACCGAGCCCATGTCGAACCCAGTGCCACACACAGGGAAGTGGAGTTAGCATAGGGATAACCTTCTTGATAGAGTTTAGGGTTGAGATCCCCTCAAGTTATCCCTAACTTGAGGGGTAAAGTTGGGTTATCTAGACCATTGATTTAAAATCAATGGTCAACATTCAAAAATGATGATTGAATCTTAACCATTGATTTTAATCCAATGGTCAATAACTCTCTAACTTTACCCCTCAAGTTACTTCTAACTTGAGGGAATCTCCATCCTAGCGTTTATTGCTTCTTGAGATACAAAGCTGATTTATTACATAGTTGATTTTAGAATTATTTTAAATAATTTATCAATAAATTAAAATTACCATTAAAAAAATACTTAGAACTGGAGTAAATGCATCTTAATACAAACTTTACTTTAAGCATTAAATTGAGAGCATTTATTTTTCTATTATTAGTTCAACTAGTGAGTGTGGTATTTCAACGACAAAATATATATAGGGAAAAGTGAATATAAGGTTGTCCGGCACCTAAGCTTAGGTGTGGAACCCCTCACATACAATTTTTTTAATATTTCTTGATTAATGAATAAATGCTTGGGCCCCCATGATTTTTATGGATTAAAAAAACAATATGTGAGTGTTCCACACCTAAGCTTAGGTACCTAACAGCCTTATATTCCCATCCTCCATATATATAATACATTATAAAGCAGGAACACATTTTTTCAATTCTCAATTAAGAAATTGAAACGCCTAATATACCCTCTCCTTTTATAGAAAATGACCACTTTACCTCCAAACCTCTCTAATCACCACCACTACAACCACCACCGACCACCGTTTACAACCACCTCCGGCCACCGCCGTCTACAACCACCAACCACCGCCGTCTACACCCACCTCCAGCCAACGCCGCCATCTCCACCACCGCCGCCGTTACGTACCGCCACCACCACCCGTCGCCAACACTGCCGCTCACCGCCACCACCGCGCATTACATCACCACCACCGCCGCCTGAAACTTCATGAATCTCGCCGAAAAACTTAGATCTACGATTGCTCCTCCGTTTCTTCGAATTGGAACTCGAAATTGTCACCAAAATGCTCTGGAACAAAATCCGCACAAACCCTTGCCAAAATAAAACCGATTCAAGGTTCGCCGAAAAATTCAAAAACTCGCTGGAAAACTTAGATCTACGATTGCTCCTCCGTCTCTTCGAACTGGAACTCGAAATTGTCACCAAAATGCTCAGGAACAAAACCCGCACAAACCCTTTCCAAAATAAAACTGATTCAAGGTTCGCTGGAAAATTCAAAAACTCGCCGGGAAAGTGAAAAACGTCTGGAACCAACGGTCAACCCCTGTCAACGGATCAGAAAGCGTAGAATCGAGTTGGCAGAGAGGGATTTTGAAGAGCAAAGGTAGCAAGGTAGCAAAGTCCTGCAAAAAAAATGATATGTAGGTTTTGTTGAAATTAGACGTCGTTCAAAGAGAAAGGGAAAAAGAAAGAGATAGATATGACTTATGAGAGAGACATATGATTGAGAATTTTAATTATTCTTTTATATAAAGGACGACAGCTACTGTGTCCATTTCCCAACATATAATTTCAATTTTGCATTTTTGCTCTTCAAAGATTTTGTTTATTTTTGCCAGTATATGATTTACAAATTTTCATTTCAAACCTTCAATTATATTTAATTATATACTATGGTTATGTAAATATAGTTATATGTATTATTATGTAAATTTTCCATTTTACTTATTTTCATGAACACATTATGACTTTAGTTATGGTGATAGTTTAAGGATTCATTTATGCAATGAAAATGAAAACTTCATGTTATCTAAACTTATTACACCGCTGCATTGCGCCGCATTGTCATCTCGTAATTAGTTAGAAGGTTACTTAATGGCGAGTGACAACAAAAATGGCACAACAATAATGAGGTACCGCTTTATTGGTTACCTACTTGATTATAAACTAATAACTTGTGTAAGAAAATGATAGTATATATATCGCAGATTTATAGAAGGACAATGTTCGGAGTGAACTACAAGAAAGTTCATGATTAATTTAAAATAATAAATTTATAAGCGGCAACATGTTCGCAAAATTAATGTGGTACCTTGGTACTTCATTTATTATTATTTTTTATCAACCTCAGTTAATAAAGATGGAAAATAATTGATCATTTTAAATATTTTTCTTAAAAAATCCTCTTAAAACCTTCCATTATGACATGTGTTTTCACTAAACATCGCTTTCCTATCTTAACTGCTGGAATTAGCCAAACAATGTCATAATCCTTATACGTGAGGAATTAATCATTCTTCTGCATGAAAAAGATTCAAGTTCAAACCTATAAAATGAATATCCAAAAAAAATAACAAAACTTTCAATTCAGTTAATTTCCTCATGTTATAAAAAAGCGATTGTTTTTGGTATTGTTTATAACCACAGGGATAATTGGGCCAAAATATCCATAAAGATAAGCATTAATAGAATTTGATAGATTATCATTATCAATGACCTCGGAGTATATCATTAGACCAAACAACATAAACAATAATTCGCAATACATGATGAATATGGCTATATCTCCTCCAAAAGGCTTATGCTCAGTGCATACTTGATTACATGAATCCCTCATTGCATTGTTTTGCATCGAATTATAAATATGAGATTTATAATGACCTCCATCTGTGCCAAAAAATAAAACAAAATGTAATGATGTTCTAAACTTTTGATTCATTATGATACAAAAGAAAAGAACATATTTAAAAAAGTTACATACCAAAATTCATTTGCAAAATTCTTGTTTTGTATCACCAACAATGCTCATGAAATGTATTACAAAGAAACAAAAGAAAGATAAAAGAAGAATTTTTTTATTCATTTGTCAACTCTTCTTTTGAGTTTTTCACCTCCAGAAATGTGATTCCTATATATATATATATATATATATATATATATATATATATATATATATATATATATATATATATATATATATATATGGGGTGATGGTAATATAAGGCTGTTAGGTACCTAAGCTTAGGTGTAGAACACTCACATATTGTTTTTTAATCCATAAAATTCATGGGGCCTAAGTATTTATTCATAAACAAAAAATATTACCTCCGTCCCACTAAGAAGTGTCCTATTTTTGAATATTCAAAGTCTTAATCTTTAAACTTTGACCTTAAATATATTTTTTTTTGTGTTATATAAAACTTGATGAAAATTATATCATTGAAAACACTTCTAAAACACAATCAATTCATATAACTTTCATCAAGTATTATCTAACAAAGAAAATTATTTATGGTCAAAGTTGCAAAAGTTAGACTTTGAAATTTCAAAATATGACACTTATGGGACGGGAGAGTAAAAAAAAAATTAGTATGTGAGGGTTTCCACACCTAAGCTTAGGTGTCAGACACCCTTATATTCACTTTTCCCATATATACTTATATTAGGTAAATGTTCATTTGAATCCTTAATTTTTCATGAAACCCAAGGACCAAATCCTAGCCATTTGATCATCTCAATCAATGGCTAGGATTGAAACTTATGCCTTAATTTAAAAAAAAAACACGGAGGGGCATATATGTAAATTTGCTTAACAAAAAAAAAAACTCTTTTCCCCTTTCCTCCTCCTGATGGAAACACACACACACACACACACACACACACACTCCCTCTCTCTCTCATCAACTCTGGCGACGAGTAACCTGTAACACCCGACGTTTAAAAATATGGGTTTTCAAAAAATCTTTCACCTAACGGTGTTTTTGCGGACATCAAATACGTGGCCAAATTGGAAAATACGACCTCATATTTTAGAGTTTGGTTGACCGTATTTTGACCTTGAAATACGACCTCGTACAGGGATACGACCTCGTATTTGACCTAACAGATTTTCAAAAGTTTATTCTTATAAATATTTGAAAATGAGTTAATTTATCTTTAACTTAATTACAGAGATAATTTAAGTTAATTTAACAGATTTTCAAAAGTTTATAAATATTTGAAAATGAGTTAATTGATGCTTAACTAAATTACAGAGATAATTTATGTTATGTTGTAAATTACAGGGATAATTTATGCTTTTGACTAAATTACCGGGATAATTTTAGTTGTGTATGTTATGCATATGAATTTTTATGTCTATTTGAGTAATTAATTATTTGTTATTGATTACAGAAATGGCAAGAAATTTCATAGCAGGTCATAATTATGTGATGAACTTCGATGATAATCAGGAGGGAACTGCGTTATTA